>ML777887.1:419433-464659 GCA_009831015.1 Picea engelmannii
ATATCTATCCGAGGATTGTAGTTACTGAATTGCCCCGTGGGGAAACCAATTCAGCCAGCCTCTCAAGTCCAAAACCATTGTTTCAGAAAACTAGACATATAACATAATTAAGCAACTAGAGTGGAATTGTATCGTGGGGAAATCGATTCACCCAGGCTTCTAGACCCTCTAGGACCGACATAAGACAATCATAACAGATCATAATTGAAAATACAAGTGGAAAAATATAAACAAATAAACTAGCATGCCAAGCAGTGTGACACATGTGCAACTCATGTTGTGGACGTGTTGCGTGGCGCCATATCCAAGGTGGGTGCCTGGACCATTGGAGCCAATTTTGGTGTTGCGTCATCCACTAGAGACCTTTGTGGAGCTAGGACCAGTATCGTCTCTGAGCCCTGTGGTGCATTTGGTGCTTCTTCTGGTGGGTGGGAAGAATCGTGCAAAGAGGAGATAATATGAAAGATTTGTGTCCCCTTTCTGTCCACGACTTCTAGTTGAAAGTGCAGGTCATACACCTCTTTGCGAACCTCGAACACCAGGTCTTGAAGAATTGCAAGGTCATCTTGTAATTTTGCATAGGTAGCGCAGTCTAAGAAGGAGTGGGGATGCTCCAGATGCTTCTCATGGCAGCCAAAGAAACCTTCGTGTGGAGATTAGACCGATGGTGATTGCACTGGTGAAGGCGCAGGAGCAGATTTCTCTGGTGATTTGGGAGGGATGACCAGGGCAGGTTGGGAAGAGAAGGCCAAGTATGGTATAGGCCCTGGGTTGAAGCCCAGTGAGTTCCCAAGGAGGTCGAACCATTAAACTCTACATGCATAGGGCGAGAAGAGAGGCGAGATACCACTGAGACTATGAGTGGACTAATCCAAAGAGGCTGGGGACAAGGGTGACGAGCTATGCGAGGGTGACGATCTATGCAAGGGTGCGGGGGGCAGGAGGGGGTCGAATTTCCAAGAGCGACCGATTTTGGTGCCAAGCCGAACCGCGTTTGGACTTTCCATTCAGTCTCGACATGGCTGGAGGAAAGCAAAGGTAAGTAGGAAAAAGGAAATGGCAGGCATGGCCGGTGAGCATAAAGGGAGGGAAAAGACCGTGGGATGGCTCGAAAAAGAAATGATAAAGATGGAGGAGACACTGGTGAGATTCATGTTATGAATACCATTGAGAGGGGAGGATGAAAATGCGCATAGGTGACCAGAGTAATGGTGGATCCATCTATCAGATGGGAGGCCATAGCAGAGCACACTAGGAGTGTTAATGGTGATCTGGCAGCAATGAATTAGATTTAAGTTCATGGTGTGGGATGTGGGGAGCGACATACGCCAGTCACATGGTTGTTGCTGCGTTGGCAGTCACAATTCCCATCCTCGTGACACATGTCCTGCAATTACACCCCATCTGAGAGATTGTCTATAACAAGATCCCTATCCATATATCTCTCGAGGGTTGGATGCATCTGGTGGGTGGAGGTTAGGAAGAGAAGGTCCTCTCCTTCCAAGGAAACTCTAGTGTTGGCTAGATCATTGACAATCTATTTTGATTTTCATCTCACATGTGAGGGGATGAGAGATTGGTGGGGCCAGATGAGAGTCTCAATGGTCCTAAGACCGTATGAGATTCACCAACATGGAGAGATTTTTTCTGGATCCACTCCATTCATAATTTTCCCAAATAGGTTGAGAACGACTTGCGAGTCCCCTTCCACAATCAATTTGTGATAGCCCTATGCTAGAGCGATTTCCATACCTTTTGTAAGACCCCACAACTCTACCATGTTGTTAGTAGTGTGACCCATGCTTCCCATTCAGATGAGAAATATGTTCCCCTGTTGGTTGCAGAAGACCACTCTGAAGCCTGTTCCCCCAAATTTCCTTTGGAAGCCCCGTTGAAATTCATCTTGATGAAACCTTCAGGCGGAGAGGACCAATGAGAGGGGTTTTCCTTGAGCTTAGATATCTGGGGTGTAATAGAAATATCAGTTTTAAAATGAGATTACAGTTGTCCATGATGCCCTGTTCTCAAATTGGACAGATCAGGGTCGCTTTTGTCCAATGCTGCAGACTGATTGTTTCTCTAATGTTGTTGCAACTTTTGGTCCACCTGAATTTCCAATCTCTCTAAGCGTTATGGAAGATTATCCTATTTATCTCTTTCCAAAGCTTCCATAGGATGAAACTAGGGAGTATCTTCCAGATGCAGTTAAAAATGGGCAATTGGAAGGCCACCTCCCACCACTCTTCAATAGTTGTGCTAAGGATCTCTTGCTTACGATTTGAAATATGCATGACTGATGCACATTGATCCTAGACTTGGGATATGTAGGTACTGTTAGCGTCAGAAGTCACTCCTGGATTGCTTGCAGGAGCAGAGCCTGACACCCATCAGTTTAATGTCACGATTTGTTTGAAAGGGGTGATCAAATGGAAGCAAACTCGGAACAATCGTCTCAACTCAGAAACTAGGCTAGGCATGCATGAACGAGTGAGGTCTTGATAAAATTCAAACAATGAGTTGCAATAAAGGGTGAGTAAGGGGGAAGACTTCATGAGAAGGGTGCAGGGGTCTGCTGTAGGCATCAAGATTCTAACAGACTGTGAGAGCAGGCATCTGAAAACAAGTTCTTCTTACCTCCAAATGCGGGAAACCTGAGAAAACAACAATGCAACAATAAATCATTTATCATAACACAACTGCGTTAATTCATACGAAGCATTTGATCATGAACTCTCCAGCCAGGGATGAAACATAGATGGAAAAGGAAAACTGTTTGTCATAAAACAAGAAATCTCAAACACTGATACATAACCCAGAAAGCTAGAATGTTTACTGAAACTTTATAGTCGGGAGCTTAGCTCTACCATCGATAGATACAAAAATGGTGAAAACACCTTCATATACTCAGAACAACAACAGCAGCGGAACCGAGACATTGCATTGAAAGCTTTGCGTCTGCATGGCTTATGACAGTCAACCTCTGAAAGATTGTGCAACATATGTTAGATGCAATCTAACTCTTTGACAGTTCCAACGGCGAATCGACGTGCCTTTAATTCATTGCCGTGCTTTCCCATTATGGTGGAGGCGATGTCTAACCACCACCAACTGCTTCAATAACTGCTTTGTCAGGATTGAGGATGGCCCGGCCAACTTGGAATCTTTGGGACGTGGAACACTCCTCGCGCGGCCACCTGGGCTAACTGAATGGCTTGAAAGATGGACATGGAGGCCAGCAAAGAAGGCGGGGCTTGGTAACGGAGTGATAGGGTCACAACTGCAGGGGTGAAGTGAGGAGCGATGAGGTGTGAGAGAGGTGGAAGGGGATGACACATGTGGCGGAAGATGATAAGTGGAAGGAACAGGACAAGGCCTAATGGGTACACTCGTGGTAGGAGGCTGTCGTGGAAAGAGATGGGACACATGGCAGGCAATGAATGGATTGGGAAGGGACCATGTGGACCAAGAGAGGGGGAAGCGACAGATGTTGGAAGATGAGGAGAGGGCAGAAGGGCGCGAGCCTCATCGCACGGCCAGGAGGAGGACAGGTCTATAAACTGACATGACGGGGAGGAGGCCCACTTTGCTAAACGCGGGGCAGCTGAGAATGATGGGGTCACAACCGCAGGGGTGAAGTGAGGAGCGATGAGGTGTGAGAGAGGTGGCAGGGGATGACACATGTGGCGGAAGATGATAAGTGGAAGGAACAGGACAAGGCCTAATGGGTACACTCGTGGTAGGAGGCTGTCGTGGAAAGAGATGGGACACATGGCAGGCAATGAATGGATTGGGAAGGGACCATGTGGACCAAGAGAGGGGGAAGCGACAGATGTTGGAAGATGAGGAGAGGGCAGAAGGGCGCGAGCCTCATCGCACGGCCAGGAGGAGGACAGGTCTATAAACTGACATGACGGGGAGGAGACCCACTTTGCTAAACGCGGGGCAGCTGAGAATGATGGGGTCGTAAGAGCGCCGTTGATTCGGGCGCTGAGATCCCGACCGTCAGAAAGCTGCGACCCTGATTCCGGACCCCCCCCCCCCGCTTAAAGGTAGAAAGGAAGGGGGTGTCTGGAATTGCCTTTAATGTCGTTGATCCGGGCGAGCTGATCTGGACCGTTGGAGAGATGTGCCCTGGATTCCGGACCCCCCCCCCTTTAAAGGTAGAAAGGCGGGGGGGGGTCCGGAATCGCATCTGCGTCGTTGATCCGGGCACCGCGATCCTCGCCATCCAGACTTGATTTTCATTTAATCATGGGCGCATTAGCGCCCGAACTTAGGACAAGTGGTTTTTTAACCCATTCCTTTGCAGTCTAACCCCCTTACAAGAAATATCGCTAACATATGGCTCCATGGGGGATAGAGTCGTCCCTGTGATGCTCTAAAAACTCTTTTGCAGATTCAGTGCCTTTGCTGTTGGGCTATGGAGTCATTTATTAGTCCGAAAAACAAAAACAAAAACAATATGTACAAAACGAAACAAAAAGAGCCATCTGTGGCTCACAAAAAACACTTTTTCAAGAAATGCCCATTCACCGGGCCATTAAAAAATTCTTCTCCTTCCAGATCCTGCAACCTGTAAGTGTTATTTGAACATGCTTCAAGGATATTGAAAGGCCCCAGCCAGAGGGCATCAAATTTACTGTGTTTTCCCCTGTTTTGCCTGGGTGTGTCCCACTTGAGTACCAGGTCACCCTGCTTGAATTCTTTCTTTTTTCTCTTCCTGTCAAAAGCCTGCTTGATCTTCTGTTGATGGTTGTAGGCCCTATCCATGACCTATTCTCTGATCTGCTGCACTTCCACCATCTGGTGAATTCTTCTGATCACATGGTTAGCCTCTTCTTCAAGGTCCTGGAGGAAATTTGCCACAGGTAAGGCAAGCTGAGTGGGGAAAACGACCTCTATTCCATAAACAAGTTGAAAAGGAGAGATGCCCAGGGAATTCTTGGTTGTCACCCGATCCGCCCAAAGAGAAAATTTGAGCTTTGAGTCCCAGGCCCTCTAATTGTCCTCCAGTAGCTTTTTGATAAGCTTGATCAGGATTTTATTGGAGGACTCTGCCAGTCCGTTTCCTTGAGGATAGTATGGAGTAGAGTGAACCAACGAAATCCCAAATTGTTCACAAAATTTGATCAGAGGCTCAGACCTGAAGGGGGAGGCATTGTCAGTGACAATCCTGCTTGGGCAACCAAATCTGGCCATGATGTCTTCCAAGAGGCTGATGATTACTTTGTGAGAAGTGCTCCTGGTGGGGACAGCCTCTATCCACTTGGTGAAATAATCAGTTGCAGTGAGGATCCATCTGTGCTGGCCACTTGAGGGAGGATGAATCTCTCCGATAAAATCCAATCCCCACTGCTGAAAGGGTGCCGAAACTACCACAGGCTTTAATGGCAGAGATTTGAGTTGTTTCTTACCCGAGAACTTCTGGCATTTAATGCAAGCCCTGACTTCCCTCCAGACATCAGTAAACAAGGTAGGCCAATAATACCCAGCCCGGAGGATCTTGTGGGCTGTGGTATTCCAAAAATGATGACCTCCATAGAGACTGCTATGGAAATCGAACATCACCTTCTGGGCTTGCAGCGGGTCTAGGCATCTTAACAGTATCCCCAGAGGGTCTCTCCAATACAAGGCTCGGTCAATGAGACAGTACCTGACCGCTTTGAGCTTCAAATATCTGGCCCTACTCTTTCCCAATCCGTCAGGGGGATTTAATTCTAGCAGAAAATACAAGATATCCCTGTACCAGGGACACGATGCTAGGGGTATGACAATCTGAGAATTCCTGCTGGATGACTCAGCTTGCTCATTAATGAAGTTAATCCCCAAAGTCTTGCAATTGGATTCAGCCAGCAGCTTGGCCAAACCTTGCCCCTTTATCAACTTGGTGGGCTTAATCTCCAAGTCAAATTCCAGGATCTTAGCGATCCATTTACTCGTTCTCCCGTCTATGTCAGGCTGTATAAGAATGTCCTTCACAGAGGTTGAAGGGACATATGCAGTGATATTTGAGTGCAAAACATAGATCCTGAAAGATTTGAGATCTTTCACTAATGCATAGGCCTGTTTCTCCATGATATCATACCTGAGTTCAGCATCTCTTAATGCCTTGTTGTAGAAAGCAATAGGTTGCTCTCGTCCTTGATCGTTTTTCTGCAACAAGACTGCTGCTACTGAGTCATCAGAAGCAAATGAGAAAATCAAGAAATCTTTAGAATAATCGGGACTGATAAGCACAGGTGCCTCGGTCAATTCTTTCTTTATTTGCCCGAAAGATTCCATGGGTTCAGCAGTCCATTTTATTTCATGGCCCTTCTTGAGCATGGCTGTGATGTGTTTCACCAGCTCAACAAAGTTCGAGACGAATCTCCTCAGAAAGTTAACTTTCCCCAAAAATGCCTGAACTTCCTTCTTAGACCTGGGAAGTGACAGGGCCTGAACCGCTTCCACCCTGCTCGAGTCAATCCTTACTCCTTCTGTTGACACTATGTGACCTAAAAGCTTCCCCTCCTTCATAGCAAACAATGATTTCTTGGGGTTTAAAGATAGGCCATACCTTCGACATTTCAGGAAAACTCTTTTTAAGTGGCAGCAGTGCTCTTTATCAGTCTTGGAGAAGACTGTGATATCATCCAGATATATCACCACAAACTGGTCCTTCTCCCCGATGAAGGCTATGTCCATGGCTAGCTGAAATGTTGCTCCTGCATTCATTAGTCCGAAAGGCATTTTGGCATACATGAATGTGCCCCAAGGAGTGGTGAAGGCTGTTTTTTCCCTGTCCTCAGGCATGACTGATATCTGATTGTATCCAAAGAAACCATCAATCATGGATATTCTGGATGCACCAGTGACTCTCTGTAATATATGTTCCATGTTGGACAGGGGATAATTGTCCTTTTGGGAACTTCTATTCAGGTTCCTAAAATCAAAGCAGAGTCTGATTTCTCCGTTCTTCTTCCTCATTGGGACCAAATTGGCCACCCAGTCAGAGTATCTCAAGGGGACAATGATCTGGGCATCCAGCAGTTTCTTTACCTCTTTCTCCATGACAGGCAACAACATGGGATTTATTTGTCTCAGCTTTTGCTTGAAAGGCTTAGCATCTTCTTTCAGTGGGATTTTGTGCTCGATTACTGATGTGTCATACGTTTTGAGGTCCTCGTAGGTCCATGCGAATACATCAGCAAACTCCCTCAACAACTCAGTATATTCGGCTCTCTGCTCCTCAGTCAAACTCCTTGACAGCTTGACCAATTTAGGCTCCTCAGGTGTGCCTATGTCACATTCAGCTATGTCGTCATCATCACCTGAAACCTTACCCTTCACTGCCACATCATTCTCGTCGAACAATCTTTCTAATGGGATTAGAACTTTCGGGATGTGATTGCTCAGTAGCTGAATGATCTGGTGACCAACAATTTTATTCACAAATTCCCTGGGGTGATGGTCAAGCTCTCCTGCAGTGTCGGGCTCCTCATCTATGTGAAATGCAGAAAAGTTATCAACGGATTGAAGAAACTTTTCAATCTCCTGATCATCCTCAAATACCTTCCAATGTTTGACATTGTCGGGTACAGAGGGTCTATACTTTATTTCAACATCAGACTCGATAGTGGGCAACGCAGGAACCTCGAGTACACTAGCCATGAAAGCTAAGAAGTCGACTGGAGCGTTTTCTTCCCTTGGAATGAAAGAGAGGTTAAAAGCCAGGAAGAAATTATTGACTAGGTCCCATACCTCGTTTCTGTAATTCTTGAGTCGAGGATTCCTAGCCTGATAAACGTTTTTTACCTGCTGAATGATCAAATCTGCATCTCCAAACACAACCATCTCTTTAATTCCCATTTCCTTGGCAGCTCTTAGTCCCAAAACCAGAGCTTCATACTCTGCCACATTGTTGGTGACTTCGAATTCCAGCCTGTATGACAGAGAGATGGTCTCTTGACAAGGGGACACGAATACTATCCCGGCACCAGCACCCATACTGGAGGAAGCTCCATCAAAGAACATCTTCCAAATAGAGGTGATTGGAGGGGGTGTCTCCTGATTAAGAATGGGCTTCTTTCTGATCTGTAAAGGAGCCTCAGGGGTGTGGGTGAGCTGTATTAAACTGGAGCCTAAATCAGTGTCCAAGGCATAGATGGGATGATTGGTAGGGTTGGCTTCATCACTGATTATGTAGGCCAGTTGGGCTTCTCTGTACAGTCTCCTATGTTCCCCTCCAAAGACTGGAATGGTGGCATATGTGAGATCCATTTGCAAGGTTCCCCCCAGTCTTTTTATCCAGGATCTTGACAACAACATGCCAAACTTAGGGGGGACATCAGCTACCACAATATCCATGACCATACTATTCATGGGCAGCTGAAACAGGGAAACTACCAGGTCCTTGATGACTCCCAAACACTGAACCCTCCTGGATTCGAAAGAATAGAGGTCGTGATAGGCTCGGGTGACTTCTAGTCCTAATTCCTCCATGACATTTTTGGGCATGAGGTTATGGGAGGCCCCTGAGTCCATGAGGCAATTATGCAGCACCTTGTCATGTATGTTCAGGGATGTGTAGAAGGGAGGGGATGAATCATCTCTGTCTTCTACCATGGGACCTAGGACAACTACAGGCCTTTCATCTTAGAGGTTTATGGAGTCTGTGAGAGGGTATGAGGCTTCGGACTTTAACAACTCAGAGAAGCATTTTTTGAATTCCCCATGTTTAATTAACTCAGTGAGTGGCACAGGAATTCTGATCTTTTGAATATCATGTTCAAAATTGAAAGAAAACATAGGCTTTGGGATTTCTCTGATTTCAGGAACATGATTATGGACAATGGGAGAGAAAGGTTGAGCCCTCTTACCTATGTCTGCTACTTCATTAGCAGGTTTCTCTATTCTGTTGGATGGCTCAGGAACGTCGGGTATTGCTTCCCTTTTGTCGGACCTCAGGTTGTACCTGCCTCGACCGCCACCAGCTTTGTCTCCCTTGCTCAATTCATTTAGCTGACCATCCATGAGAGACTCTTCATAAGCAGTTTGAGTGAGATGAGGAAAAGGAGGAGCATCCTCTAAGCAGTGGATTTTAGGCTCGGGCTCGTCTGTTTCCCATTCTTCTTTATCAACCACAAATTTGTTCTGAAAGGGAGCCTGAATTCTTTGGTCGTCTCTGTCTCTTCCTCTCTCTCTGTGCATAGTCGGGGGAGCAATATTATTTGACCTCCTGAAACCCCCATTATTTTCGGTGTTCTGAGGGCCCTTATACATTTGCTTACTTTCCATCTTTAATCTTTCCACCTCTTCTTTAAGGAGGTTCATAACTCGGGTCAACTCATTTACTTGAGGGTGGGGCAGTGATGGGCCGTAAGTTGAGGCTTCCGATTTTTCCTTTCTTCTGTCTGTGTCGGCCTGGTTTCTCAGTCTGTCAGCCACCAATATGTTGGATTCCACTTCCATAGCTGCATCTTGCATCTGAGCTAAAGAGGTGGCTCTTCTTTCTCTTAACACGAGACAGAAATCAGGGTCAAATGCGCCAGCATAGGAAATTTGAGCAGAGGCCTCTGAGGGTTTAATCTCTGCAGGAATCTTGTTGTACATCTTATTAAATMTTTTGGAGAAGTCTGAGAYAGACTCTCCTTCCATCTTCTTCAGAGACCCAAACTCCGTCATGTAATACATATAATCCTTCCTGTCTCCCCACTGTCTCAGGAAAACACTATCCAGAGCCTCAATTCCAGCGATAGATCTGGGGGCTAGTCCTCTAAACCATTTCCTGACCTCACCCTCCAGGCTCTGGACAAAGACTCTCATCCAAACATCTTCATTTTCAATGTTTAGGTTGTTTGCATAACTGTAAAAGGCAGCCAAGTGCTCCTCAATAGTTGTGTCTCCCTCCCCACTGAACTTGGGCATGTACTTCAAGTAATCTCCAGTAGGGAGAGGATTCATAGGATGTGGTAGGATTAAAGGAGCATATCTCGTAGCAACTATGGCATCCATTCTATTCAGAGGGGGATTAGCACCAGCCATGGGGATATTGGGTAGAGGAGAACTCAGAGGAGAAGGAGTACGGACGGGAGATGTCGGAACAGAGGTTCTTGGAGGAGACAATAGAGAAAACAGAGAGAGAGCCAAGGGACCCGAATTTGCAGATGCTTCTCTCTGAGAAGTAGTCGCGATAAGAGGAGGGTTGGTGAAACATTGAAAAGCTTGAGGTCTGTGATGAGGTACGACCTCTAGGGAGGGGGGAGTGACAAGGATCTCTCCTTCTGATACCAGACCAGGAGGAGAGAACTCAGCAGGAACACTCCCGAAATTCAGAAAACAGGAAACCTCAGAGGAAGGATGACTAGGAAGCTGAGAATAAGAAAATGGAGTTCTCATAGAAGGGGAAGGCGTATTACCTGTTTCGACGATGGAAACTTCTTTGACAAAGCTCTTTCCCTTTCTGCGCACCGCTTCCAAGTTAGCCTCTGGTGTAGCTAAAGGCAAGTGTGGATTAGACCTCGTGTGTCTGCCTCTTGAAGCCACAGTTGATAGAGCAGGTTCGTCCCAGTGGAGTCGTCGCAATGGAGTCGCCAGGTGCATAGTAGCAATCTTCAAGTTCTGATATCTGATGCACCTTCAGAATCAGTTGATCTTTGTCGTTCAATCCCGGGGAAAATATTCAACTTCATCCCCAGCAACGGCGCCAGAAATGTTAGCGTCATAAGTCACTCCTGGATTTCTTGCAGGAGCAAAGCCTGACACCCATCAGTTTAATGTCACGATTTGTTTGAAAGGGGTGATCAAATGGAAGCAAACTCAGAACAGTCATCTCAACTCAGAAACTAGGCTAGGCATGCATGAACGAGTGAGGTCTTGATAAACTTCAAACAGTGAGTTGCAATAAAGGGTGAGTAAGGGGGAAGACTTCATGAGAAGGGTGCAGGGGTTTGTTGTAGGCATCAAGCTTCTAACAGACTGTGAGAGCAGGCATCTGAAAACAAGATCTTCTTACTTCCAAATGTAGGAAACCAGAGAAAACAACAATGCAACAATAAATCATTTATCATAACACAACTGCGTTAATTCATACGAAGCATTCGATCATGAACTCTCCAGCCAGGGATGAAACATAGATGGAAAAGGAAAACTATTTGTCATAAAACAAGAAATCTCAAACACTGATACATAACCTAGAAAGCTAGAATGTTTACTGAAAATTTACAGTCGGGAGCTTAGCTCTACCATCGATAGATACAAAAATGGCGAAAACGCCTTCATATACTCAGAGAAACAACAATAGCTGAACCAAGACATTGCATTGAAAGATTTGCGTCTGCATGGCTTCTGACAGTCAACCTCTGAAAGATTGTGCAACATATGTCAGACGCAATCTAACTCTTTGATAGTTCCAACGGCGAATCGACGTGCCTTTAATTCATTGTCGTGCTTTCCCATTATGGTGGAGGCGATGTCTAACCACCACCAACCGCTTCAATAGCTGCTTCGTCGGGATTGAGGATGGTCCGGCCAACTTGGCATCTTTGGGACGTGGAACACTCCTCGCGCTGCCACCTGGGCTAACTGAATGGCTTGAAAGATGGACATGGAGGCCAGCAAAGAAGGCGGGGCTTGGTAACGGAGTGATAGGGTCACAACCGCAGGGGTGAAGTGAGGAGCGATGAGGTGTGAGAGAGGTGGCAGGGGATGACACATGTGGCGGAAGATGATAAGTGGAAGGAACAGGACAAGGCCTAATGGGTACACTCGTGGTAGGAGGCTTTCATGGAAAGAGATGGGACACATGGCAGACAATGAATGGATTGGGAAGGGAACATGTGGACCAAGAGAGGGGGAAGCGACAGATGTCGGAAGATGAGGAGAGGGAAGAAGGGCGCGAGCCTCATCGCATGGCCAGGAGGAGGACAGGTCTATAAACTGACATGATGGGGAGGAGACCCACTTTGCTAAATGCGGGGCAGCTGAGAATGATGGGGTCACAAGAGCATCGTTGATCCGGGCGCTGAGATCCCGGCCGTCAGAAAGCTGCGACCCCGATTCCGGACCCCCCCCGCTTAAAGGTAGAAAGGCAGGGGGGGTCCAGAATTGCCTTTAACGCCGTTGATCNCCCCCTTTAAAGGTAGAAAGGCGGGGGGGTCCGGAATCGCATTTGCGCCTTTGATCTAGGCGCCGCGATCCTCGCCGTCCAGACTTGATTTTCATTTAATCATGGGTGCATTAGCGCCCGAACTTAGGACAAGTGGGTTTTTAACCCATTCCTTTGCATTCTAACCCCCTTACAAGAAATATCGCTAACAGGTACAAAGATTGAGAAGGTGATTTTTCTTTTCTGCATCCATCATGCAAAGCAGACATATCGAAGGCCCCGTGAATCCTTGTTTCATGAGATTGTCCCAAGTGAGAATGCTACCATGAGCCACCAACCAAAGGAAGGTACATAATTTAGGAAAATGCTTGAGTGATTATATTTTATTCTAAACTTTCCCAAGAGGAGGGTGAATGAGGTCCTCCTTGATGGAGTAAGCTTCTTGGATATTGAAAGTTCTCTGTGAAGAATGTCCACATCAAAGGATGTCCTCTCCCTATAAAATTTAATTTTTCCTTGCACTGATCAGGTTGTACCAAGGATGTAGGTCCATGTGCTCTGGAATATGTAGGTCCTCTCTAGTGAATTTCCAGCTTCTCCAAGTGGCAACTGAGGAGTTCTCTTGCCAATAGTCTATGAATTTCTTCATACCCGCTTGGGTATCTGGGATAAGGAAGGTGCCATCCTAGGCATGTTGCGCCAGAACATACAGATATTGCCACGAGTTGTTTCAGAAGGAGGTTGTTCAGCTGTTACGAATTTCCTAGAAGGTGTGATTGACCACTAAAATTTGATTATACCTGGCTTCCATCCAAATCAAGGACATTGGGATGTCCCCATTCCATATGATTAGGTTCCTTTAAGCAATCTTGGGCATGTATTTTCTTCTCCACAGCTTGGCCCATAGATATTGAGGTGTGTTTATCCATATCCACCAAATTTTGGTGCTCGAAACTTTGTTCATAGTTTTTGGATCTCTTAGCCCTAAACCCCCAGGTGCCTTAGGTTTGTAGAGATTTTACCAACTGATCATCGCCAACTTTTTCCCTGTCTTGGCGCCCTGCCACATAAATTTTGTTTGCAGAGTTCTAATAGGATTGAGAACATAGCTAGGAGTTGCTAGGCCCAAGAAGGTGTAGATGGGAAAGGCCTGCAACATGAACTTGAGTAGGATAAGGTGATTGGGGAGATTAAGAGCATGATAGGTCCAAGAGGAAAGCCTTTTCGTGAAGGAAGTGAGGAGGCTTTCCTAGGATATTTTTCTAAGGGCCTTGTCAAGGAGGGGAATACCCAGATATTTGGATGGAAGGGAGCTTTGAGTGACACCCAAGATCGTGGTAATGTGGAGTTGGATCGACATCGGGGTGTTAAAGAAGAAGATTTGGGATTTTTCCTTGTTAATATCCATTCCAGAGGCATCGCAGAAGGTTTGAATAATGGAGAGTATTTTTTGGGCCTCTTGGACCGTGGGGCATACCAACATTAAGGTATCATCAAAAATTGACTGTGAGAGACCAGGGGATCGATGCCATGCATGGGTAATCCTTCCAAAGTATGGTTTTCTATTGAGTCTTGAATGGAGTAGCTTAGACCTTCCACCATGATTTTGAAAAGGAATGGAGACAGGGGATCCTCTTTCCTAATCCCACGTGTGGGTGAGAAAGGGCGAGAGGGGACTCCATTGATGAGGATTGAAAATAAGGAAAATGAGGTGAGATTTAGGATTCAGTTAACCCAGGAAGAGTCAAAACCAAAGGCTAAGAGAACAGGATGCATGTAATCCCACCTTAGCTTGTCAAAATATTTGGAAAGATCTAGATTTAACAACATACCTGGAGTGCGAGTCTTCTGAAGAGAATGGATAACTTCATGAGCCAGGATAACATTGTCCAAGATTTTCCTTCCTTCCACGTAACCTAATTGTTCAGGAGAAATGATGAAGGGAAGGATAGGTTTGAGGCACTGGGATATCACCTTTGTTAGCATCTTGTAGATGACGTTGCAGAGAGAAATAGGTCAAAAATGTTTTGGGTGATTGACTTTCTCTTCTTTTGGAATAAGGGTGAGGATGTTGATTAAGGTTGGTTTTCATTGATGTCAACCCTTGAAGAAAGCCCCATAGCACAAGGTTTGGGTAATGGACCCAATATTGTTTGATGTAAAGATGACTCATTATTGTCTTGTCATGGTTGATAAGAAATAAAAATGGATGAACTTCAAAGTGGTCCCCTTATGGTGAAAGCTCTCACAGGAAGACTCTTTGTGGAGTGAGAGAACCCATGCTTATTTGAGGAATAATGAGATGAAGGACAATGAATTTGTGAGTGAAACTATCCTATATGGATAGTTCTTGTCATGTCATTTACGGTGGTATGTGGAACGTCACATAACTCCTCACAGTTAGAGAGTTATGACCATATGAAGTTGGAGAACCCTCATGAGTCTCATAGAAGCCCCCAAGAGTCAAAGTGATTTGCAAAAGAAATTATTTTAAATGAAGAAGCCCTAAAATAAGGAAAGCGTAACGCTACATGAAGATATAAATAAGAGACAAATCTCACTCATAAAAAACACACTTGTACATATTGTATATCTATTTTATTGTGTAAATATTCCTGTAAATACTTGTGGATACATCTGAAGTGGCAAACATCTAAGGTAGCACAAAGGGTTGATGGTGAAATTCTCAGAATTACAACAAAACCATATTTTCTGAGGTGTACACGAGTTGTCTGTGTACAAGGTGCGTACATGCTGAGTTATATGCGGGTTGTCTGTGTACAAGGTGCATACATGTTGAGTTATACGCGGGTTGTTTGTGTACAAGGTGCCTGCATGCTGATTTATACGCGGGATGGCAGTGTATTAGGGTGTGTACATGTTGGTAAATCAATGGAAACTTGAAGAGATGAAGATGCATAGGTTCTAGATTTTGAGATCAATCTCCCAGGAAGGTCTAAAGTGCTGAGATACATCAGATCCATCAATTGGTTCAAAAGGGATGTCTTATTTCTATGAATAGCTAGATTTTGATGTATGCATGAGGAATGGCAATGGAGATTTGAGGATTCTCCCTAGAAATACTAGTGGCTACATGTGATCTTCTGCATAACTCATATCTATAGAATTACAGTGCTAGTATGTTCATCATTGATACTTCTTGTGAGGAACATATTGTATTTCTTGGCATATGGCTAAGGGTTTTTATGGTACATGATTGAGAGATTGTATTTGTGTAGTAGTTGATGTATTGAGAGACTGAAAATCAGAAAGGGGTTGATGACTAATATCATGTGAGGGATATTATACTTGTTCATGATTACACATACCTATATGACACATGACTAAAGAAAGACATACTTTCTTCGAGTAAAGGTTAAATATGAGGATTCTTGCACAGGGTACAGTTACAGTCTGGATATAGTGACAGGTTACAGATCTATGTGAAATAAGTTACAGAAGGTCAGAAGTTTTCAAGAAAAGGAAACCCTAGTTTTCATAAGGCATACATAGGCTGCATAATAGATAGGGCCTGTACATATGTGGGCTGCAACACTGCAGTTCGTGTATCTATTGTAATTTTTGTAGATACATTCTTAGTTCAGGTGCATATTGATTACAGGGAAGTTGTATAGATTGGATACAGTTCAATGGTACAGGTTGATACAGTTGTACAACAGTGATAGGTTTACAGTGGTTCCATCATTCTACTTATACTTAAGGGTGGTTGGATAGGGAAAGGACAGGTGGTTGTAGTCACCTTCCAGTTGTAGCCAGAGAACATAGGGGGTTGTAGCCTCCTTCTAGTTGTACCTAGAGAAATGGGTAGTTGGAGCTCCCCTCGGGTTTTAGCCTGAGAAACTAGGGGGTTGGAGCCTCCTTCCAGTTGCAACTCAAAAACAAAGGAAGTTGGTGCTTCCATTGAATGTAATTCTTCAAGACATATAAGAAAAACAATTTCATGGTTTTCTCCGGATTTGGTTTTCCACGTAAAACACTAGTGTACTATGTATGTGTGTGATTGTTCATTTCTTATTTCTCATTAATGGATAATAATTCTACATTGATATAACACTTGGATTATTTGGATAAAAAAGGATTATAATTACGCTATGATGGATAGAAGTATGCTTTTTGGAGCATAAGGATGAAAACATATATACAGACACAGGGATTTGAAATTTGACAATTAATTGTAGATGGATACACAGTACCAGTAGTTCCACAAACAAATGAAAAAGCAATGAAACTTGGACAGAATAATTCCAAAGCCACAAATGCACTTTTGAATGGTCTCAGTAATGTGGTATTCACCAAATTTTCACACTGTAAATCTGCTAAAGAGATTTGGGACAAACTTCAAAATATTTATGAAGGAGATACAAAATTCAAAGCAACAAATCTTCAAACTTACAGAGTTCAATTTGAACAACTAAAAATGAAGGAAGATGAAGATATCACAACCTACTTCTTACGAGTCAATGAAATAGTGAATGAAATCATAGGATTGGGAGAAGAAATCGAAGAATCTATAATTGTTCAAAAGGTACTAAGATCTCTTCCTATGAGATTCAACCCTAAGATATTAGCACTAGAAGAAATATCGGATCTAAACTCTGTAAGAATGGACCAACTACATTGAATCTTCACAGCATATGAAATGATAACTGAACAGGAAAATCTAGATGTAAAATAAGCATCCTTCAAAGCATCCAAAAGATCAAAGTAAAAGAAAAAGGAACAAGAAGATTATAGCAGCAACAATGACATCTTGGAATATGATGAAGAAGTGGCTAACTTCATTAAAATACTGAGCAAGGGAACTAACAGTAGGTATAGAGGTAAGATTCCTTTAATTTGTTTTAATTGTGATGGTATTGGTCATTTTTCTAACAAATGTCCTCATTAGAAAAAGAGAAATGATGAAGGTTACTCAAAAGGAAAACACACATATAAAGGCAAAAGAACTACAAAGAAATATTTCAAGAAAATCTTATGCATCAAAGAAGACATCTCATCATCATATCAAGATGAAATCAGTGATAGTGAGACAGGAAGAGTTCTATTCATGGTAGTAAAAGATTCTGACAAGGAAGACTCCGAAGAAGAATATGAAGAATTCGAAGAAGGATATGAAGAAGTCGAAGACAAAATTGATGAGGCAGAAGTTGACAATTGAGAAGAATTAATGTGTGCCATATAGGTTATCAAAGGAGAAAAGAAGAAAAACAAGAAACTACAAGCAAAACTAGAAAAGAAAAAGGACACTCAAGAACTAGAACAAATGATCACAAAATTGAAGGTTCAAATAGAAGAAGATAAAATAATTGAAGAATCACTCAAAGAAAAACTAGAATAAAAGGACAAGATCATTGGAAACTTGGAAGAAAATATTGTCACACTAAGAAAGGATATTCAAAAGAAAAATATGCAGAATAGCTCAAAAATTCTGGATGACATTATCAACAGTAAAAAATCTCATCTTCACTAATCTAGACTTGGATACAATCAGAAAGAAAAGGGATCAAGCTCCAAAACAACAGAGCAAGAAACAAATCCAAAAATCTATGCAAAAACAATCAAAGGGGAGATGAAGATATAGAAGGAAGATTATAGGGACACTACTCCACCAAGAAGATTCAGATTTCAGAATCAACAACAGACAGATAGGCTTTAAGAAGAAGAATGATTCGTAAGAGCACCTCCTTTCAGAAGATCTTCAACTCCTAGGTATCAAACTATATTTTTTGATTTATGTTATGCATGTAATAAGTTTGGACATAAATTTGTGAATTGCAGAGCTAACAACATGAACAATAACAACTTTGAGAGTCATACACAAAGGGGTTATTCAAGAATACCTACTGAAACACAAAGAAGAAGTTACAACAAGTTTGAATCTTTGAGCACTGAAGTTGAATGTTACAAGTGTAACAATTTTGGACACGTGGCCAAAGATTGCAGAATGGCAGTCCCTACTAAAGAACCTCAACAAAATAACAACAGTCATAGACAAGAACCTTAGAAAGCAACATGGATAAGAAAGAATGATTAGTATAGAAATGAAGAGTGCACAATCTCTCTACAAGCTAAGTAGAAGAAACGCGGTTGGTATGTTGACAGTGGGTGTTCAAAACACATGACAGGTGACAGAGACAAATTTCTTACATTGTGAAAGGAAATAAATGGATCAGTCTCCTTCGGAAATGATAATTGAGCCAAAATCATTGGAGAAGGCACAATTTGAATTGGGAACAAGAATGAAAAGGCACAAAATGTTCTACTGGTAGACGATATGAAACATAATATTCTAAGTGTGATTCAAATGTGTGACCAAGGTCATAAAGTTACTTTCAATTTACAAAAGTGTGAGATAAGAAGAGAAGGTTCAGGGAAATTGGTCGGTACATCTGCTAGAACTTCAAACAACATATATGTGTTAAGTGAAATTGGAAATGAAAAGTGTTGTCTAGGAAAGGAATATGAAAGTTGGATATGGCAGAGAAGAATGGGTCACCTGCATTTTGATAACCTTGTCAAAGTCAACAAAAGAGAAGCAGTCAGAGAAATGCCCCAAATCATGAAACCAACCAACACTTTATGCAAGCATTGTCAACAAGGAAACAAAACAAAGACCAGGTTCAAATCGAAGGAATATTCAACTATAAGACCACTAGAAATTGTACATACTGATCTAGTTGGACCAACTACAACAAAGGGATTAAAAGGTGAGAGATACTTTATGTTATTAGTTGACGATTATACAATAATGATTGTAGTTTTCTTTCTCAAGAACAAGTCAGAAGCTTTTGAAAACTTCAAGATCTACAAGGAAATGGTTGAAAATGAGATGGATTCAAGAATCAAATGATTGAGATCTGATAATGGAGGAGACTTCAATTCAAAGGAATTTATGGACTACTGCAGCAATCATGGAATAAAAAGACAATTCTTCGTTGCTAGGACACCTCAATAGAATGGAGTTGTTGAAAGAAAGAACAAGACAATACAAGAAATGGTTTGAACAATGCTAATGGATTCCAAATTGATAGATATATTTTGGACATGGGAAGTACATACAAGAGTTCACATTCAAAATAGAGTAATGCTCAGAAACAACACTGATAAAACTCCATACAAGCTATGGAAAAGAAGACCAAGAAATGTGAATCACTTCAGAGTTTTTGGAAGAAAATACTACATCAAAAGAGAAGATGGAAAAATGGGAAAGTTTGACTCTCGTGTGGACAAAGGAGTACTTGTTGGTTACTGAAGTACAAGGAAAGAATACAAGTGTTACAATCTAAGATTGAACAAATTTGTGGAAAGAATCAACATAACAATTGATGAAACATGAAGACCAAAATGAAAGGAAGAAGAAAACAAATCAATTGAACAACTTTTCGAAGAAGAAGCAGAAGATGAAGTAGAAGAGGAATATGAAGAGAATCCAACAGAAATAGAAAAGAAAGTTCAACAGATATCTCCAAATACACCTAGAAAAAGAGTACAGAAGAATCATCCTTTAGATCAAATTATTTGAAACAAATATACATGAGTTGAGACTAGAAGAAAAATCCATTCACCAGAACAAACACACCTAACACTCTTATCTACAATTGAACCAAACTATTTTGAAGAAGCCAGAAAGGATGAATTTTGGAATAAGGCCATGGATGAAGAATTGGATCAAATAGAGAAAAATGACACTTGGTAATTGGTTCTAAGACCAAAGAATAAGAATCTGATCGACACAAAATGGATTTTTAGGAATAAATTAAATGAAGATGGACAAGTTACAAGGAGCAAAGCTAGATTGGTATGTAAAGGATATGCACAGATTGAAGGAATCGACTTTGAAGAGACATTTTCCCTAGTTTCCAGAATGGAAGCAATCTATTTTCTTTTAGCCTATGCATTCTCCAAAAATGTTAAAGTATATCAGATGGACGTAAAATCAGATTTTATGAATGGGGAACTTGAAGAAGAAGTCTACATTGAACAACCAGAAGGATTTTAGTTGTCAGAGAATGCAGATTATGTGTGTAAATTAAAGAAGGCCTTGTATGGTCTAAAACAGGCTCCGAGACCATGGTACTCTAGACTCGATAAGTATCTGCAGTAGGAAGGGTTCAGAAAAGGAAGTGAAGACAACACTTCTACATCAAGGTAATTTAAGGTAATATGTTATTAATTGAAGTTTATGTTGATGATATTATTTTTGGTATTCATGATGACAGGTTAAGCCATAAATTTGCAAAAGATATGCAGAATGAATTTGAAATTTCATTACTCGGAGAACTATCCTTTTTTTGGGACTTCAGATACGTCAAAGAAAACAAGGAATCTTTATTTCTCAAACCAAGTATATCAGAGAAATGCTAAAGAGGTTTGGAATGGAAGATTGCAAACCAGTTATCACTCCCATGAAAACCAGTTGCAAGTTGAGCAAAGATGATGGTTCAAGGTCTACAGATCAGAGGAAATACAGGTCAATGATTGGAAACCTACTATATGTGACAACATCCAGTCCAGATGTAATGCAGGAAGTTGGATAGGTGACACTATTTCAAGAAGCACCAAAGGAGTCACATGTGTTACCAGTGAAGAGGATTTTCAAATATCTCAAAGGAACAAAAGAGTTTGGATTATGGTATCCAAAAGGAAAGGATCTATCACTTATTGCCTACACAAATGTAGATTGGGTAGGTTGTATTGATGACCGATGAAGCACCAGTGGAGAAATTTCTACTTGGGTGAGTGTTTAGTATCACGGCTAAGAAAGAAACAATTATCAGTATCTTTATCTACAACCGAGACAGAGTATATTGCAGCATCATCATGTTGTACATGTGTTCTTTGGATGAAACAAACTCTCACAGATATACATGTTTAGTATGATGAGCCGATTCCAGTCTATTTTGATAATACAAGTGCCATCGGTATCTTGAAGAACTCGATGATGCACTCCAAGACTAAGCACATTCCAATCAAGTATCACTTTCTATGGGAGTAACTTGCAAAAAAGAACATCAGAGTTGAGTATGTGGGCACAAAAGAACAAGTGGAAAACGTCTTCAGAAAACCACTTCCATGGGAATCCTTTGAATATCTTTGCCAGAGACTTGGAGTTATTTCTACTCAAAAATGAATTCTTTTTGCATGCTTATCTTATATGTCTTATATTTACACGAGGAAGCAACATAAGAGAATAGTTCAGTTAGGAGTAGAAACCCCAGATGGAAAGATACCTTTTCCATTGATTAAAAAGGGGGAGATATTTATCAAATGCAGAGGACAAAGGCAGAGGATAGAGGCATGGTTCCAGGGGGAGTATATTTATCAGATACAGAGGACAGAGGCATGGTTCTAGGGGGAACATGAGTGATATGATTTTAGTATTGCATTAGAGTGTTTCCATCAATGCCAAAAGGGGAGATTGTTGATTAAGGTTGGTTGTCATTGATGTCAAACCTTGAAGAAAGCCTCGTAGCACAAGGTTTGGGTAATGGAACCAAGATTGTTTGATGCAAATATGACTCACTATTATCTTTTCATGGTTGATAAGAAGTAGAAATGGATGAACTCCAAAGTGGTCACCTTATGGTGAAGGCCCTCATGGGAAGACACTTTGTGGAGTGAGATAACCCATGCTTATTTGAGGAATAATGAGATCAAGGACAGTGAATTTGTGAGTGAAACTATCCTATATGGATAGTGCTTGTCATGTCATTTCCGGTGGTATGTGTAACATCACATATCTCCTCACGGTTAGGGAGATATGACCATATGAAGTTGGAGAACCCTCATGAGTCTCATAGAAGCCCCCAAGAGTCAAAGTGCTTTGCAAAAATAAATTATTTTAAATGAAGAAGCCCTAAAATAAGGAAAGTGTAAGGCTACATGAATATATAAATAAGAGACCAATCTCACTCATAAAAAACACACTTTTACATATTGTATATCTATTTTCTTGTGTAAATCTTCTTGTAAATACTTGTGGATACATATGAAGTGGCGAATGTTTGAGGTAGCATGTAGGGTTAATGGAGAAATTCTTGGAATTAGAGAAAAACCCTATTTTATAAGGTTTACGTGGGTTGTCTATGTACAAGGTGTGTACATGCTGAGTTATACGCGGGCTGTCTATGTACTAGGTGCGTACATGCTGAGTTATACGCGGGATGTCTGTGTACAAGGTGTGTACATGCTGAGTTATATGCGGCTGGTAGTGTATTAGGGTGCGTACATGTGTGTAAATCCATGGAAACTTGAAGAGATGAATATGCAGAGGTTTTAGATTCTAAGATCAATCTCCCAAGAAGGTCTAAAGTGCTCAGATACATCAGATCCATCCATTGGTTCAAAAGGTATTTCTTATTTCTATGAATAGTTGGATTTTGATGTATGCATGAGGAATGACAATGGATATTTGAGGATTCTCCCTAGAAATACTTGTGGCTACATGTGATCTTTTGCATAAGTCATATCTACAAAATTACAGTGATGGTATGTTCATCGTTGATACTTCTTGTGAGGAAAATCTTGTATTTATTGGCATATGGATAAAGGTTTTTATGGTACATGGTTGAGAGCTTGTATTTGTGTAGTAGTTGATGTATTGAGAGACCGAAAATCAGAAAGGGGTTGATGACTAAGATCATGTGAGGCATATTATACTTGTTCATGATTAAACATACCTATATGAAACATGACTAGATAAAGACATACTTTCCTTGAGTAAAGGTTATATATGAGGATGCTTGCATAGGGTACAGTTACAGTCTGGATACAGTGACAAGTTATAGATCTATGTGAAAGAAGATACAAAAGGTCATAAGTTTTCAAGAAAAGGAAACCCTAGTTTTCAGAAGGCATACGTAGGCTGCATAACATTTTAGTAGCATACATATGCAGGCTGCATAACAAATAGGGAATGTACATATGTGGGTTTCAACACTACAGATCACGTATCTGTTGTAATTTTTGTAGATACATGTTCAGTTCAAGTACATATTGATTACAGGGCAATTGTACAGATTGGATTCAGGTCAGTGGTACAGGTTGATACAATTGTACAACAGTGATAGGTTTACAGTGGTTCCATCATTCTACTTCTATTTCAGGGTGGTTGGACGAGGCAAGGACAGGTGGTTGTAGTCACCTTCCAGTTGTAGCCAGAGAACATAGGGGGTTTTAGCCTCCTTCTGGTTGTAGCCAAAGAATTGGGGATTGGAGCTTCCCTCGGGTTGTAGCTTGAGAAACTAGGGGGTTGGAGCCTCCTTCTAGTTGCAGCTGAAAAAAAAAGGAAGTTGGTGCTTCCTATGAATGTAATGTTTCAAGACATATTAGAAAACTAATTCTGTAGTTTTCTCCCGATTTGGGTTTCCACGTAAAACACTGATGTAATATGTATGTGTGTGATTGTTCATTTCTTATTGCTCATTATTGGATAATAATTCTAAATTGATATAACACTTGTATTATTTGGAGAAAAAGGATTATAATTATGCTATTACCGATTCACCCCCCCTCTCAGTAATCCAACAGAGGAAGGTGGCGTTGAGGGTTGGAAATACTTGACCGGAAGCCCTGGAAAATTCAATTATTTCCCAGACCTCCTCCCTTACCATCGGCCAAAAGTGATGGAAAAAGTCAGAATTGAAACCGTCTGGCCCAAGAGCTTTTCCTATTGGAGTGTCATGAAGTGCTTGTTCCACTTCCTTGATCGTGATAGGCCTTATTAGTGCATCATTCTACTCCACCATGACTGTGGAGGGTATGTGCTGAGTGATTTGGTCTATGGTTTGAGATCTATCCCTCGAAGGTTCAAAGAAGAGATCTTGGTAGTATGTGACTAGCTATGATTCTAGGTAATCATGACAGCGGAGGGTATGCCTGTCTTCTATGACCAACTACGAGATGCGGTTAGAATGTCTTCGTTGAAGAGTAGACCTGTGGAATAATTTGGTATTTCTTTATCCCTCCTGTAGCCATTGGATGTGGGAATTTTTCCTCCATAATATCTCCTCTTGGAATATTCTTTCCTCTAGATGTTGGCTTATTGTGGCTTCCTGCGACTTGAGCTCCTCATAGATGCCCTGATATCTGATTTGGCTCTGTAGGATGCTCATTTGTTCCTTTAGTTGTTATTGGGATTGAAAGATATTACCAAATGTTTGTTTGTTCTAAGATTTGAGTCATTTCTTGAATTTTTTGAGTTTCTGTTGGAATCTGAACATCTTGGAGCCATGTGGGATGGATGCCTCCTTCCACCAAGTGTGGGAATTTCATTGAAAATACAGGTGGTTGAGCGAAAACCTTTCGAATATGAAGGGTTTGCATTCTGGAGAAGCTGAAATGTCTAACGACAGTTGGATGGGCCAGTGATACGATCTCTGGGTGTGAAGGATGCGAGCTTCCAAAGATGTGCCCTCCACTAAGAGGGAATTAGATATGAGGAAGTGATCGAGTCGACAAGCTTCCTTATGGGATCTTGATATTCGGTTTGTCCAGGTAAATATTCCATTTGGTGTTTTCATATCAATGAGGCCTAACTTACCATTTAGGCATTGAAAGTGCACTGAATCTACCTTGATTCTGTGAGTTCCACCTCTTTTCTCGTCCAGATTGCATATCATATTAAAATCTCCTCCAAGAATCCATATACTTACATAGGTGAGGATGGAAATTCCCTCCAAATTCCTAATAAAGGCGTTTTTGTCCCTTGGTGTGGCAGGTCCGTAAACATTTGTGAGGTATCCAGGCTTGTTGGAGCCAATAAGTCAATAGGTCACTAAGATGGACCACCTGGTTGTGAAGAAATTTTCCATGGTCATCGAACTTGGGTTCCAGAGAATTTCTAGGCTTCCTGTGGATCTTGTTGCATCAATGTAGATACCTTTTCCTTGCTTCAAGCAGGAAGAGAGAAATCTATACATTTCCTCCATTGCACATTTTGTTTCTTGGAGCAGCATGATGTCAAGTTGTTCATCTATGATAATATCCCGTATTAGCCTTTGCTTACTATGACCGTTGAGTCCCCTTATATTCCAAGAGACGATCTTCATGATCAGGATGGGGAAGGGAGAGGGGGAAAGCTATTATAAATTAGATGAATCTGACTTGAGTTGACCTTGAAGTGTCCAATCTCTTGTATGAGCTTCTAGGTGGATTTCCTTCCCCTTTTCTTTTCGTCTTTCTGATTTTTTCATTTCTCTTTCAGTGTATTCCCCTGTATTCGTAGACACAAACTAGATTTGGTGGTGGTGCCTGCTGTAGAGTTAAGGAATACTTTGTGGACTTTTCACAACTGGTCTAGAGGGATGTTGTATAATTTCTAGTGTTGGTAAGGTTGTTCTAGATGTTCCAAATCTACTCTGCTAAATCCTACTCATCTAGGTCCATTTCTGCATCACCATATTCTATCTCTGAGGGTTCTACTACCATGGTATTTTATATTGGTAAGGAAGAGGTTTTCTCAATACCCGGGGTGCCCACTGCTTTCCCTTTCTCTTGGTTTTGTTGCGCTTTTGTTGTAGAAGGGACCTATGGGGCAACCATGTTCTCTGGAACATGTTGTAGGTAATTACACGAGTTGTTATAAGGTGATTCGTTATTGGTCATGGCCTTCATTCTCCTTCCCCCTTGTCTATGTTTCGCTGCTACTAGGATGAAGCCTTCTTTAGTCTTTCTTGTTTCTGGGTTTTCATCCTTTCTTGTCGTGTTGTGAGGGAAATCTATGAAGAGGTTCTCATGCTCATGGAATTTACTACCTCATAATGGTATGTGTTCATAGTCAATGGTTTGCAGTGAATCCTCATCATGGTATTCCAAGGAAATGGATCTTGGTAATGACTTCAAAATGTTCAGGTAGACGCAGATGGGCACATAGGAGGTGTATCTCTATTGCTTTGTTTCCTCTAAAGTTTTGACGTATACTCTGATGGTATTTCCAATTCCCACCAGCATCCCTTCCAGGAAGAAATCCCGCAGAAGGGAATATAGTCATATCGACACTAGGGCATGTGTAAAATCCTTTGTTTCAGGGCTAAACTTCTCCATCCAAAACTGCAAGAAGAGTCCACTAGAGTTGAAGAAATAAGGGCCTCCATCAAAGATGTGGTTCCTATCCTTCAGATTGTGCAATATTATTGTGAAGAATTATTGGATCCCAACTAGATATCATAATGACCTTTGGGCTTCCACCATTGGTTTTTCCATTTTACCAACTTGTGTTCAGAGGGCCATAACCCTAAAAATTTCCCAACGAGGGTGTAATCGTTCATGCATTGCTTCTGTTCTTCTATTATGGGTGTTCTTATGACATATTTCAGTTCTTGTGGTGCTTGGGAAATACACTTTCCAGGTACCCAGGGTCGCACTTCTTTTTTTGGAGAATTCCTTGAGTCGATTTCCATTTCATTGTCCTTGGATGTACCCTCAAAGAGAAGTTGAGAGTGAAGATTTGGAGGTGGTTCAAAGGTTGGGCGTCGGGAATGCCCTCCTCTGTTTCCATGCACCTTTGCATGACTGTAGGAGGTGCCTCACGACCCTCCCTCGCTTGGGATCATTTTCCCCCACTAGCAACGTACAAGTGCACCAGAGCTGAAGTAACCATAACTTTAAGATAACGCACCTCAGATCCTGTCTTATCTTGCATATGAATTTAAGATAATTATGACTTTATTAATATATTAATTTAAAAAACTTATTTTATTAATAAAGTGGATATTATGCTCTGCTACCAGCAGATGGTGGAAAATAAACTCCAACACAATGGTGTCCATCTTTTCCCATTCAACGTCCATTGTGGTCTTAAGAATAATCACCTTCACATTAAAAAACACTGGCAGGATATCTCGCGGGGTGGCTTCTTGTTGGGGTCGATTGAAAAACATACATTTAAATGTTTCCTCTTAAGAGGTCACAAGTTCAAATCCATAGGGGGGTAGGGTATGTATACCTCCGTAGAATTTACTAGACAAATCGTTGGGCGGAGGAGGATCCCTTGTCCCAAAAACAAGGGGGTCTCATACACCAATTTGGTGTGGCTTGACCATGACCTTAAAAATAGATTATTATTATTATTATATAATATAAAGTAAAATAATATTTATACATATCCTCGGTAAGCGATCATCCCTTTACACTTATCTTGGCTAAGCGACCTGATCTTCTTATATTTCAATCGTCGTCATGGTGTTACAAGATAAAAGGTTCTGAAATGATGGAGGGCTCACACAGATGTGACAACGCATTGTGATGTGGAATCAAACGTGAGGCTTCATTCACTGCACTTCAATTACATGGAAGCTTCAAGAAAACACTTAGTGTGTCGAACACAATCATTTCCGTTCAATTCAAAAAACCTTTGTTCACATCTTCTCTTTTCTTTAGTTCAAATAAAGTTGTTTTTTAAATATTTAAATAGAGAATTAAATATAGGGTGCACTAAGCAGCAGCAGTGTGCACGGGCAAAATATATAAAAAAGAAAAAAAAATACAAGAAGATAAAGAATAATCTACTGAAGAATATGAAATGATTGTAATTATGCCCAGTGACAGTAGTAGTGCGTCACTATTTCTTGAATACAAATGAAGAATATGAAACTATTGTAATTATGTGGCAATTAGATGGTCATACAATATTTTCTTAATCATATTAAGTAAATGTTAAAAAACAAACTAAAGGAAGATTTTAAAAATCCTAGAAAGTTATGAACATGAGATCTCCTTCATTGATTTGGAAGGACGACGAAGAATATGCTAGCATCTTCAATTGATAATCATAGGATTGAAATTTATGGTTAAAATATCATTAAATGTGCCCATTATCAATAGGTATACACCTTTGGGCATAACCAAGATTTGTTTTTGAGTTATTCACCATGTTTCTGTCTTATTCACCATATAATAAAACTTTGGTGCCAACTAAACCCTTAGCATTATAATAATCAACAATACAATGCCAAGTTTACATTACGCATTGTTGTTTCTTTCGTTTAATTACGTCGAAAGGCGTACACCTATTGACAATGGGCACACTTAATAGGTTTTTAGTGCTTAATCATGTTTGTATGGACAAGTTTAAATATTGATGGAATATTCTTAGTCATCCCAATAAATCAATGATTGTGATTTCAACCACTAACTTCCTCACTATTATAAAGACATCCGTTTACATGTTTATTTTTTTACTTTTACTTGATCATATTTAAAATTTACTATAGTGGCTAGCTGATTGCCACGTCTGAGTGATTAATAAGGTTTATTACTTTCCATTTCTCCAGAAACTTATCATTTACTCTCCACATCCTCCACCATTTTCCCTCCCCCATCGCTTTCATCTCCACTTACTCCACTGTTTCCTCCCTTATTCCATCAGGACCACGTTCGGTGTTGATTCTGATTCTGGTGTTGAATGCAGTAATATTGAGACTGGTTTGATCCGAGTAAAAACAGTGAGCAACAGACACCTATCGGCATCCTGATAAAACACAGTGAACAGAGGACACCTATCGGCGTTCACCAGCAGCGGATGAGGCGGTTTACTAGCCATAAGACTTTCGACATTCACCAACCGCGAGTTAGCGGCTGTGCTAGTTGTAAAGCAATGATGATATTCAAATATAATTATCCCGTTGCTTTTAGATTTTCGATGTAAAAAACCTACCCAGTGATAATAAAATGATTATCACCATCACAGAGATGGTTGGTGAGAAATTTATTCTTTTAATATCCACATGTATTAGCGATACAAATATAACAACCATATAAATCTGCAGTTTAAATCAACATTGAAAAGTTATATAGGATAATAACATATATTTAGTATTTTACTTTTCTAGAGATTAAAAAGTAATTAAAGTTATTTGTGTAATGGTATGATTTAAATCACTGAGTTGGTCTATTCAAATCAAACAGATTTTGATATCAAAAATTTATTTGGTTGATTTTAAGTCATTTTCTTATTCTATTTAAATATTATTATGAAACTTTAATATGTTAATGAGATTTTTCTTTCTCATAAATATTAAAACAATTTTTTGTTTTAATATAAAAGTGAAAAGAATTTAGTAAATAAATTTAATCAAACATTAAATTAAAATAATTTGATATAATATGAAAAAAAAATAAATAGTGACATAACAAATAGGGTAACCTATAATAAAATGATACACAACATAATTAACAAATATTTTTATATATTGATAAAATCAAAGTCAAAATAAATTTACATTATTATATTATATATTGATAAATTATTTTATATTATATATTGATAAATTAAAAGATTAAATACTCTTATACTATATATTATATTATATCTTGATAAATTATTTTATATTATATATTATAAATTAAAAGTTTTTCATATCATAGGATAAAATTTAGAGCATTTAAGAGTAAAACAAAAAATATTTTCAATTATATTTAAATATGTTTGTTGTAAGAAATTGCATTTACAATTTGTTTGTCGTATAAAATTGAAATTTATAATTCAAATCACTTTAACCGGGAAAAATGAAAGTTCATGTAGAACATTGCACATGTTATATAAAAAAAACATTTTTTTTTTGAAATATTAAATACATAAGCGAATTAGATGTTTCTCTTTCATATATATGTATTTCTTCTTTATGCAATGTTTTTATATATTTCTTCTTTCTGTAATGTTTTTATTTTAGTAGTATGTATATTGTCATTAAGTATTATTATAATTATTTTTTCTTGTCTTTACCTTTTACATTTAATTTTATTTATAATTTTGTTTATATATTATTAATAATGCATTAATATTTAAATTTTTATTATTAATATTATAAAGATTTATAAATTAAATACTAAATTATAGATAAGGATAATATTATTTATTTATTTTATTTTTATTTGAATTATTTATTTTATTGAAAATCATTTTATACAAACAGTATGATGCTATGCTAAAAATAGATAAAAAGTTAATTGAAGACATTATAAACAAAATTTGAATATATATGCTTAGGTTAATTAGGTTTAGCTTGGATGGTTGTGACCAATGATTGTTTTTTTTTTTGTAAATAAAAGAGGGACCTTATATTAAATCACAAGTATGCAGCTGTGCGACGCTTGGCAACCACCTATTCCACCACATAATGGAAACCAGAACAGGTGGCTCCAAGCGATGATATGTCTATTATGGATGAAAAATGTATTACAAAAATTGAGCAGAGGATTGAAAGTTTCTACAGGAATCGTGTTCCTTCTGACTAGCCTAGGGCTGGCCTCATTTAGAGCTGCCATAACTAAGAGAATTACATAACTAGAAAAAAGAGTGAAAACTAAAGCACCGTCCATTCTAAATCTGTAATTAACAAAAAACTGGGGCCTAGGGTGAGCCACGTCAAGCCAGTGGAGAACTCAGATATCCATGGGAGGTGTAAGCTGGGGTGAATCTCTTCTTACAAGTTGGGCAACGGGCTTGCATTGGGGTGTTCGTGAACACCTCAAACAACAAGTCTAGTCGTTGATTGATAATCAAATGGCCATGCACCTATTCATCCTGCCTCTGCCAGATGTCTAAGAGGAGATTAAGATTCTCCTCTGCCAGATGATAGGTTGAGTGTGAGATCTCCTCTCCTTTGTCCATGCCTGTGTCTTCCACCGCAGTTGAGTCCTTCCCTACATCTGTCAATTTCCATCTTGGAGGGATTTCCTCCTCCACAATACAACTTTCGTCCCCGTAGTAAGGCTCTCCTGGTTTGAGAACTGGTGGTTTGAGAATTGGTGGGGCAATAAGGCTAGTGGTCGTGGGGAGGCACACCTTAAAGGGTGGCACTGTCACGTTCAACAAGATTGGGATTGGTTGTAAAACTGGAGGTGGACCTGTCATGCTCGGACCAGAATGCAAAACTGGAGGTGGTGCCTCCTCTTTAACAATGTTAAGGCTGAGGTGAAAATGCACCTCTTCCTTCGAGGTGATAGTTGGAAAATGCAGAGGCGACGATGGAGAATGCGCTTGGGGAGACAGGGTCTCCAATTTTGGAGTGTGCAGGGAAGTCTAAGTCTGAAACGAGGGTGATAGGGTCTCCCTTTTTGGAGTGCACAGGGTCGTCTAAGTGCTTCTACTGTGGCTATGGGAGAAACTGAAATGAGATATTAAATCTCGCTGAGAGGCTATGAGTCTGGTGGCTCGGGTGAGGGCATTCATTTTTCTGGTGCCCTGCCTGGGCTTTCCCCACTCTCGGGGCATGGTGGGAAGAAATAGGGGGTCAGGGGGATGATAGGGGGTCGTGGGGTAGAGGTAATGGCGATTTGAAGCCAAGAGGATGCACAAAGTTCAATCTATCAGGCTAGAAGGGTTGAGGAGCTCTGCACAATGATCATAACAGGCAAAAAATAGGAAGAAATGCACGCCAGGGTCACCTTTAACATTACAAGGAGCCATTGATGCCTCTCCCATCACCATTGAAGGCCGACATGACTACTAAAAGAGACTAGTACTGGTATCCTGGATGGATTGCCCATCTAAGAGCTCCACCAAGCACACTGAATTAAATCTCCTCATGGTGTGTGCCATGGGGAGTAAATACGTTGGGGGTGGTGGCTTGGGACAATAAATCCCTCCGCCATGTGTCCCCCTCCTTTGGCCAAGTGGAACCCCATCCGGTTGGTGACCAATGATTGTTATCCTCCTCACCAGGATTCAGTTTTCATAAAGACATGAATAAAGCTCATAATGATATGTTGTATGTTGGATTCACAATGATGGTTCCTGACCACAAAAATAAAAACATATATAGGCCTTGAAGTCATGGTTTTCTTATTTTATGGTTTTCAATTAAAAGGTTATGTCAGGAATAAACTAACATTAATATAAAAAAACATTAATTAAACAAGTGTCTTTTTAGTTTTATAACTTTTTAATTCATAGTTGTTAATATTATTATTAAATTTTTTCATTCACCAAATGAGATGATACCAAAACCTATTACTTTTAAATTCCATCATAATTCATTACTTCATTATAAACTTTAAAATAAAATTATACCTTAAATATAATACACTTAATTATATAAACTAACCTATAATATATAAGAGTTATTGAGTCTACTCCATTCTCTATTTTCGAAAGGTACAAATTTTCCACCAACTTGAGAGTTGTTGTAAGTAGTCCTCATCAAAATAATGAACTAATTTCAAATAACATCATTTTACTTGCATTATCTGTATGATTCCCATTAACAACATTAGTATGAAAACTTCCCTCAAATTACTTGGGCATTCTTATAAGAAAACGTTCTTTGAAAATACAAAAATCATTAATCAACTAAAAATTTATTTCCTTTTTTATTGTAGCCAATTTCCATGACACTTTTAAAGTTTTGCCCAATTTGTTTTACTATACCTTACATAATGATGTATTTTTTAACATTTTATTATATCTTTTGAGATTTTATTTTAATATAGGTTATCAATGTATGTTGTTGCTAATAGTCTAGACATACACTTTATGGCGCAACAATTTCTAAGGGAGACATACATCAATCATACTAAACAATCATACCTCACATTTTCTAAGGCAAACTTACATCAATTAAGGGACGTGATTAGCCATCTATGAGTTATTCCTTTTTCTATCAACAAATAAGTCACTATTTAACATTAATATTGATGTCTGTTAATGTTTGTTGTCAACAATCCACATCTTTGCCTATCAATAGATCTATGTATAACAATGGTAACAAAGTCTAACTGTAAAATCTTTATCTATTAAAAGGACAGTCGTCTAGCATTTATTGTTGTCTATAAAATACATGACATCACTAAGTTAAATATATTATATTGTTATCGCTTAAATATCTGATAGGCATAATTAATATATGATAACACTGTCTTTCAAATATATGAAATCACAATGTGTAAATATATGATATAATGAAATTAGTGTAAACATATATATAGTGTGAATATATATCGCACAGTGCAATACATGATAAATATAGCGCATGTAAATATGTAATGTAAAGTGTGAATATATCGCGTAAATATATCACAGAGTGTGAATATATTGCATGTAAATATATTGCAGAGTGTGAATATATCACATGTAAATATATCGCATATAAATATATCTCATGTAAATATATTGTAGAGTGTAAATATATAGTGTAAATATATATCGCAGAGTGTGAATATATCGCATGTAAATATATAGTGTAAATATATATCGCAGAGTGTAAATATATGATATATACGAAAATAAGATATTTCTTGGAGAAATATGATACTACTATCTTATTAAATGTATCTTGTAAATATATAGTATAATATATATCGGAGAGTGTAAAATCTATCCCAAAAACACAGAGTATGGCTATCCAAAAATAGTATAAGTTTAGTTGTCAAGTTCGCTGTCAACACTCAATGAATTCGCTGCCAGCAATCAATGAAATCATTGTCCATTAATCAATGTAGAGTTAAAGTTGCTCATTATAAACGCTACTAATGTTGTTCAGATAATCGCTAATAATGTTGCTCATTATATACTATAATATTGTTGTCTTATTATTATACAGAAAACATATAATAAAATGCTGTCAAATATAATTATGATAACTATCAACATTGTCATGCAATCAACGTTGTCATACAATCAAGATTAATGTCAAATCAATCGCTATCTATTATTATCACTGCCATCAATATTATATCACTATCCCTTGATTAATGTATGTCTAGACTTGATTGTTGTCTAATAAAAGAAAATGTTGACTGTGTTATGGAAATCCATAATGAGATCACTATACCATACATTAAATACAAATAATTTGTTATCCAAAGCATATCCATTAAATACATATGAATTCACTATCAAACTATATTGCTGTCAACCAATTCAATGGGTTTATCATTCGATTGCACTGAGTTTTATCAATAAAAATCGTTGAGTTTTATCATCAAAATTCGCTGAGTTTTATCAATGAAAATCACTAGGTTTTATCATCAAATTCATTGAGTTTTGTCAATGAAAATCATTGACTTTTATCATCAAAATTCGTTGAGTTTCATCAATGAAAATTTGTTGAGTTTTATCATAAAAAATCGTTGAGTTTTATCAATGAAAATTGCTGATTTTTATCATCAAATTCGTTGGGTTTCATCAATGAAAATTTGTTGAGTTTTATCATCAAATTTGCTAAGTTTGATCAATGAAAATCGCTGAGTTTTATCATCAAATTCGTTGGGTTTCATCAATGAAAAATTGCTGAGTTTTATCATAAAAAATCATCGAGTTTTATCAATGAAAATCACTGAGTTTGATCATCAAATTTGTTGGGTTTCATCAATGAAAATTTGTTGAGTTTTATCATCAAAATTCACTGAGTTTGATCAATGAAAATCGCTAAGTTTTATCATCAAATTCGTTGGGTTTCATCAATGAAACTTTTTTGAGTTTTATCATCGAACTTCACTGAGTTTGATCAATGAAAATCCTCGAGTTTTATATTACGCTGTCTGGTAAATACCCATGCTATTTAACAACAATTTAAAATATGTTGATACCTCATTCTATTAAATATATTTTATTGATGAGTTAAATATATTACATTGCTGTCATTAAATATATGAAATTGTAGAGTTAAATCAAAGCTTTTCAATGCCATTCGAATAATATGCTAATCAAATGAAATCAGAGATAAATCAACAATGCAGAGACTAATTCACATAATCACAAAGATAAATCATTCGGTAATGGATCAATCAACACAGAGATACTCATCCACAAGAAGGCACAAGGAATTGATATTATTTAGAAGAGAAAAACACAGAGGTAAGTAAGGGATAAACAACTGGGAAAAAATATCCTTCACTCATAATCCATGCACAGAAAAGTAGGGCATTAGAATCTATAGTTCTTTAAACACCGAAGTGACGACCGTCAATTCAGCTTCTGGCTCACTGCTCAGGCATGGATTGATGACCTAGGGATAAGGGCGGAAGATAGATCACAATCTCATAATAATAATCAATAAAACCCACAAAGATAAGTCAATGAAATTAGAATTTGGGTTCACCAATGGAAATCCTTTTAGAAAACAAAAAGCAAGGGAATTACAACACCATAGGAAAGCAGGTGCAAGACAATTCATGGAAATGAAATATTAAACCGAGCATAGAGAAATAACATGAGTAAATTTAATTTAATTTCAATTAACAATTAAACTAGCATACCTTAGCCAAACACAATTTTTCAGTAGTTTCCATCTTGTGCACGCTCCATCCCGCTTCTGCTGGCCGATCGATGTGACCTCACCAATACCTCCCAACCAACGCTAGGGGTACTATTCTCCCCCCTTAGCCCCCCGAACTGCAAAGGGAACACACACACTATACTAGAGAACAATTAGCACCCATCTCACCTCGCAAGGTCGAGCTAACACTCGTTACCCGAGTTGGGTATCCCAACTCCCACAAGATAAGTCCAGTCAAGACAAAAATTCAGCAGCGTAACATTACGCATAAAGATGAGATCCATAATCCTGCTCCTCCATCCTTTTTATAGAGTTTTTAAGTGATTTATTTCCCAAATTGTCATTTAATTTCTTTTTCATTAATTTAATTAGAAAAACCTCCCCTGTACACATGTCACCCATATCCCTAGTTGCACCAGAAAATTAATTTCATTAATTATTTAATTATTCCTATTTCTCCCACCCTCCTAAAATCATTCCTAAAAACACTCCTTGGTGTCCCAATATTCCCTTACACATCTTAAATGACTCACACCTTCACTAAATTCCTAGTTGAGTTCATAATTAGAAAGTTCTTAAAGGAAAGATTCCTTACTAAGTTAGACATTTATCTTTTTCCTTACGTTTCCCTTTTTCTTTAGGTTTCCCCTTTTTCCTTTAGTTTCCTATTTCTTTTAAGTTTCCCTCTTTTCCCTTTTTAACTAAAACCAAAATTAGCAAGTGTAGAAAAACAACCATTTACCCCTTTTTCTTTTTAATTAAAAATTAAATCAGCACATGTAGAAAAAAACAATCATTTCCCTTTTAAAATTTTAATCCCCCATTGTAATTTGATTTTAATAATTTAATTGAATTTCTTACCCCCTTCTTGTTACTTTTTGAATTATTATTATTATTATTACCACATGTTCTAATTAGACCTAGGTTGTAAATTCACTAGGCCCGACGACATTTTTATTAGAGAAAAAAAATGTTTTTAAATATCACTTGTCACATTATTAATTTTAAGGATGTTTAGGTTTATTCACTTACCAGTTAAAATCACAATGTGCCCTTCAGAACTCACTAGGTACTCCAAGGGTGCCACTCACCTCTTTCCTTTTTACTTGTGCGATGTGCCCTTCAAGATGCACTACGTGCTCCAAGGGTGCCACTTGCCTCTTTCCTTTTCCCTTACACAACGTTCCCTTCAGGACGCAGTACGTGCTCGAAGGGTTCCACTCGCCTCTTGAATGACTTGGTAGACATAAAAAACCTTTGGAGTCAATACGTTGCTAGGTGATCTTGTGGGAGACTAAGGGCCTCTAAGGAATTATTCCCCTGCCTTATTGCACACCCCTTACAATCATCGTGAGAGACTATCAGAGTCTACCCTCATGACATCATGGGTCTTCTAGAACTAGGTAATCACTAACTTACAGTTTGAGCCACGATGGGAGTGTTAGTAGGCTATGGCAGGACTTCTATCCACACCTCTCCCTGAAAGTCTCTGGTTATCGCACGTGACCCCTCTACTCCACATGTAAGTCTGGTCGACAAGCTATTGTCAGGCTGCATCATCAATGAATCATGTCATCAATAATAATCAATCATCATAACATCTAATCAGATGTACATATGTCATATCAACAACTATCAAACCCCAATAATCCACTCCCTAACTCGATCGAGAGTTCAAGGGGTTTCATCGATGCCTCTGCACCCTCGAGCTCCAAAATCTTGCACACTCAGGAGAACCTAGTCAATAACACTTGTCTAGGTAAGTACAACAAAATAACATATCATCATATCCATAATGGCTCATAATCATAATTAAATGACCAATATTATAATAATCTATATCACTTGCAAGCAAGTGTCCTCAAAGAATAACTTCACTCGGTGCATGCAAGAGCGGAATGTTACATACACCCGTCTTAGTCTAAACTTCATCCCGAAGTTTCATAGTATATAAGTGCCGAAATAGAGTGTATCACAGTATCATAAGTCTACCCATAAAAAAAAATGGAAACTGTTGACAGATATCTTATGCATCCTCCCAGGTCATTGAATGCGGATTATAGTTGTCCCACTGGACCTTGACCTGATCTATGGTTCAACACTGTAGTTGTCGAATGCGATGGTCTAGGATGCGGTTCAGCTCTGCCGTGAGCGCACCCTCGTTCGATCCCACAAGGAACTCATGTCAAAAACATGAGTAGGATCACTAACATAATGTCTCAAAATAGAGACGTGAAATACATCGTGTGTCTGCCTCAAAGAATTAGGCAAGGCCAGTCAAATAGGCCACGTGCCTTCTCTGTTTCACAATCTCGTAAGATCCCACAAAACTAGGAGATAGTTTATCACCCTTTCCAAACTTGATCAAACTCTTATGTGGTTTCACCCGCAATAATACTCGATTGTCACATCCTAACCACGGTCGACACGATGTGCATCAACATAACTCTTCTACCGATCCTGCACTTCCTTGATCCTTTGTCTTATAGTTTTCAATTGATCTTACATTTCTTGGATCGCTTCCAGTCCCACCAGGACCCTATCCTCAAGCTGATCCCAACTGAAGGCATCTGACATGGTCGCCCATAAAGAAACTCGAAAGGTGCCATCTTAATGGTGCTTTGGTAACTGTTGTTATATGTGAATTATAACAGTGGCAAGAATTCTTCCCAACACTTTTGTTGGTCCATCATGTACATATGCAACATGTCCTTTGGGATTTGGTTTGTTTTTTTGGTCTTCCCATCTATCTCTTGTGGATACCCAGTACTAAAGTTAAGTTGGTTCCCAGTGCCTCTTGGAAACTAGTCCAAATCGTCTAATACACTGATCCTCGATCGGATATAATCCTCTTAGGCACGCCATGCAGCCTCACAATCTCACTGAGTAAAATCTAGCTATGTACGATGCCTGATACATTGTATGAAAAGGAATAAATGAGCACTCTTAGTTAGAGTGTCGAATACCACAAAAATTGAGTCGTGTCTCCTTGCCGTCAGTGGCAATCCAACAATGAAATCCATCGAAATTGCCTCCCATTTTGATTCAGGAATATTGTGGTTGTAGTAATCCTGTTGGATGTCTATGTTCAGAGTTCATCTATGGACATTCTAGACAAATTGCCACTTAGTTGACTATGTCTTCCTTCATTCCTTTCCAGAAGAATAACAGATTACAATATGCTCTCATCTTTGTGACTCCTGGGGGGCCATGCACACTGCTCTGTGAGCCTCATTTAGGATCAAAATTCTCAACCCATTGTTGGGTGGTATGTAAATTAAACCTTTAAATCTAAATGGTCTATTGTGGTCCAAGTAAATACTTTGATTTTGGTACCATCATTGTGTTTTGTCCGATAAAATCCTTGACCTCATTGTACCTGTCATCATCGCGCTGTAAAGTTATAATTTGTTCACATAGATTCTTTTGAAGAGGAAATCATCGAAAAGATGCATGGTCTCCGACTCAACACATCCTTCACTATGTTCGTTATTACCTTTATGTAAGTAATCTCTAAATTGTACTCGCTAAGCAATTTTGACAAACGTTGTTGTCACGAGTTCATGTCGTTTTGCGTAAAGATGTGTTGTAGTTCACAGTGGTCCATTTTTAGTTCAAATTTTCATCCAATAAGGTAGTGTCTCCAAACACTCAATTCATATATAATGGCTAAAAATTCCAAATCGGGCATCACATAGTTCTCCTCATGCCTTCTCAACTTCCTCGAGATGTAAGCGATCACTCAACCATCTTGCATCAAGACTCCGCCTAATCCTTCCTTGCATGCACAGTGCATACCAAGAATTTCATGTCCATGTCAAGGAACTTTAGTATCGGTGTTGTTGTCAACAACTCCTTGAGCCTCTGAAATGCTTCCACACATTTCTTAGTCCCAACAAACTTCTTTTTCTTCTTTTGCAATTTCGTGATCGTATTTTCTATCTTCGAAAATCCCTCGATGAACCATCTGCTAAACCCATGAAGCTACGCACTTTTGGGACATTCGTCGAGGTAGGCGATTCCATAATATCCTTGACCTTTGCTGGATCCATGGAGATACCTTCATCGGAGATGACATGCCCTAAGTAGTGAATCTTCAATTCATAAAACGATCATTTAGACCATTTCCCATACAAATTGTTCTCTCGTAGACATTGTAGTACCAGGCACAAGTGCGCATCAGGATCCTCCATCATTCGAGAGTAAATAAAAATATCATCAATGAATACTTGGATGAACTTGTCCAAATAGTCACATAACACCCCATTCATCAACTCATAATTACCCATGGGGTGTTCGTTATTCCAAACGGTAAAATAGTAAACTCGTAATGTCTAAACCTATTTTTAAAGGCAGTCTTAGGGATGTCATCCTCCTTGATCTGTAACTGGTGATACCTTGATATCATGTCGATACTTGAAAACACCATCGCACCCTTACCTGATCAAAATATCGTCAATCCTTGGCAACAGATATTGATTCTTGATCATTGCCTTTTTCAATTGATGATAGTTAATGGAGAGTCTCCACAACCCATCCTTCTTTTGTATGAAAATAACAGGCACACCCCACGACGACACGCTGGGACGTATAAGTCCCAGGTTCAACAAATCCTTCAGTTTCATTTTCATCTCCTGTATCTCCGGAGTCGACATCCAATAAGGTGTTCTTGCTATCGGTTCAGTCCCTCGTTTTAGGTCCGTGGTAAATTCCAATTCCCTCTATGGTGGAATCCTAGATAACTTCTCAAGGAAGACGTCCACAGACTCTCTCACCCCTAGAAGGTGTTCTATACCTTCCACTACTCCCTTATTGTTTAATGCAAGGATCACATAAATCTTACATCCCTTGTGCATGCTCTTTCATAGCTGCAAGGAGGAGATGAACCTCAGGAAAAATCCCTGCTTCCGACCTACAATCATGTGTCTTTGTCCCTCATCAATTAAGAAGGTCAATTGTTTTGTCTTACAGTTGATTATTGCCTCATGCGATTCCAACCAGTCCCTACCGATCATTACATCATAAGATCCTAAGATCGTGATGTACAGGTTGGCCCTAGTGAAAAACTCTCCCAGGTTAGGGCTATATCTCGTAACCTTCCCTCCAACCTTTTGTTTGGCTACGGAAGCCATTATACAAAGAAAAACTCACCCTGTTCGACCTCCTTTACCTTAATTCTTTTTAGTACTACCCCAGAAATGAAACTCTTTGCAGCACTAGAATCTATCAAAATACTAAGGGTCTGGCTAGTGACAGTACCTGACGTATCGAGCACAGTCGACTAGTGCTCTCCCTAGTGGTTATTAACCGCTAAAAGAATTCGATGGGCCTTTCCCAAACTCCCACAATAGTGGGTCCAACTGATCCAAAAGATCTGGTCCTCTCCTTTGGGAAGTCGCATTGGTAATGTGGCACCCCACAATCCAGCACACCTTGTTCAGTCCAGTATTTATGGTACCTGAAGTAGAAGTTGAATTATAACATTAAGGCCCTACACAAACTCATTGACATTAAGTTTCTTGGTAATTTTTTGCATAGCATACCAAATCATATCCAAAAATGGGCCTCGTACTCGGGCACCATACGGGCGCCTTGTCATAAGGAATTGAACTTGTTGAGATAATGTTCAAATAATTCCTCAGAAAGATACCTTACTCGAAACTGTTCCTCGAATAGTTCCCATGAAATGTCTTCGATGACCATGTTCAAATGCAGCAGGAGTGTCTTCCACCATAGAAGAGCGCTTCCCTTCAGTTGAAGACCACCATGCTGACCTTCGTGTTGGAAGTATATTCACGAAGCGCAAAGCACATCACCATATTCTCCCACAATTCCTCGGTGGCTACACCGTCTGAGGCACCAAAGAACTCAGGAAGTTGAACTTATCGATTTCGCAGTGAATACTAATGGTATTGGATGGTCACACTATGGACCCTCAGGGGTACAGGTTCCCTCGCCTCATCTCAGTACATAAGGTGAATGAATTCCTTAGACAATCTTTGGAAGGACCTTGTCAGATCATCATCATCCTTTACAACAATCGAATCTATCCCAAGGATATTTTCTTCCCCTTGGGGGTTAGACTCCGAGGGTGAGGGAACCTCTGGAGGCATCACACCTCCTTCCATGGAACCATGCTATGAACCTCTGTGGCATCCTCTAATCAAGATCACCACATCTATATGTTAAATTTTTAATTACCGCTAGGTTAATGCTCAATGGTTTACTGCAGTGGAAATCCTGATGATCCATAGTTGCAGGGTTGAACCCGCTCTGATACCATATGTAAGGACCCCATTTGTTACGACTACATGCCATGTAGGAAGTGATTTTTTTTTTTTATCTAAGCAGGAAGGAAAACGACAAAAAAAATTAAACAACACAATGAGATGCCAAACACAACTTATGCATTCAAGAAATAGACGACAATGACATAACATACTAGAACATCATGCAATTGGATGAAACATGTGATAATCAAGAGACAGAAAAAAATGGTTGCCCGCCAGGCATAAGAAAGACAACACCTACCAGATAAAGGTCAACATCAACAAACCCAACACAATGGCTTCGACGAGCGGTAACTATATACTCCTATGACACACAAAGAGAAACACATTAAGACATTACAGAACTAAATACAAACATCAATTACAACGAAAAAACACCCTCGTCGGGAAGCACAAGACTCCGACCAAGTTATCATTCGCATATATCCATCATGGCATGCAATGATACCCTCATCAGGAATCATGCCGTCACAAGGTGATAGGCGTGACAGTAACCATAGCGCATCACAACCTATCTTAGACCAATAACCCAAAAAAATCCAATGCGCTAGGATACCAAAATAACTTTCAGAATACAAGAAGACTATGTCCAAGCACCCAATCGAAATTTCAACAAGACACAACGGAAAATTGACTACTAAACAATCATACCTCACATTAAATTCCTAGTGCAACAATTTCTAAGGCAGACATGCATCAATTAAGGGACTTGATTAGCTATCTATGAGTTATTCCCTTTTGGTATCAACAAATAAGTCACTATCTAACAATAATATCGCTGTCCGTTAATGTTCGTTGTCAACAATCCACATCTCTGCCTATCAATAGATCTATGTCTAACAATGGCAACACAGTCTAACTATAAAATCTTTATCTATTAAAAGGACATTCTTGTAGCATTGATATCGTTGTCTAATAGATATATTTCTATCTATTAAAATGATTGTCTAGCATTTATTGTTGTCTATAAAATACATGACATCGCTATGTTAAATATATTATATTGTTGTCGTTTAAATAACTGATAGACAAAATTAATATACGATAACGTTGTCTTTCAAATATATGAAATCACAGTGTGTAAATACATGGTATAATGAAATTAGTGTAACATATCTGTAGTGTGAATATATATCACAGAGTGTAATATATGATAAATATATCGCATGTAAATATGTAACGTTGAGTGTGAATATATAGTGTAAATATATATCACAGAGTGTAAATATATGATATATACGAAAATAAGATATTGTTGGGCAAAATATGATATTACTATCTTATTAAATGTATCGTGTAAATATATAGTGTAATATATATCACAGAGTGAAAAATCTATCCCAAAAATGCAGAGTATGGCTATCCAAAAATGCTATTAGTTTAGCTGTCAAGTTTGTTGTCAACACTCAATGAATTCGCTGCCAGCAATCAATGAAATCATTGTCCATTAATCAACGCTGCCATGCAATAAACGTTGTCATACAATCAAGATTACTATAAAATCAATCACTATCTATTATTATCATTTCCATCAATATTATATCGCTATCCTTGATAAACGCATGTCTAGACTTGATTGTTGTCGAATAAAAGAAAACATTTACTGTGTTATGGCAATCCATAATGAGATCGCTATACCATACATTAAATACATATAATTCATTGTCCAAATCATATCCATTAAATACATATGAATTCACTGTCAAACTGTATTGCTGTCAAGCATTTTGCTAGGTTTATCATTCAATTTCGCTGAGTTTTATCAATGAAAATCATTGAGTTTTATCATAAAAATTTGCTAAGTTTTATCAATGAAAATCATTGAGTTTTATCATCAAATTTGTTGATTTTTGTCAATGAATATCGCTGAGTTTTATCATGAAAATTCGTTGAGTTTCATCAATGAAAATTTGTTGAGTTTTATCATAAAAAATTGTTTAGTTTTATCAATGAGAATCATTGAGTTTTATCATCAAATTCTTTGGGTTTCATCAATGAAAATTTGTTGATTTTTATCATAAAAAATTGTTGAGTTTTATCAATGAAATTTGCTGAGTTTGATCATCAAATTTGTTGGGTTTCATCAATGAAAATTTGCAGAGTTTTATCATCAAAATTCATTGAGTTTGATCAATGAAAATCATTGAGTTTAATCATCAAATTTGTTGGGTTTCATCAATGAAAATTTTCTGAGTTTTATCATCAAAATTCGTTGAGTTTGATCAATGAAAATCGCTTAGTTTTATCATCAAATTCTCTAGGATTCATCAATGGAAATCGCTGAGTTTTATATTACGTTATCTGGTAAATACCCATGTTGTTTAACAACAATTTAAAATATGTTGATACCTCAGTCTATTAAATATATTGTATTGTTGAGTTAAATGTATTACATTGCTATCATCAAATATATGAAATTGCAGAGTTAAATAAAAGCTTTTCAATTCCATTCGAATCATATGCTAATCAAATTAAGTCAGAGATAAATCAACAATGCAGAGACTAATTCACACAATCACAAAGATAAATCAATTGACAATGGATCAATCAATGCACATATACTCATTCACAAGAAGGCACAAGAATTGATATTAACCAGAAGAGAAAAATTAGGAGGCAAGTAAGGGATAGACAACTGGGAAAAAATTATCCTCCACTCATCATCCATGCACAAAAAAGTAGGGAATTAGAATCTATAGGTCTTTAAACACCAAAGTGATGATCGTCGATTCAACTCCTCGCTGACTACTCAGGCATGGACTGATGAGCCAGGGATAAGGGAAGAAGATAAAGCACAATCTCATCATAATATTCAATAAAACCAACAGAGATAAGTCAATGAAATCAAAAGTTGGGTTCGCCAAGGGAAATCCATTTAGAAAACAACAAGCAAGGGAATTACAACATCGTAGGAAAGAAGGTGCAAGACAACACATGGAAATGAAATCTTAAACTGAGAATAGAGAAATAACATAGATAAATTTAATTTCATTGCAAGTAATAATTAAACCAACGTACCTTAGCCAAACGTGACTGCTCAATAGTTTCTATTTTGCATGCGCTCCATCCTGCTTCCACTTGTCGATCGATGTGACCTCATTGGTACCTCCCAGCCAATGTTAGGGGTACTCTTCTTCCCCCTTGATCCATAATCAGATCCAGGAGCCTAGCAGGGCTAAAAAAGGCTCAAAAATGAAAGTGCTCAAAATTCGACAAAACCAATGCCATTGCGTCCGACTTGTTCTCTTGATTCCGGCCATATATTTTGTAACATCCCACTCTGGCGCACTGATAACACTTATTATTTTAGGACACTTGCTCGCAAGTGATCTGGACCCTTTTTATGTCATACCTTTTATATTTGATTATGATGTGATTGACAGATGACATGATGTGTTACTATTTGATGTAGACGGGTGCTATTGACTCAGTTTTATTGAGTGTGCAGGGTTTTTGACCTTGAGGATGCAGAAGCATCGGTAGAACCCCCTTGGACTCTGGACTGAGTCAGGGAGTGTGCTTTTGGGTTGATATGTTTATTATGATGTTTCATTTGATTTGATGATTTGATGTTGACATTTCTGACATGATTATTGGTGATGCAGGCTGACGAT
>ML777887.1:484168-541156 GCA_009831015.1 Picea engelmannii
GTAGTGCGTGCAAGAGTGGGATGTTACAAATTTATTGAACAATTATATTTTACTTGTGTTAGTTCCATTCTATTTATATTTAACTTTAAATGTTATACCTATATGATTAGATTTTATCATTTTGAAATATTCATGCAATAGGGAAATTAAATAGTTCTTATATTGTTCTTCCTTTCTAGATTGATGGAGACATTACAGAGTAGCACTTGGAACTGTTATTCAATGGGTGAGAAATGTTATCTTACTTCAGGAGTAAGGGTTGTGTAGATCTATGAAGCCCCCTTACAGATCCAAATTTGGATGGTAGACTGACAATGGACATTTCTTTGACCACATTTAATGAGTGACCAATACATTTAACAATTAATCTCCCTTTATACTTATAAAACTATATACAACAATGCATTATGAAATTAGTAGCCATTTCTACTTCAACATTTTATCCATTTCCAAAATTACTCACCCTATATACTTCACAAATTTATCTATTTGTGAAATTACTCACCCTATATACTTCACAATTTTATTTATTTATGAAATTACTCACCCTATATACTTCTACATTTTATCCATTTAGTTTGTATTATTTCTTTACTTTAAACAATTTTTATTGCTCATTTACTTGTAGCAATTTATTTTACATATTACATGTATTTAAACTAATTGTACTAATTAAATTTGTTTTCTCACCCTTACACACACACACACACACACACACACATATATGCACTTTTCTTCTTATGCATTTTTTTTCATCTTGCTATTTTTCCTTATTATTCTAAAAAATTACATTGTCATACATAACTTATTCTTCATGTTTCTTTCTATATGCTATTTCAAATAGTCAACTTTAAAAACCATGGAAAAACCTCCTACAACACGTATGGACCCAAATAAATGCTATATAGTTTGCACACGCCATCTTTTGGATGAATTTCATCTACATAGAAGACAATTCCAAATCAAAGTTATCCATCCTGGAAGCGGTAATATTTCCAGACCAAAACTAAAAGAGGAGCTTGCACACAAATACAATGTTTCAGATAGGAAAAAAATATTCATCTCAGACTTCACAACAAATGGTCCATTCTCTACAGGTTTTGGACTAATATATGATAGCATAACAAATGAGTTGAAACATGAATCAAAACAACGTTTAGCTCAAAATGGTCTTAAATATTGTCATGACAAGAATATCAAAGAGTTCAAAACTAGAGCTAAAAATCCGTGGGCTTAAGAAACACAACTAGTTACTCAACTTTTTGTATTTGTATAGTTTTCTCCAAGATATGTATATCATGGTAGTATCAAGTATGAAATATTTTTCTTTCCCTAACATGATTTCTTTAGACTATTTTCATACATGATTGTATACTTGTTTTATTACTTTAACACGTTAAGCACTTCTTCACTTCTACAATTCTTTATTATTTTTAAACTAATATGTATTTTATATGTACTATCTTCATATTTAAATACGCTCTACTTAATGAAAATTTGTGAAATGTGCATTTTGGTTTTAGTATAACTACTCTCCTAGAATACAATAAAATAATTCAATAAATATTGCACTCTCATACTATTACAAAATATTAACTCATAACAATTTGAAAAAAAAAACATTTTAATACAAACACACAAATACAATTTCCAACAAATTTATTAATGTGGATTCCTATTGAAATATTACTTACATATTAAACATACAATAAACCAATTAACCAATTTATGATATATGTCATTCACAAACTAAACAATTTCTAAGCTATGCCATTCATATATTTACACCATCAAGTTAATTTATAAATTACCAAAGCTTATAGATGTACCCTTTATTTTGTATGTTGTATAATGACAATCATAGATACAATATATTCCTTTCATAGCTAACATTCATATCCATGTATCTAATTGTACTAATATATTCATGTGGACATGTTCTTTGTAGACACATTTTATTCTACATGTTGTATAATCACAATCATAGATACAATATATTCCTTTCATAGCTCACATTCATATCCATGTATCTAATTGTACTAATATATTCATGTGGACATGTTCTCTATAGGCAAGTATATATTTTCATCATATACCTCTTCCGACAAAAACACATTCCAAGACAATGTCATTTATCTTAACAGACAAGGCTATAACAAAAATCCAAAAGGTGAAGAAAAATTCATCCCTATTCTACAATTTCTAGACTTCAAGCCTTGTGGATTATTTCACCTCAGGAAAATTTGAAAATGGCTCATTGGTTCAAATTAACAGCTTCACTTGTAGATCTACCCAACAAAACAAGTATTAATTCTCACATTCAATATTTTCACATTCTTTTCATTAATTAATGTTTTTTCAATATCTTATTGATACCTACCATAATTTCTTCTATTTTTCAATTTGGTTATAATTACCAATAACAAGTTCTATCTCTAAAAGTTGACATCCTTGGTGACCCACAACAACACACAAATGTACGTCATTCTACCATGTAGACATTACAAACAAATGTCATGCCTCAAAAAATAATCCCTATCAACTCTTTGAATGCATACATGCATTCATGGACCATCAAAGCTAGAATCATTTCAAAGCATGATATACGTACTTTCACAAATTCCAAGGGAGTTGTTCAAGTATTTATCTTTGATGTACTTGACAATGAAAATATCGAGATCCACATTACCTTCTTTAATACACATGCATTACATTTCCACCCTTCAACACAAATTGGTAAAGTTTACCTAATCTCTAGAGGGTTGATCAAACCTATAAAGCAAGAATACAACCATTTAGAAAACAAGTAGGAAATCAGTCTAGATAATACCTTGGTTATATATCCCTCCAATGAGGATGACCAATTAATTGCAAACCAAAACTTCAATTTTACTCCTATCAATGAGCTATCAACTTTACCTACTAACTCTATTGTTGATATCATTGGTCTTGCTATATCTATTAGCCAAGTAACCACCATATTAAGGAAGAATGGCATTGAGACCCAAAAGAGAACTCTTGAATTGAAGGACATGTCAAGTTGTAGTGTTGACCTTACATTATGGGGGGTGTTTTGTAATAAATATGGCCTCCAACAAAATTCAACTTCCAATTTCTTTCCAATGATTGCTACAAGGGTTGGAAGAATAAGTGATTTCAATAGGAGATTGATTAGTACAAATTTCATATCCCAAATTTCCATCAATCCTGACATCAAAGAAGCTCATGATTTAAAAAATTGGTTTGAGAAAGAAGGCACAACCCTTAAATCTCACTCCTTATCTACACATGGTTCCTCTGGTGGTCACCCCTCTATTCAGAAGACAATAGTTGATATTGAAAATGAAGAACTTGGTCCAGATCATCAACATCCAGATTACATTTTAGTCGAGGCAAGTATCACTTCTATAAAAATATATGATTTTTGGTTCACTTCTTTCCCTCTCCTTTTTAATAATCTCCAATGCAACAAAAAATTTGATACACCTAAAGAGGGACAATGGAATTGTCAGAGATGCAACCAAAATATTTTTGAATGTGATTACATGTACATGTTCCACTTCACAATAGAGGACCATACAGGAAAAGCCAATGTTATTGCAATCCAAGAAGTAGCATAAATGATTTTTGAAATCCTTGCTAGGCAACTATATGCACTCACAGAGGAGGAGAACAATACTAAAACTACAAAGATTTTTGGAAACTTGTTCTTTAATAAATACATATTCAAATTTTTGATACATGAAGACACATTTGGCAATGAGAAACAAGTACATTCCATTTTATTGCAACAGACAAAGTCGAGACCAAACAAGAGGGGAAAAAAATCCCACTAGATACAACTCTTCATTCAAAGTAAACATTGTTATTATGTATTTATTCCTGCAATGACTTAACATAGTACCTTTCTTTTTTGGATACAACGTATGTATGCCACCACTCTCTATATTGTATATATTTTGTACGCATGTTTTTCATTCTGACAATACTTGCAATACTACCTTACTTTAGTATATATAGACCATGTGCGACATCAACTTTTGTAACTCATATCTTTCATAAATATATATATTTTGTTTCAACAAATTTTACAAGTGAAAATTATAAATTGTTTTCTATTAAAAATCATAGCAATTTCATGAAAATCAATAGTTATAGTATGTTCTTAAAATTGGTTTCTAAAATATATTCCCATTTGTTAAGCCCTAAATAATGGCTCATTACCCCTTAATTGGGGCATATTACATTAGTAATGTTATTTTTTTTATGTAGGCTTTAGTCCATTAGTTGTAATTATACCTCCTAGTCTCCTATATATACCAAGGAGACATTTTCATTTGGAATCATCTTGTAATTGTACATTTATGTGGGCATAAGAAGGTTTCCCCCTCAAAGAGGATTATTATATGAATTTATCTCTTTTTCAAGGCATTTAGTACTTATTCTAAGGTTATTCTATGCTATATTAATATTTGGTTCTTAACATATGGTATCAGAGCTCAAGGTCTTGGGGTTTCGCTGCCACATTTGAGATACCTTGGCATTTTCGGTATAACTTGTTTTCTACAACGTTTAATAAGTATTGGCTTGGAGGATATTTAGTAGATGGATCAAAGTAAGTTGGGTTTCAATTTAAGCTCCCGAGGCCTTATAATTTTGGAGATATAGCCTGCACAAGATAGGGTTTTGGAATCATCTTGAACTAAGCCATTGCAGAATGTTTGCTATAAAAAAATTTCTGTAATGTTTTAGACCATGAAATTTGGAGGCTATTCACATAAATTAGTAAGGTATCTTTAGTAAAGAGTTCATATTCTGGGTCATCTTACATTTGTATATACACCCTATGGAATATAGGGTATCTGACTAGTCCTATTGACTAGTCACAAGAAGGTGTTCCAGGTAAAACTATAATAACTTCTTCCTAGAGTATCCAAATTGAGTGAGACTAATTGCATTGGATAGCAGACAACTTCTAGTATTTCTGGTACTAGTTTCATAATTTTATATCAATCATTTTGTGTGGGGCATGCTATACAAGTGATATCTCCTGGAAAGGACAAAAATCAACAAGTTGTGGGGAAGTTACCATAAATTCCACTTGGCACATCCAATTTTGATTAGACATATGGAATTATAGATAAGAAGTATCAGATAACTACAGAAAATAAAGTTTCATACCCATAAGGGATGAAACTTTGGAGATACAACAGAATAAATATTGTCTAGTAGAAGAACCTCAAAATCAAGGTTTAAAAGTGATAGTTGGCCAACATGCCACCCAAAAAGGGAACTTCTATACCAAATAAGCCTCCAGAAAGTTCTACTTGGACTCTTGTTGAAGGTGACGAAATGTGTAGGGACATAAATGAATTACAAAATAAGACAGTGACAAAAGATGAACTACAAGGGATGATGGATTCAACTGAAGCTAAATTGGAGGCAATAATGGATACCAATATGGATGGTTTAAAAAGGGAGATCATGGAAGGAATGAAAAATTTCCTAATAAAGAGGACACCTAAAACTGAAAATGTGTCCCATTAAATTCATGATGAGGACACAAGGAAGATGAATCAAGAATGGAGAAACTCCAACTTTGGGTTGAAGACCAACCATGTTCATAATATCGATATGAGGAAGTTTTATGGCAAGGACCCAATCACATGGATACTTTAGATGGAGCAATTCTTTGATCTACATAATGTGCCACATACACAAAAGGTATGAATTGATTCTTTATATTTAGAACCCAATCAATTTGTATGGTATCGATGGATTTGTTCTCGCAAATCACTTGTCACTTGGACAATTTTCATGGAAGAAATGAAAACACACTATGAGGATACATGGAGCAATACCTTCTTTAGCCAATTGATAAATCTCAAGAAAAAGGGTTCAATTACAGAGCACATTGAGAACTTCCAAAGATTAAATATAAAGGTAACAGATATTCCATATGAGAACTTGATTGATTTATTCATAGGAACTTTAAAGGATAACATTCAACACAAGGTTCACCTTTCATAACCCAAATTATTGGAGAATTCATTTAGGGTGGCAAGAAATGTTGAAAGTAAAAATATGGCTATGGGTACTAGAAGGACCAATCCTAACAACTATAGAGAGAATAATGCTCCTTCTTCTAAAACACCTCAACCTACAAGGTTGACACCTCAACAATTGGAGGAAAGAAAAGAAAAAGGTTTATGATTTAATTGTGATAGCAAGTACAATAAGGGACATAAGTGTGGTGAGAAGAAATTATTCGACATATATTGTGAAGAGGAAGAAGAACAAGAACAAGAACAAGAACCATCTCAAGATGAAAACGTAGAAGCAATTTCATCTGAAGAGTTGACTCCCATGATATCGTGTAATGGATTGGCTAAAATTAACACTCCTCAAACTTTCAGGATCGAAGGATATATCAAAAATAAAAAGGTAATAGCCCTAATTGATTCTGTAAGTACTCATAATTTCATTCACTATAAATTAACCAAAGATCTCAATTGCTTTGTATATCCAGCACCAGAGTTTCAAGTAATGATTGCAGATGGAGGAACTATCAATTTCTCAGGAAAATGCAATAAGATCAATTTTACTATGGGGGAATATGTAATGAATATTCCAATGATTTATATACCAATGGTTGGTGCTGATGTCGTAGTAGGAATCCAATGGTTGCAATCATTAGGAACAATGGATTTTAATTTTCAAGAACTCTTCATGAAATTGTCATTGGAAGGAAAATAAATTGAGTTAAGAGGTATCACAGGGAAACTTCATGAAGATTTCTTGAAAATTAAAATCCACACAGTGAAACCCTGTAAGGTGATAAGCTCTAAAGGCATGAAAAATTTATTGAAAAAAGGGCATCAAGGTGTTATTGCACAACTATGCTCACTAGATGTTCAAACATCTAAGCGATCTATTCCTCTAGATATCCAAGGGATCATTGATAAGAATTCCAAAGTATTTGAAGATATTCCCAAAGGTCTTCCACCCACTCTAAATCATGATCATGATATTCACCTAATTCCTGGGAGTTTTCCTCCAAAATCAGGCCATACATATACCCTTATGCCCAAAAGAGTGAAATTGAGCGCATGGTTGAAGAAATGTTAGAGGATGGCATTATTAGACCTAGACAAATTTCTTACTCTGCACCGATGGTAATGGTATTCAGGAAACATGGCTCATGGAATATTTGTCCACATTATAGAGAGCTCAACAATATCACTATTAAAGATAAGTTTCATATTACCGCCATTGATGAATTGTTAGATGAACTACATGGAACAATGTTATTGTTAAGAACCAAATATCAATATAGCATAGAAAAACCTCAGAAAAAGTACTCAACGCCTTGAAAATTAGATACTTTCAGATAATAAGCCTCTTCAAGTGGGCAACCTCCTTTTACCCCAGTTAAATGTCCAAGTACAATATGATTCAAAATGAAAATGTCTCCTTGGTATATATAGGAGACTAGGAGGTATAATTACAACTAATGGCCTAAAGACGACATAAATAAAATAACATTACTAATATAATATGCCCCAATTAAGGGGTAATGAGCCAATATTAGGGCTTAACAGTTATAACCCTAAATTGCACTAGACATGCTTACTTGGCATCATGCAATCTCATTTGACTTCTTTTCCAAGCCACTACTGAACAACTTCTTAAAAAACACTCTTTTTAAGGGAATATGTGCCTTGGTCCACTACTGCATGCGTGTACACACTGGTTGACCCACTACAACCCACGTATACCTAAAAAGAACAAAAAAATTGAAAGTTGCAGACGGAACAGACAGTTTTGGGTAGGTTAGCTAAACCGACTAACCATCCATAGTCAGTCACTCAACGAAATACCTAGCCCTTTCTAGCCTATAAAAGAAGGAGTAGGGGTCCCATTTGGAGGGAGGAAAATCATAGAAAAGAAGCTATACCTGATTTAGTGTTCCCCTTTCCCCAACCTTTTGCAACTATTGTTGGAAGAGAATCATATAGAGAAGAAGTTGGAGCACAGTGGAATAGGATCCGAGGGACAAATTTGAGAAGCAGTGTCTGATCTCACTATTGTAAGGTTACTCTTGTGAGATTAATAAAAGAAGTACTTTTCCTGTCCCGCCATATGAGATTGTCCATATTTAAATTTGATTATACTTTTATAGAATCTCTAACCCATTAGTTTATAGATCATATGCATGTGGAGTTCTTTGTTTGTCTTTTGTGAATGTAGGTTAGAGTTGGGAGCATAGTTGCAGTCAAGGAGCGACCAAGCGTTAAAGGAATCGACATCAAACACAGAAACTAAGGTACATTAACTGGATCTCTTTAACCTTGAATCTGCATATGGATAATGGGGTTTATGATTGGGATGTTGGTAGAAAGTAGGAGACTTTAGGTCATTTATGCATGCATGATAAAACCCTTCATGCTAGTCTATAGGAGGGATTTCCCACCCACAACATAATTGGCGACCATACTGGGGAAATCTTTAGGGTTTTCTAGGGATACTTTTTGGGTTTTTTAGAATTGGTTTATCACCTTTTTTCTAAGTTTTTTGCAATATTTTGAGCTTTTAGGGATTATGGTTTTCCATACCGGTACTCCCTGCATGATTGTTTGGCTGTTTAATTTTCATCTTGGAAATTTAGAGAGGTATATGCGGCCTACAGAAGCCTTGCCCACGTATACACGTGCCCTAACTTTAGACAGCCTGCGTATATCCGCTGGGCTACTGAAGTGTCAGGTTGTTATCGGACTAATCGGTAGGTGAAAACACTAATAGATCTCCCTAGATCCACCTAGATCTAGAACAAAACAAGAAATGACACGACTCTTTCCCTAAGTTGTAATCATTGAATCTGCTAATAGGGAGGAATAAGTGACATACCTTTATATCGCTTCCTTAGGTCTTTGTTGCTCCCGCTTCGCTCCGGTGCTCTCGTGAGGTCAATTCCAAGAGAACACAAACCAACCAAAGTGAAGATAGAAAAATGTATTCAATTTCAACTTATGCATATGATCAAGGAATTACACAATAAAGTAAGAATGACTTTATGGGAAAGGGACATGCCGCAGTATCATATTAATTGAAGGTAGAAGATACAACCTGATCACCTTGGTGTCGCAAGCTTCCTTTCAGTGACCCTTGGTTCGAACACACACACTTGTTCTGTACTTTCATGAAGAAGATCCAATTCCCCTTGATATACCAACTAGAGCCTTCAAGCCTCTGTCCAAGCAGGGTTCTTCACATAATTCTTTCACCAATTCTTCATTCAATCTTGTTTAACCTTTCAATATATAGGAGAAGGAGAGATGGTTACATGGATGAGGATGATCCCATCAAATTTGAGAAGTCAGTAAAATGACAACCATACAAATGCCAACTCATTTTCTAGAAGATTCCCTTCTAGAACCATTAAGACATCTTCTCCTTTCCAATCTTAAAAACAGGTTCACACCCTGTGTATGGAGAAAACTGTGAGAATTTCTCACCCTAAGTGTAGGTGGCCTGCGAGAATGAGTGATTCTCACACCCTAGGCCATAGGCATCTTGTAAACTCACTTTAAAAATATGTTTTTGGAAGGAGACAAGGGCCACTTTTCTTAGGCAAAAAGTCCTGGTTGGGAGCCTAAATACACCATTGTTAATACATCACCAGAGTGACCAAAATCATGTGTAACAGAATGCCCCCCAAAGTATGAGGCTGGAATCTATGACATCCGAAATACTTTGTAAACTGCGTCTGTGTGTCAAAAACAAGGAGTGCACCTAATCAGAAACCTGCAAGCAACCAAGCATCTGTAGAATATAGTACCAGTTCTAAGGTAGGCATTCCCATACTCAGATCAAAAAAAGATGACATCATGAACGTGGGTCATGGCCACCAATCATACACCATGGATCTGTGCCATCAACTATACTACATAACCACCAGGAATACACTATGGATCTATGCGAGAAGACTCAAATTAGGATGACATAGACACGTGACATACAAAGTGGATCTATGTGTCGACACAAATCATACATACTCCATCGCAGCTTGGGTCAAAAAGATGAAATCCAAGGTCTTCAATCCCATCACCTGAAAGTACGAATCTAGCCATGTGATTACATGTGCTGAAGTCGAACATGGTAGAAACCACTTGGTTACTATTCATTGATGAATCTGTTAACAAGTGCGAGGGAAATCACCATTAATGTCAATGACTCCCAAGGTACACTAGTACAATCCACCGAATGTGAATAAATGAGTTGAGGTTGAACATTCGATGGAATCTCTCAATCAGGGGTCAATGATGAAAACCCACTGTCGAAAGTGAGGAAACCTGCCATTGAGGCATGAAAGTTCTAAGGTACCAAATAATTTCTAAGTCTTGTTTCTGGATAATGAGTTGGATTTGACAGAACAAAACGTGTCACAGGAGGGCCTTGATGTATACCCCATCAATGACACGAAACGATTAATAGTTTTTGAAGGTGAAACATAGCATGATACAGATGAAAATGGACACAGGGAAGGCCAACTTGGTAATAATGGACAACTACAGATGGCCTACTCAATAGAGGTTTTGGATGAACTTCTCTTCAACATATGAACGACATGACTAAGGACTTGGCAGCACTGACTCAGAGATGACTCAAGATACGACCTTGTAACAAGTCAAATGAGAGACAAATGGATTTCCCAAACTGGCTTCAAATAATGAATAGGGGGTGTTATGTTCAAGAGTGACACTTACTACCAATAATATGAATACAAAAACACATCCCTTTCCCAAATTTTCCCCCACCATTTCTGACAAGTACCTCTTTATTTTTATGCAATCTTGAGGAGGTTAACATATGCTTGTTAATGTAAGCTCATCATTCGGACAAGTCCCTCGAAGTATGTTTAACAAATCCTAGGAAGGAGTGGTTCAGTCCCATTACGGGCCTTTCAATGTTTGTTTAACGAGTCCAAAGATGTAAAACTCAAAGGTTTTTCATGATTATAGAGTCTGGAAAAACACCTAAAAGAGAACTCTCTCAGTTCCTTTTTCATAAAGTAGTCTAATGAGATCGAAAAAGAGATAAATTATTGCCCAACAAACGTTTTCCTCAAATACTTTAATGAGTGTGAAAAGAACAAGATCGCTTGACAATCTTTTCATGTTTAGAGAGTCTTAAAAGAGCTTAAAGAGAACTCCAGGGGGTTCCTTTTTCGTATAACCTTTATGAGCCCGAAAAAGTGATAAAAGTGTGCCCGATTACGTTCTCATGTATTTTCGAGCATGAGAACGAACAAAGACTAAGCTCGAGGTTTTGTCTAAAAACCATAAAAAATAGTTATGCATGTGATGAAAAAAGAGAAAACATCCATACTCCTTCGTGTGGACTTCAAAGTCGTTATATCTACAAAAAACACACTCATAGGGCTATTAGGCATTAGATTCGATGAATAAAACAACATAAAAATCAACAAAAATGGTAAAAGTAAATATAAGTGGGTAAAAGGGCTTTTACCATAGTCATTGTAATTTTGCTAAGAAATTTTCCCAAAACCCCTCTTTTTACCTCAAATTTCATCGTTCCATCATGGGAGGCATAGGCGACCATTTGGCGAACCGTCTCCATCAACGAGGTAGGCTCTTGATCTCCCATCTTTTCCATGGTTTAATTTTTGTTTTCATTGGCAATTTTCAAGGTTTTGAGTTTGTCTTAGGGCCAAAACTTGCGCTCAGGCGTTCTCGTAGGCTAGCCATACGAGACTTGTGAGAATGCATGATTCTTGTAGGTGGCCTCAAAGGCACCTGTGAGAACCTCACACTGTGCTAAAGGGGAACCTGCGAGGGCCGCAAAATTAAATTTCACTTTGATTTTTGCTCAATGAAGAATATGCCAAGGTTTGAAATGAGTTGCTGACTCTCTTCTTATGGTTCTTATGTAGGCATTTGACCATCATCATGCTAGAGTGGTGAGAAAGATAACATGAGGAAGATGATTTTGTTGCTGGGAATGATCGAGGAATCGTTGCTTCCCTCCAAGACTGCGGGCTCTTGAAATTCTTCTAGATTTCGGGTATGAGGGCCCAAATCAGGTTGTTGGAGTACCTGGTTCATATGTGGGATGTGGACCAGCAGTTGTTTCACGTGGGAGTCCACACTTTGACAATAGATGTCGAGGATATCTACTTTCTGATAGGGTTATCATGGCGTGGGTACCACACTAGCTTGATCGGTAGCCGAGGTGGCAGACTTCCCATGAGTGAGTATTGTCACCGGTACCATGTTCCTGAGGCAGAAAGAAGCAAAGGCAAGGTGGCTATTTGGGGGGTCCAAGACTTGACCTTGCAAACCATCTTGTTCACCATAGCACGCATGGATGGGAGAGCAGCTCCACACATGGCTCTCCAGAGCTACTTCCAGTATTCCATAGAGTGCACAGAGCCATGGGTCTTCAACTGGTCGGATGCAGTTCTTCGCAGTATGAAGAGGCAATTGACAAAATGCAGGAAAGGTGACCTGAAGAAATTTGGGTACGGATCACTTTTGGTGTCCTTATTTCTCGAGAGGGTCCCCTTGCTGAGATTACAGGTCGAGTGGGGTTTACTAGCCCCACAGGATCCGAGGATGCTGAGGTGGTGCAACCTCATGGCCCGACACGTAGCTGGGCCTATCATCAAATACAATGATTCATTCTTTGATTGGTTGCAACCACAGATGTTGATGGTTGATGACTATGCCTACGCCAGATTGGACTTCCGAGGGGATCCAAATTTGGCCCTACCTAAGGATGCTCAGTGGGGTGACCTAGGTAAGAAGTACACATTTTGTTATTTTAAATGTTTTTGTGATTTTTATCATATGAAATGTTTTTAAGTTTGTCCAAGAACTGATCAAAAATCTCTTTTGGATGACACAGATGTGGGGCCATACCGACTTCCACGTATGTCTCCTATTCAATGATGAGGAGAGGTGGCTCCAATGCCGTGATGGGATGCTAAAGACTATGCGGCATTGGAGCAAAACTTAGAGGGGTTGATTGTTGACATTTCAGACATGCCTATCGGAGAGGTCCCTCGGCGTTATCAATGCCATATGGTGGGCGTGTCAGAGTCTATTGGTCGACTGCTTCATAGGGTTGCCCGAGAAGTCATGTGTTATCGTGAGCATCACATGTGACGCTACTTTGTAGAAATTATGAGCTTCAGATTTTGAAATTTTGGTCCTTGGACATAAACTTTTTGTAAAAACTTTTGATCGTTATATACATATATACGGCTTCTACCATCTTATCTTGCATTGTGTGATACATGTGATGTGATTGGTTTATAAATGGCCCAAATGTCTGTCTAATACATAATTAGCTAATGCATTAGTTAATGTATTTAGACATCTAGGAATATGCTGATACTCAATATAATCAAAATAACGTTCCAAGAGGTGAATTCATAAATATACTCATAATAAAGTAGGACTTTGAATAACATATACATTACTTAGCTATAATACTACTCGCTGCGAATTGAGTCATACGACCAAGTGACAGATACCGAGTGAAATAACATCAATAAACAATTCGATAACGGTGCTATACTCTGCAATATTGTTGGTTGCATGGCCGAGACACACACCTTGTAGAGTGATAAGTTCGTTTGTAGGGGCGTAAATTTCCCAAGCAACATAAGCAAGGTTCTGAATACTATGGCTAGCACTATCAGCGAAGCCGATGTGAGGTAGTGAAGACTCCGACATATGGAAACCAAACACAACGTAACATAAGGGTAGAGACCAGATAACAAAAAATCATACTACAGTAACACACAAGAAGTATGATACAATAAAATACAAGTACTCATGCACAGGTGATCTTTAGGCATAGTACTTATTTAAGTACAACCCATTTCTGGGTTCACTCAAAGGGATACCATTGTAATCTACTAACTCGTAATATCCTTTATCCAGGACTCGTCTAATGATGTAAGGACCTCGCCACATAGATTCAAATTTTCCAACTCCTAGCATATCCCAATCTTGTTCGTAAAGGAGAACCAGATCACCTTCAGAGAAAATGTGAGGCTTGACATGTTTGTCGTATTGGGCTTTGACGTGTTTCTTTTGGGCTTCTATGACTGGGGTGGCGTCGCGATGAGTTTCATCTAATCGCATGAGATACAACAAATGTTCTTCTTCGACCGAAGTGTTTTTTCGGAGTTCGACGACTAGTTTTAAGGAGGGTATCTCACATTCAATAGGCAAGATGGCTTCTAGACCATAGACTAATCTAAATGGTGTAAACCCATTAGCAGACTTAACGGACATCTGGTAAGCCCACAATGCTGAAAAAAACATCGTGTGCCAACTTGTTTTATGAATCCCTATCATTCGTCGAAGCATGGTTATGACGACTTTGTTAATTTCTTCGACTTGGTTGTTGGCTTGTGAGTAATAGAGTGTTGAGTTTTCATGGCAAAGACCCAACTTTTCAGTGAGTTCGAACATCATGAAGTTTCTAAAGTGGCTACCGTGATCGGTGACTATAGCTTGAGAAACACCAAAACGAGCTATGATGTGATTGAAAATGAATAATGTTGCGGTCTTTCCGGTGTTGTCAAATGTCGGCATCGCCTCGACACATTTCATAAAATAGTCTACGACTACAATAATGTATCCATGCCCCCCAACCGAGTGAGGGTGACATGTCATGAAATCGATACCCCATTTTGCAAAAGGACCGATGGAGACCACAGGGTGAAGAGGAGCAGGATGTGATTGTATTTTATGTTTGTATGTCTGGCAAGTGTGGCATTTTTGGACGACAATTATACAATCGTTAAATAAAGAGGGCCAAAGATACCCAGCTCACAAGATCTTCTGGGAAGTAGCATACCCAGACATGTGACCACCATAGGCTCTAGAATGATAGTCATTTAGGGCTTTCTCATCCTCATCAAACGTGAGGCAGCGTAAAAAAATTGAGTCAATCCCACGATGATAAAGAGTATCACCGAGGATAATATACTGACGGGCTTGGTATCATATTTGATGATGGTAAATACTAGACAAATTAGGCTGGAAAGTCTGGGTTTGGAGATATATGATGATATCTACGTACCAAAGATCGTTGAAACTAATATGGAAAAGGGATTCATCAGGTAATGAATCGACTGCTAGATTTTTCGTCGCAGAGTAGGGAAAGTCACATATCAACTCGACAAACACTAAGGATTTCTTGGAATTAGCATGTTCGAATTCCAAGTCAAACTCCTGGAGTATCATGATCCATTTGGAGTATTTCCCCCCTAGCAGTTGACATGTGAGAATGTGTTTCATAGGGTTGCAGTTAGAAATTACTGTAGTCTTGCGAGAGAGGATATAGTGCTGGAAACGTTGAACTACTTGGACGGCTGCCAAGGCCAGTTTTTCGACATGTAAATAAATGGTTTCGGTAGGCGTTAGACTTTGAATCAAGTAATAGATGACATGTTAATCATGAGAATCATCCTCCTATATGAGAACCATAGTGATGGTGTAATCCGAAGCTGCGAGGTAGAGGAAATAATCGAGACTGTAATCAGGGGGGAAGAGGAGTGAAGTACATGTCAGGGATAGTTTCAAAGCTTCGAAATATTTTTTTGCGATGGTATCCCATACGAACTCGAACCCCTTTTTGAGTAGTCGCAAAAATCCAAGAGTTAGCTCGACATAGTTTGGGATGAAATGACGAAAAAAGTTTTCTTTCCCTTGCAAACTTTGTAACTGACGAAGCGAAGAAGGAGGAGGGAGATTGAGAATCACCTCGACCTTCAGAGGATCTACCCTGATCCCTTGATGTGAAACAATAAATCCTAGAAGTCAGCCGGATTCTACGCAAAAAATGCATTTGTGAGTATTCAAGCGTATATGGTAAAATTGACAGCGGAGGAAAATGGCTTGGAGGTGTATTGGATGATCAACATGGTGCATGGAATGAGTGAGTAAGTCATTGAGATATGGTTGCACAATGTGATTGATATCATGGAAGGCATAAGACATAGCGCGTTGAAAAGTTGCGCCAACATTTTTTAGACTGAAAGGAAGTTTCCAATAAGAAAAAGTGCCCCAAGGACAAATAAAAGCGGTTTTGTGTTGATCCTCGGGAACAATATTTATTTGATTATATCCAGAGAAACCATCCCTTAGAGAGAAGATTTCACTTCCGACGCAATCGTCAACAATCCAGTCGACGAAGGGGGTAGGAAAGTTGTCTTTAGGACATGCTTTGTTAATATCCCTATAATCAATGCATATGCGAATTGTGCCTTGTTTCTTGTCAATTGGGACAAGATTGGAAACCCAGTCAGTGAGAGAAACCGGGTAAATAAAGCCGGATTTGAGAAGTTTCTCGACTTCAAGCTTGATAGCAGCTGCTTTACGTGGGTGGACCAGATGAAGGCATTGATAGACGGATTTAACATCTGGGTATGTCTTGATCTCATGTATCACAATGTCGATGTCAATACCCAGTATTTCTTCATATCTCCAGGAAAATACATCACAAAATTCTTTGAAAAGTGACTTGTAGGTGACAATTTTGTCAGGGGAACACGAAGCTCCGATATGCACATTTTCGACAATTCCAGGTTTTATGGATATGTCGAGGGGAATGGTGGGTGAGATATTGATTAAGTTCCCTTCAGAAATCACATCATGTGTAGATGCGGGAACAGTGGAAATGACGACAACGGTCGATGGGATCGAGATCCATTGGTAGCTCTCGATGGTGTGTTGTTCCAGGAAGAGGATGGAACGATGATGTCCATCATCCCAAGGGGTGTCTTCCATGACAGACATAATCATTTCATTAGTGGGAAAAATGATGTGGAATGTATCTGGAGATAAATCACCAAGAGAGGGGGTAGAAGGAGTTGCCGATTGAATGGCATGATAGGCAGATTCGACTAGACTCAATGACATTTTGTCTCCATAACGAAGATGATCGTTAGTTTTGGGTACCATCCATGGGTCGTGAGGTGTAGGGGTTCCATGAATAGAGGTGGATATCATGTTGATTGAAGTGACAGACGGATGTGGAACATCGAGTGGTGGGATGGGGAAGGTACCCATTAACGAGGAGTGTTTAAGAAGACCCNGGTTTGGTGATGAACGGTACATTGCCATTGCACGTATCTGAGTTAAAGAAGGCTAATTGGTCGATGGTGATTACATTTCCTTGATGTGGGAAAGGCACAACACGAAAAAGAGTCGACACAACTGCGCGCATGGAATCAATTCAGCTATGGCCAAGTAGAAGGTTGTAATCGAGAGGAGCGTCAAAGACTCCACTTCAAATTGGACTGTTTTGCCTTCTAACATGATTGGCAATGAAGGGAGGACACCGTAAGGCTTCAAAACAGATCCATTAAAGTCTTTGAGTGTGTTATGGGATTCAGTCAAAGAGGGAGAGCCAATGACTTTCCAGCAGGTAACAGACATGACACATGTCGAGGCACCCTCGTCGATAACAGTTCTACAAATGTTTTTGTCAGAGACAATAAATTGTATTTGGAATGCGAGTTGAGGGGGTAACCTTGGAACGTGATCTTCCAAGTCAAAAGTTATTAGTTTCGTATCTGTAGGGTTGATTCCACCGATAGCTTTCAATAGTTCCTTCTGTTGTGTAGGACAACTTTGAAGGACTTCGAGGGATAACATCGCGGATGGTGCTTGGGCCAAATATTCAACAATACTGTAGTTCTGGGTAGCACGAGCATGAATATTGAAAGCCAATTTCCAAATTATGCCCTTTAGAGGAGTGCGAAGGACTGCGTTGAGGCTCGATCATTCGAGATGAAGAGGACTGTTGGTAGGTGGAGTCATGGGAGATGGTTGGACCAATGAAGGAGGTATAGCATCAACCTTCTCTTTATAGGAGGAATAATCTTTGGCTCGAGTGGTAAGTGTGATGTCGTTTTACTTTGAATCTCATGTACACATTAAGACATAGGATGTATTGGAGGGGGAGGCTTGGTCGTGAATGACCAATTCGGCTTGTTGTTGAGAAGGGAAGGGTTGTGACAATATAGCCATAGTGGATGGTTTTGTGGTCCCTTGAAGGAACTTAGTAAGTTCGGCTCGTTGTGGACAATCTTCAGTGTAGTGATCATCACCAAAGATAAGACAAGGGTATCAGGGTTTGCGCTTATCCCTATCGTCAACAGGTGGTGTTTTGGTTCTTTCTGCTTGCGAATTATTTTTGTCCTCCTTATTCTTACCCTCTCCCTTTCTAGATTTGTTTTTACCTGTGGGGGTAGATTGAATATAATTTAACTCAAAAGTCTTGTTGGTGGGAGGGGTAGGAGACAAAGCATTTTGAACATTATAAGAAATAGGTTTGGGGTTGTTTCTAGAGGTTTGGACGAAATGCGGTTGGGCATGGAAAGTGCCAATCACACTGTCAACCACATGAGAAGCAATAGGATTAGTTGAAGTGGCGAAAGTAGAAGGATGAGGTGCATCAGGGAGTAAGTCATAAAGAGTGTCCGTTTGTGAGTAAACAAGGTCAAGGTATTGAGCACGAATAATGGCTTGTTCTTCTGTGACAACTCCACCCATGGCGATGTCACGACCAATGTCGTTCACAAATAATTTTGTGAACCATTCTGTTAGCAACTGATCAGGAAGTTTGATTTTGATGAGACGTCGTCTCCATCGCCATTCATGAATGTGATCAGAGATATGAGTGGCTTTGGTTTGTTTAAAAGAGCTCAAAATCTTGGTCCTTGTTTCATAGCGGATTGGTAACTGGTAGTGGGTGAGGAAAGACATAGTGAGGGTGTTGAATTCAGCAAAGAAACCTCGTGGTAATTCTATATACCACTTCACGATAGAACCCATGAGAGTTCGTTGAAAAAGGCGTAAACGAATAGAGTCATTCATCAAGGAGTTGGATGAGCACCAAAGGTGAAAAGTCATTACGTGATTGTTCGGGTCCTCCCCCACTTTGCCATCTAATTTAGGGATGTCAGATGGTATTTTGGTTGGTATGGCGAGCCATTGGGGAGAGTGACATATCATATCATTTAAAATCCTCGACAGATCTGGGAGGTCCAAGGTGGCTAAGAAAGGTAGATGTCTATTCACATGAGGGTACTGGTGACTTTGGGGAGGGAGTCCCGTCGGCAAACCAGTGGGACCATAAGAAGTTTTCATATAATGCAAGGATCTAGGTATATTTGGTGGTTGTTGTGGAAGCAAGTAACTCATGGGGTTCTACCCTTGAACAGGGGTGTGGGGTTGACATTCGAGCCCCAAATAGGATTTGATGTACCTGGATATGGTTGGCCTATACTAGGGGGTATAACAGAGGTATCTTGAGGCTGTTGCCCCCCAGTCAATTGAGGATTATGTTGTATCATATGGTTCCAATACTGGGGCAAGGATGGAGGTATGTTCTGTCCATAGGGTGGGGTCGATGGGGGTTGTCTTCCAATCGGGGGTTGTGTTCCAATTGGGATTTTCCATGCAAAGGCGGGTTGAGTTGGGCCTCCTTGGTGAAATTGTCCACCAACATGAATCTGGTAATTTGGTGTGAATGACGGAATGGTACCACTAGGATCAGAACCTCCGATAGAGGATGGAAGAGGTCCTCTAAAAGGGGGCAGAGGAAGTGTTAGAATGAAACCAGGAGGAGAGTTCCCAGAAGAAGTGGGACCACCGGGAGATCTAGATGTGATTTGCATAGGAATGAGAATAGAGGTATTCAATGCACAGTATCTGGGTGGAAGAGTCAGGGTGACTCTGGTTGAAAGTGGTGTGCCAATGGGGGATTGGATAGCCGTGGTAATCCCGGTGTGAATATTCGTAGTATATGTGTAATGGACCATTTGTAAAGCGAGATTCATGATGTGGTCATCTTGCAGGGATTTTGTACCAGGAAAATAATAAGCAGTAGTAAACGGTACTGCGTCTGGATTAGATGTTTCGGGTAGCTCAGGTGAGACACTGATATCGATGCCTTCTCCTGAGCCAAAGAGGTCCCATCTAAAAATGTCAGTATCCCAAAAAGGATCTTGACCCCAAGGTCCTAAGAAAGGCCCAGTTGGCGATCCAAAAGACTGAACAACTAGTTCTCTAGAAGAATCCAGTCGCACAATATGTCTCTCGGAGTCGGGGTGAAGTCAAAGGTCGTCTCGAGAATTGGAAATTCAGAATCGTTATAGAGATTCAGTTCTTTGCACTTGTGGAGTGGTGACATCTTGGACTTCATTGTGTTGAGGAGAGCCCTCCGGTGAGCTGGTAGGAAAGGGTTGAGAACCTTCCATAATTTTTGGGGGTAAGCCTTGCATTCTACGTGAACGATGTGTAGGGTCAATTGTGAACGAGTTAAAAACTTACAAAGAAATATATATGGTCAAATTGGGTAAACAAACAACATGAACTAGTAAAAACTCTAGGAAACAATACCAAGCAAACAAGACCTTCTAATTCCAAAGTCACTAGTTGGTGATGAAATCCAACGTCGCAACAACAAGACAAGAAGGGGCTAGGCTAGGGTGGAAAAGTTACGTTGACGACCTTCTTAACAAAATTACGCCCTGGTGCAAGCTCCCACACATAATCGTGGGTATACCCTCCAAGGAGCCCGAGTGATTTTGACAACGTCGATTCCAGGTACCGTGAAGACTTGCCCCTTCATAGCCACCTTGTGTAATACCCTAAGAAGGTAGGTCACTAAGGTTACCACCAACAACAATAAATCCTGAAGGGACATTCAATAGTCTGATCCACATGCAAGGGCAGGGTATCTAGTCTGAAATCAGATTGAGAGGCTTCCACTCATCATTGTGGGTATACCCTCTAGTGACCCCCATAATACATGCAATCTTTACATCGATATCAACAAAGCAGGGTGAGTAACTCTGTCAATATCAATGCGACCTCAGGTTTGACCCTTATGTGAGAAGGGCTTCCCAGGACAGAATGTTGCAAATGGAATTTGACTCTCCTTACCACAAGATACTATTGTGTGTTTTGTGCTTTGGAGAGTGTATCCCTCTGTCTTATTCCAAAGCTCTAGCCTAGCTAATGTTGGTGTAATAGAGTCCTAGAAAAGAGTTACTAGTTAAATTTTAAATTTCGTGCGATATTTAAAGGTTGTTGTTACTCAAAGGAGACGGAAATGAAACCGATGTTGTGTGAGACTCTAACCCAATAATGCATAGATAGTAATGAAAAGTATCAATTTTGTTCGATGAATCCTATTTACAGGAGGGAAAGAGGAGTTTTTTGGAGCAATATTGAACTATGATATATAATCTTCTTTGACAATGCAATATCGACAAATCACGACCACTGCCAATTCTCTATTCATTCGATTTCAATGATTGAGTGCCAATATTTTCAAAATACAAAGATTCTTTAAAAAGAGAAATGTTTTTTGATTTTGAATAGAAACCACACAATAGTGGTGGAACTAAGAAAAACCAGCAACTAACAAAAATCAATATACAAAAAACCCAAACCAATCTTTCAATGAAGACAAACATAACAAGTAGACAAGACTAGTATTTTCAAATGCATGAGAGTAACAAATTTCCAAGTAACGAGCAATTGAAAAAGACAAATAATCCCAACTTTTAAACCGATCATCATCTCCCAACCAAACAAGCAGTCGAATTTAAGGACCTGAGATTATACCCTCGTTAAGAAAAGGTCAAGAGATAAGAGTTGAGAAAAACAGACAAGAAGTGCTTTCCATTTCCGAAGACTAATCATTCACAAAATCTGAAGTCAAGAAAAAATCAATCAGTGGCCCAAGAAGTTCTCTTCAGACACACATACAAGTCTGGGCATCTGAGCATACAAAAACCTTAATCCAAAAATTTTGCCAATGGGTTCGCAGGCAGACAGTGGTGCATAGTGCGAGAATGGAGCATTCTCGCAGGCTAGGCACAAGCAGAGTGCGAGAGGTTCGCACTAGACTACACAGTAGGGTGAAAACTCCAGTAATTCTCGTAGGAAATAGAAGGGTTCAGTGTGAGAATGAATGAAACTAAGAAAAATGTGGAAAAAAGACAATTTTTTTGAAGGAACCTCTAGACCCAGAGAGTCTGTCAGGGTCTCCTCAAGACTCAGAGATTTATAGAGATGAAAAATATGGTACGGTAAGACAAAATGGCCAAGGAAAAACACCGAAAACCACTAAAAAATGGGTTGTATCCCCAGTGGATTCGCCAATTTTGTTATCGGACTAATCGGTAGGTGCGTACACTAACAGATCTCCCTAGATCCACCTAGATCTAGAACAAAACAAGACATGACACGACTCTTTCCCTAAGTTTTAATAATTGAATATGCTAATAGGGAAGAATACGTGACATAACTTTATATCGCTTCCTTAGGTCTCTGTTTCTCTCACTTCGCTCCGGTGCTCTCATGAGGTCAAGTCCAATACAACATAAACCAACCAAAGTGAAGATATAAAAATGTATTCAACGTCAACTTATGCATATGATCAAGGAATTACACAATAAAGTAAGAATGATTTTATGGGAAAGGGACATGTCGTAGTATCATATTAATTGAAAGTAGAAGATACAACCTGATCGCCTTGATGTTGCAAGCTTCCTTTCAGTGACCCTTGGTTCCAACAAACACACTTGTTCTGTTCTTGCATGAAGAAGATCCAATTCCACTTGATATACCAACTAGAGCCTTCAAGCCTCTATCCAAGCAGGGTTCTTCACACAATTCTTTCACCATTTCTTCATTCAATCTTGCGTAACCTTTTCTATGAGAAACCTTTCAATATATAGGAGAAGGAGAGATGGTTACATGGATGAGGATGATCCCATCAAATCTGAGAAGTCAGTAAAATGACAACCATACGAATGCCAACTCATTTTCTAGAAGATTCCCTTCTTGAGCCCTCCTAGACCTCTTCTCTTTTCCAAGCTTAAAAATAGGTTCACACCCTATCTATGGAGAAAAATGGAAGAAGTTCACACCCTAAGTGTAGGTGGCCTATGAAAATGAGTGATTCTCACACCCTAGGCCATAGGAAGCCTGGGAACTCACTTCAAAAATATGTTTTTGGAAGGAGACAAGGGCCACTTTTCTAAGGCAAAAAGTCCTTATTGGGAGCCTGAATAAAATTTTATTATCAGACTAATCGATAGGTGCAGACACTAACAGATCTCTCTAGATACACCTGGATCTATAACAAAACAAGACATGACACGAATATTTCCCTAAGTTGTAATCATTGAATCTTCTAATAGGGAGGAATAATTGACATACCTTTATATCGCTTCCTTAGGTCTATGTGGCTCCCGCTTTGTTTTGGTGCTCTCGTGAGGTAAAGTCCAAGACAACACAAACCAACCAAAGTGAATATATCAAAATGTATTCAACATCAACTTATGCATATGATCAAGGAATTACACAATAAAGTAAGAATGACTTTATGGGAAAGGGACATGCCACAGTATCATATTAATTGAAAGTAGAAGATACAAGTTGATCGCCTTGATGTCGCAAGCTTCCTTTTAGTGACCCTTGGTTCCAACACACACACTTGTTCTGTACTTTCATGAAGAAGATCCAATTCCCCTTGATATACCAACTAGAGACTTCAAGCCTCTGTCCAAGCCGGGTTATTCACACAATTCTTTCACCAATTCTTCATTCAATCTTGCTTAACCTTTTCCATGAGAAACCTTTCAATATATAGGAGAAGGAGAGATGGTTACATTGATGAGGATAATCCCATCAAATCTGAGAAGTCAGTAAAATGAAAACCATATGAATGCCAACTCATTTTCTAGAAGATTCCCTTCTAGAACCCTTGAGACCTCTTCTCCTTTCCAAGCTTAAAAACAGGTTCGTACCCTATGTATCGAGAAAACTGTGAGAAGTTCGCACCCTAAGTGTAGGTGGCCTACAAGAATGAGTGATTCTCACACCCTAGGCCATAGGCAGCCTGCAAACTCACTTTAAAAATATGTTTTTGGAAGGAGACAAGGGCCACTTTTCTCAGACAAAAAGTCCTTGTTGGGAGCCTAAATACAACATTGTTAATACATCACGAGAGTGACCAAAATCATGTGTAACGCAGTTGCGTGCTTAAGTCCATAATTGTTTTTAGAGGCAGTCATCCTCTTTCCATGTTAGGAGTGATCCTTCTCATGGGTTTCCTGGATTTGGTCATAGTCTCTATGTTGTAGTCTATAACATAGGAATAGCCTCAGATTATTTTTGTTTGATCAAAAGTTTCCTTGCATTTTCTTTGCCAAAGTTATTTTCTCTGTCTCTGAGGGACTCTGGTTTTCAATACTAGTGATCCCTGCGTGGGATGGATTGTGTTTTTCATTTTTTTGAGCATTTACAGAGCTATACACGCTCTGCAGTTGTTCTACACGTGTGTGTACATGCTCTTCATTTAGAAAGCATGCACATATATGCTAGTTGTTGTGGTGACAATCACGTATCTATGTTGGGGAGATATTTTGACATAGAGAGGCAGTCATCCTCTTACCTGTCAGAAGCCAGTCTTTTAGGGGTATTTTTGGTCTTTTCCCTGGTCTCTGTGATCACAGTTGGTAGCCTAAGTTTGACCATAACATAGTTGTCTTTTCATCAAACAAACTTTTTGAATTTTCTGTAGTAAAGTCTTAGACAAATCTGTGACTTTTTTTTTTAGAACAACCTTTTTTGAGTTTTTGGTCAAGTGACTCCCTGCGATCCGCAGTAGGGCCATAAGTGTTTTTTGGTTTCTATTTTGTCTTCACTTTATCATTTTGCTTTCTTTAGAAGAAAGAAAAGCAATCCATTTTTCAATTCTAGTATTTTGAAGCATGTTGAAGACTTTTACTTCTTGGTTTGGTTAAAGAGTTGGTCGTTTACATTAATCAATAGGAAAAAGATTGTTTTCATAAGTTTTTGGCTGATTGAATTAGGAAAATAAGTAGCTCGTAGTCGAGAAAAAGCTTGTTTGATTTTTCAGTTAAAATATCTTAGAAAGAAAAAGTTTGAAAAGTTGGTTTAAAAAATAAAAATAAAAAAAGGAAAATAGGAATTTGTCAAGAAGAAGTTATTTTGTTTTCATCTTGTTGTTTATCTTCCCTTTTGTTTCTCAAAACATCACTAGTTTCACTTTCATAACCTTTGAATTAAGAAAATCCCATAAAAATTAACGATTAATTAGAAATAAACTAGACTTTATTATTTCTAGGGTACATCAACTAGTCTAGGCTAGAGCCTTGATTTAGGATGGAAGAGGAAACTCTTCAAGGCTAAAAAACAAACATAAGAGTTTGTGCTAGGGAGTATCAAAATTCTAGTATTGTAAAAGTTATTCGGGACCCCCTTCTAACATAGGGGATAAAAACGAGGTCACGTAAGGATAGGTAGAAGAGATAACCCCTCCAAAGTCGGACCAAACGTAGTGGGGAACACATATAGAGGGCTTGTCTTGGGATTCCATTGATTGCATTTTCCACGGAGCTTTGTGGGTCTCAGATCCGTTCGAGGTCCTCAGTTGTCTTTTGGAACACTTTCTTTTGATACCCTTGATATTTTTCGGGTTTGATACCTTGTTCATTGTGGTCCACCTGACTGTACCTGCTTGGCATTTGTTTGTATGCTGGCAACCTAGTTCCCTATCTTTCTAGTGACTTACACACGTGACTGCAGGGGTATGCCATGGTACCTAGGATAAACATCGGGCCACGCTTTGCAGAGTATATCTGGAGGGTGCTTTCATATTTGATTTGTACTTGCACCGGTAACTTTCTCTAGTGTTGGTTGTTGTAACTGTTCTTCCAACTAGTTAGTGACTGCTTGTTTTAACTCATAGGTACTTTTTAGTGCATGCTAGTTTTCAAACGATTATAGTTTTCCCTAGTGTGTCTTTGATCTTATCACACAGTGGAGGATCAAGAGTTCCACTAGTTGTGAAGGCTTCTGGGCCTATCGCCGGTTGACCTCGAACGCCCCCCACTACCGCTAAGGAGAAAATTAGACCAGGAAGGGTCTTTTGAGACAACCGGGTTACAAGAAATTGTGCCCAAACCATATTCGAGAGAAGAAATTTCATTTATGGAGTAACTAATCATTTCTAACCTCAGAGAAGAGGCTCTTGGTCCTTACAACCCTCCCATCACTGATATATTGGTGCCCATTGTCATATAGGTTCTACCTTACGAGCATTCGGTAGTGTCACCAGCAACAATGGAAGCACACGCTTCCACTTCTTAAGGGAACACTTATATTTCCTTCACGACTATCACTACTGGGAGTGTTCCACCTCCTAACCAACCATTGTCAATCTGGACCACCATGGTATCGACTGCTTCTACCTCGGGCAATGGTCTGATTCTATCTATGGCGACGATCACTGCTTCGTTACCTCAGAACACGACAGGATCTCCTTTCTCATACGTGATGCCTGGATTTGGTACGAGTACTATACTTTCCTCCTCCACTCTACAAAATTTGGGTCTATGGGCAGGGAGTTCCAACACTCCTCTGCAAGGATCTATTGGGGGTACTTTTTCTCCCTTTATCACTTTCCCTTACAGTGGGGGTCATATACCCCCTTCATCCCCCTTGCTCTGCAGTGTTCCCCAACACTCCGTTGAGCCTAACATAAACTTGTTTGGAGCAGGTAGTCAAGTACTCGCTCCTTATAATATGTCATTTGTTTCAAAACCTTTCTCTTTATTCGACGCATTTGGTAACAATGATTTCTTGTCAGTTGCCATTTCGGCTGGGGGCAACCCCGGTTATGGACAACCACATCCTGTACATGGTATTATTCCTGCACAGGGGGCACACTTAGGAATTCCTTCCTCACAAGGATCTTGGAATCCATGGCAGGGACCAGTCCCCTTGCCAGGGATGTCGATTGGGGGCAACTCTTTCCATACCCAGTGGAACCCCGAGCAAGGCCTAACGCCTATGCCCATCAGATCGGTAGGGGGCAACCCCTCCCAAAATCCTTGGAATGCGATGCAAGATCATCCCTTTACGTCTTATTATGGGAACCAAAAGATTATGTCTCAACAAGTGCCCAATCTGTAAACTGGTCACATTCATGGTTATTACCAGAGCCCTATCCAACAACCTAACTTTTCCTGGCAACCTGGTGCTAGTCAAACCCCAGGCTTGTTTTTCCCCAGCTACAATACACAACCCAAATTACCATTTCTGGGAACCCTACACTTGCCATATTTGACAAGGCTCTTAAATGACCCCATCTGTCACAATCTAAGTAGGCCTCCCATGCCGACCAAGTTGTCTTCGGACATTCCAAAGTTTGAGGCCAAGCCTAACGAATATCCTGGTGATCACATGACTGCTTTCCACTTATGGTGCTTGTCCAACTTGTTAAGAGACAACTTCGTTCAGTTATGATTGTTTCAATGCACTCTCATAGGGAGTGCTGCGAAATGGTACAGTGAGCTCGACTGCTCACGATACTCTTCCTTTGGTGAATTGGCAATGGATTTCCTGAACCATTTCCAATTACCTGTGAGATACGATGCCGACACAAAATTGTTGGCCAATTTCGAGCAGACAAAATCGAACCATATCTCAGATCATATCCGAGAATGGAGACGCCATAAGAGTTTGATCAAAGTGCCAGTCCCACCAGCATTCCTACTAGAGTGGTTCCTTAAGTCTTTGGTACCCCATTTATATAAAGATGTTGCAACGTCTGGAGTGTTTTCCGAAGAAGATGCGATAATGAGAGCGCAACAGCTAGAGCTAATTTACTCTCAATCTGGTTTACGCTACAAGATTTTGCCGGATGAACTGAGGTCAATCCTTGAAAAAACTAGACAAAGGTCTGGACCACATGCTGATGGCATTATTGGTTCAACACAAACCAAGCCCATTTATCCATTGACAAATCAATTGTAACAATTTTCGATACAACAGAAAACAACCAGCCAAACTACTAGTTCGACTGCTCCCCCTACCCAAAAGTCAGATGTACATAGTGTGAAAACGACCAACCCAAAGGCCACCCAACAACCTGATGGAAAGAAGAAACAATGGAAGAAAGGTAAGGGGGATGAGAAACCCACCGATAATGCTGGCAGAGGCGACACTGAAAAGATGAAGTCAAAGTATCCTTGTAATATTTGAAAGGAAGACCACTGGACCCATCAGTGCTCTCGGCTTGCAGAGGCCCAAAAGTTATTAGCAAAGAAACAACCTGTCGTGTTAATGAACGTGTTCCCGCATGGGCAAAATCTAACTCAAGCCTCCTCGAGTGTCGAAGGGGGAAATCAAGGACCCTCTCCATCTTCAAGTAATCCTTCGTCTACAAATGTCTATATGATGAAAGGTGATGCTTATATAACGACTAGAGCACATGATTACAGAAAGCCAAGAACCTCTGAGAAGGGTAAAGAAGCTGAAATCCCATCTCTTCCTCTTCAAATTGAGAAGACATTGGGAGAAACAATGACACACATCCCCAAATGTGTGTTCAAAAAAGCTTCTTACAAGCCAAACACAAGGGCTACCTAGAACTACTCTATGGTGGAGGATTTATCACAAACCCCTTGTTTGGTGTTTGCTTTGGAAGTCCTCTAGAGTTTTCCTTCCCAGAGGAAGGCCCTGTTAGCTACCCTAGGCTCTATCGAGACTTGCAATCCAAGAACGATCATGCTTGATACCTCCGACTTAAAACCTCATCTTCCTTACCACGTCGATTTTAATATAGTAGTGGCTTATACCACAAAAAATTTTACCTGGAATATTTTTTGTACAGTGGTGGATGAGGGTGCCTCAACATGCATGATGTCTTTATCATGTTGGAAGGCCATCGACCAACCCATTTTTTCTCTGTAACCTAATATACTTACAAATTTTGATGGTCATTCTTTCTGACCACATGGGATCATCCCTTCTTTCCCCATGCAGTTGGGGGGAAAAACCATGTGTGTCGAAGTTGAAGTGGTCAATGCATCCCTCGAATACAATCTTTTGTTAGGCAAGAGTTAGAATTACGCTATGAAAGCAGTGGTCACGATAGTGTTTTGGGTCTTATTGTTTCCTCACGAGGGCCGAATTGTGACCATTGATCAGTTATCCTTCTCCCATCCCGACCCTTCGTCGAAGTTTCCACAATCCCGATGATTGATAACCCCTATCTTGGCATCGTCAATGTAGGGGTTGGTCTGTGCCCATCATTGATGGGTAATTTTGATTACCCACCTCAGACTGACAATGTCCATTATATGACGACTGTCCCCGACCAGCCTTGGGATGAAAATTTTCAAATCTCGTTGTTTCGCATGACGTGCTTTCATGATCCGTGGACCCTTCCTTCCCCATACACTATGATGGAAGGGATAGAGAACCATGGCATGGCCATGCCTTTGTTCATGACAGAAGTTGCATACTCGATCATTTAATGAGCTTCTTCCCACCCCGATCTGACTCCAGCATGAGAGCTAGATCCGGTGCTCGAGCCTATTTGGGCTCAATGTTCCCTTGCTGATACAGATTCTTTAGACTTAGTCTTGCCTTCAGACGAAGCGATTATTGAGACAATGACTAGTCTGGATGGACCCTGTGATGATATTCATCATAGATCCTACTTATTCCCAGATTTAAGATGAATTGAAGAAGGAGAATTCACTTTGACCATGAATGGATATAAATATTTTCCTATCAATCCTTTGGAAACACACATAGTTTATACTAAAGGAAATATGGCCACAATAGCCGAGATGATACCTATTGACATCTCTAGAACCCTTAGTGTCATGGAGAATATCTTCGTTGAAGCATATTTCTCCCCCGAGGAAATTCAAATATACACAAATTTATTTAAATAATTCCACAACACCTTTGCTTGGTCTTATGAGGAAATGTCAGGCATAGACCCAAGAATTGTTGAACATGAAATCACGACTTATCCAGATTCCAAGACGTTCTGATAGAAGCTTCGTCCAGTCAATCCTAGGAAAGAAACAACTATCAAGGCTGAAGTAGAGAAACTACTTAAAGTTGATTTCATCTACCTTGTCCAATTGACACAATGGGTGTCGAGTCCCATGCCAGTCAATAAAAAATAGGGTACAATTTGTGTATGCACGGACTTCCATGATCTGAAAAAGGCATGTTCAAAAGATAATTTCCCCACACCATTTATTGACCGGATAGTCAATGAATGCGCAAGATGCGAGGCCTTTTCGTTCATGGATGGTTTTTCGAGATACAATCAGATACAAATCAAACCCGAAGACCAACACAAAACCACTTTCATCTACCCGTGGGGCACATTCAGTTATCGTAAGATGCCTTTTGGTCTGAAAAATGTTGGAGCTACGTTTTAGCGGGCCATGTCTTTTTCTTTCCATGAACTCAAACACATAGTCGAGGCTTACCTCAATGATTTAGTGTCATGATCTCACAAGAGAGTTGATCATCCGACACACCTCTGACTTATCCTTGAACGGTGTCTCTACTACCAAATCTGCTTGAATCCAAACAAGTGTAGTTTTTGCATCACATCAGGTCATCTGTTAGGTTTCATTGTTTCAACAACATGGATCATGGTTGATCCTCTCAAGTTTGAGGCAATATTTCAATTTCCATCCCATGCACCATACCTCAGCTTCAAAGTCTGTAGGGAAAAATGAATTTTCTACAACATTTCATCACAAACTATGCTGAGATCACAAATGGTTTTATGTGTTTATTGAAAAAGGATGTTCATTTTCATTGGGATGACTCTGCTCAATGCTCTTTCTTAGCATTGAAAAGGGCCCTCATATCAACCCCTCTGCTTCGACCACCCAATTAAAATAAATATTTCCTATTATATTTGGCAGCTGCAGAGTTGACCATCGATATGTTATTAGTTCAGGAGGATGATTTACTCTTAGAATGCATGATTTATTACCTGAGTCAAGGCCTAGTTGGACCAGAACTCAATTATTCCCATATCAAAAAACTTGCGTTGGCAGGAGTTCATGCTGTCCAACGGTTCTGTCATTATATTTTGTTTCGCAAGACCATTGTCATTGTTGTTGTGAATCCATTTCAATACGTATTGACACGATGATTCATCGGTGGAAAAATCAGTAGATGGATAGTTACCCTCCAAGAATTCGACTTGGAATTCGTTTCAACGAAATCCAAAAAGTCGATGGTCTTCGTGGAACTCATATTGGAACTTCCGGTTGAATCAGGTGATGTTATACCCAACGAGTCGCCCATCAAAGGAGACATGTTTTTGATCGCGTCTTCTGACCCCTAGTATGCAGATGTGCTTGTCTACCTCCAAACTTTGAAGTGTTCTTCCTTGGCTTCTCGTGATGAGCATCACCGTATGCATCATCAGGCTAAGAATTATCTCATACTCGAGGGCACATTGTATCGTTGAGGTGTAGACTGCATCCTTCCCTGATGTATTACTCATGAAGAATCATAAAAAGTGCTTAATGATTTCCACATTGGAGCATGTGGTGGTCATTTTTATGGGTTGGCAACAACCCAAAATATTCTATGAGCCAGTTACTTTTGACCGACATTAATCAAAGATTGTGTTGAATCAGTCAAGAAGTGCCACCCGTGTTAGATATTCTCTCAGAGGATGAGGCCACACCCCGATCCCATGTTTCCCATTATTACCATTGGTACCTTCACTAAATGGGGGATTGATTACATTACATGCAACCCCCCTTCAACAATGGGGAACTGCTATATAATTTTAGTAGTAGACTACTTCACCAAGTGGGTCAAAGCTATGCCAACGTTCAAATATGACGGGGAGACAGTCGCTCTCTTTTTGTTCAACTAGATAATCACAAGGTTTGACATCCCGAGAGAGATTGTCATTGAGCATGGCAGTCACTTTCAGAACAAAATGATGATTGAGTTAACATCAAATCTTGGGTTGAGGTAAGAAAATTCATCACCTTATTACCCCCAAGCGAATAGTCAGGTAGAAGCTGTAAATAAATATCTTAAAACCATTCTACAACGAACGATCAATTCGGCCAAGTCATTTGATGTTGTATTCAACATTATGGGCTTACCGGATGTCTGTTAAGACTTTAACCAGTTTCTCACCTTTTCAACTTGTTTATGGGTTGGAAGCAGTCTTGTCTATAGAATTATAGATCCCATCGTTAAAGTTGGTCGTATAGTTATTTCCAGATACTTCACCACTTGAAGAACGATTTCTATACCTTGAACAACTCAATGAACAACATCATGATGCTGCCTTGTCTAACGAGGCTCACAAACAAAAATTAAAGTGTCAATATGATTGGTTCGTTCATCCTCGTATTTTCTTTGAAGGCGACCTTGTCCTGGTCTATGACCAAGATAAGGAACCCCTGGGGGCAGGCAAGTTCAAACCCATGTGGTTCGGACCTTTCATCATGAAAGAAGTACTACAGGAGGGTGCTTATCATCTAGTGGACTTTGAGGGAAATGTTTTGGTGGAGCCTAGAAATGGGCTCTACCTCAAGAAGTATTACTCATAGGTGAGTTTCCTTGGGTGACTTTTTGTAATATATGTATAGTCTTTGTACTATTAATTTTTGGGTTTTTGGTTTTATGGACGTGTCATTTTTTGATGTCATCTTCTTCACTATGGCAGATGTCAAGTGAATCAGAGGTGTTCATTGGATTCACGGATGACACTAGCTTGCACACTCAAAGGCTTGCCTCTGCAGCTTGGGTAATTTTCACACCTTAGGGCCAATTTCTATCTTCAGGAGGTATATGTTTAGGTGACACCACAAACAATGTCGCCGAATATAACGCAGTTATTGAGTTACTTAGTGATGCTTTGTCACTTGGTATCTCTCACCTCCGAGTCTATTTAGATGCTCCACTGGTTGTGTCTCAGTTAAATGGAGTCTACTGTGTTCATGACCCTACTTTACACCAACGATTCCTTAGGGTACGTCTCTTAGAATGAAGCTTTGATCATATTACATATTTTCATATTCCTAGGAGATTAAATCAAGTTATAGATACTCTAGCTAATCAAATATTAGATTGGGATCTTGCACACATATAAGAAAAACACACACATGCACATGTAAATACATTTGTAAAGTAGATGTAATCCATAAGACATAAAAAGACATAAAAATCCATATATAATATAAAAAATATAAGAGTACATGGGTGGGTGCAAGAGCCTCAAAAATACATCCAATATAAATTCATGAGGCTTATGACCTCAAAAATATACAAGTAGTTCCCTGGGCACATAAGATGTCCAACCTAACTAAGGACGAGGCATGTTGGCCCTTTTATAATGATCAATGGAGTTTGCCAAACGCCAGAAAAGTCGGACCCACATCTGTGGTGCCCCCACTACATGAGGCTGCATGGATGGTAGGAGATCCTCGATCTCTTCCATGGGGACTATGCGAGTAAGCAAGATAAAGTTCCTCTCTACCCATCTCAAAAATCTCTCAGCCTCACCGGCTAGAGCTCCCCCTGCTGCTACTAGTTTTCTAGCTATAGTTGGTCCTGCCTCTGGTTGAGGACGTCATTTGTTCCTCACGAAGTCCGCTGGACACACTGACCCCACATCTACACATAGCACATACTTGATTGTCAAATACTCTGGTATATACAAAAAAATGATATATATAGAAACAACATAAAAATTAAATAAATTTGAAAAAGAAAGAAAAACACAAATCAAACTTACCCATCTCTCCTCGCTTCTCTCCGGGAGGTACCAGAATCTCAGGATCTCTTGAGAAGTCGATCCCAACATAGGGGTAGTCCTCTATAACTAGAATATGTCATGCCCACTAAGAAAAAAACTTGTCATCAAAGGCCTCAATGGTCCTTCCCCCCCCTAGTCACGACAACAACGCTGCCCATATGCATAGTGCGGGGTGAGAGGCCTCATGCCCTCAGATAGTCTCTCTAGGACTAAGTGCAAGATACCAGATATAATAAATATGCAGAACATAAATAAAATGCTAGAAATGGCAGAGTAATAGTAATATATCCAACATAATCTCCACAATAACACATAAATGATATAACAGCAACAACAGAAATAACACTTTGATTCAGAAAGCAATGTTCACAGGCCTCTTCGAGGGGGAAACCTCCAATCGAGCAACGCTCTGTTACAATAATATCCAAGGTAGGGTTTTCATACCCTTGGACCTTATTTATATTAAATATGTCTATCAAGAGAAGCATCTAGAGGAAGATCCTTCCAGAAGCAGAAGCTTCTATTAGGTCTTCTTACATCTTCCTTATTCTATTTTATTGAAAGGTCTTATTAATATTGACCTTTATTACATATGAATACATTGATCTACCTATGTGCGGGTTAGGACCCTAACATGTTTGCCCCCTTAAAAACAACCTTGTCCTCAAGGCTTGAGATGTGGAAACTGCTGCAGAATGGTAGTTGGTTCCCAAGTGGCATCTGCTGGATTCATATCTTTCCACTCGACTAGCACTTCCTTGATGGTTCTATGACGTAGGCGATGGTCACGCTAGTCCAAAACTGCTTCTGGATGTAGCCAAATGGATCATTCTTCAACTAACTCGGGAAGGTTGGTTTGAATTTGGCAGCTAGTTCCAATCACCTTCTTTAAGCATGAAACATGAAAAACTGGATGTAGCTTGGACTGACTGGGACAAGCTAACTGATATGAGACTTGTCCCACACACTTGAGAACTATATAAGGACCATAAAATTTGGGCTCTAGCTTCTGACAATGCTTGACCTTGAGGGAAGTTTGTTTGTATGGTTGCAGTCGCAGAAACACCTGATCCCCTTCTACAAATTGACGTTTAGAGCGACCTTGATCTTCTTGTTGCTTCATGCAATTTTGTGCCATGACAAAGTACTCTTTAAGGGTATGAAGAATATCATTTTGTGCCATAACCAAGTTCTCTTTAAGGGTATGAAGAATATCCACTTGAACTGTAAGTGTTTGGTCAACTGCCTAGACCTTTGAGGTACCCGGTAAGTATGAGAGAACTGAAGGTGGATTATGTCTATATACCTCTTCAAAAGGAGTCATGCGAGTAGTTGTATGGTAGGAAGTGTTGTACCAACATTCGGCTAGGGGTAGCCATTGAGCCCATTGATGTTGTTTTTCAGAGGAAAAACACGTCAGATATGTTTCCAAACATTTTTTGACAACTTCCGTTTGGCCATCAGTCTGGGGATGATAAGCTGTGCTGAGATGCAATTGGGTGCCCTGGAGCTTAAACAGTTCTTGCCAAAAATTGCTTGTGAAATTTGGGTCACGATCATAAACAATAGAGTGCGGCATGCCATGAAGCTTAAAGACCTGGTCCATGAAAAGTTGAGCCACCGTGGATGCAGTAAATGGGTGTTGAAGAGCACATAAATGAGAATACTTGGAAAGGCAATCCAAAACCACCATTATGACTGATTTATTCCCTGATTTGGGTAAGCTGGTAATAAAGTCCATAGACATATCCTTCCAAATATCCAGTGAAATCAGAAGCAGTTGTGGTGTGCCCAGAGATTTGACTGTTTCTCCCTTGTTGCATTGACACACCTCACATTCAGGGACAAAATTACGGATGTCCTGCTTCATACCATCCCAGAAAAAAGAATGTTTGACTCTGTCATATGTTTTGGTGAACCCTGAGTGCCCTGCTGTGGGTGTAGCATGAAGCTCAGAAAGTACCGTGGACTTAAGCTTTGATTGTTTACTTAAATACAAATGGCCTTTGTATCGAAGCTCATCCTGGAGCCAAGAGTACCCTGGGGGAGCTGGAGCCTTGGTATGAAATTGTTGGATCAGATGCTAACTTTTGGGATGTTGAAGCCATTCCTGGCGCACATCTTGGAGCCAATCGGGTACAATGAAGGAAAGAGAAAAATGGATCCTTCTTCTTCATATTTTCGAGACAGTGCATTCGCCACTACATTGTCTTTTCCCTTCTTGTAAATGATCTCATAATCATAACCAAAGAGCTTAGTCACCCATTTTTGTTTCTCCTGGGAGGAAATGCATTGTTCTAGAAAGTACTTGAGGCTTTGATGGTCGGTCTTGATTTGGAAGCGTTTCCCCAAGAGATAAGGGCGCCACAGATCAATGGCATGTAGAATAGCCAATATTTCCTTTTCATAAATGGGTTTGCCCAGATTTCTTTCAGACAGTTTCTTGCTGGTGAAGGCCAAAGGTCAACCCTCTTGCATAAGGACAACACTGATTCCTTTCCCTGAGGCATCACATTCCAACACAAAGGTCTTTGTGAAATCAGGAAGGGCCAGAACTAGAGTGGTGCACATGGTCGTCTTCAAGGTTTGAAAAGCTTGAGCAACGCCTGGAGTCCAAGTGAAAGAGTTCTTTTTGAGGAGAGTAGTGAGAGGTGCTGCAATCTTTCTGTAGTTCTTAACAAACTTGCGATAATACCCTGTTAAGACCAAAAATCCACGCAAACTTTTGAGAGTCTTTGGGTGCGGCCAATCTTTCATAGCTTCAATCTTTTTCGGATCCACCCTGGCGCCATCCTTTCCAACCAAATGACCAAAGTGTTCTACTTATGAGGCACCAAAAGAAAATTTAGACTGCTTGAGGAAAAGTTGGTGCTGGGAGAGGAGATGGAGAAATTGATCCACATGAGTAAGATGGTCTTTCCAGTTTTTTCTATAGATGAGGATATCATCAAAGAAAACTAAGACAAAATGACAGAGAAAGGGATGAAAGACATGATTCATGAGGCTTTGGAAGGTGGAGGGGGCATTACACAAGCCAAAGGGCATGAACAAAAACTCGTAGTGGTCCTCATGAGTGCGAAAGGTCGTCTTGGGAATGTATGCCTATTTCATATGTATCTAGTGGTAGCCCGAGTGAATATCAAGTTTAGTAAAGAATTGGGCGCCACTCAATTCGTCCAGGAGGTCATCAATGACAGGAATGAGAAATTTGTCATTAATGGTCAGTTTGTTGAGGGCACGGAATTCAGGACACATTCGCCAAGAACCTTATTTCTTCAGGAACATGACTACAGGAGAAGAGTAAGGGCTTGTACTAGGGCAGATAACGCCTACATTAAGGAGTTCTTGGACCATTTTCTCAATTTCATTTTTTTGTGAAAAGGGGTGGCAATATGGACGGATATTGGGAGGAAGGCTTCCGGGTAGAAGGGGAATGGAATGATCATGAAAACCGCGAGAAGGACGGAGGCCTTAGGGAGTGGAAAATACCATTTGATGTTTAGAAAGGAGAGCTTGGAGGTCATGCAACACCGGGTGTGTCTCTGTTGCTTGAATTGCATGGAGTTGGGAAAGGACACCAGAATGACCTTTTTTGAGTAGCTTTTCCATGTGATGGGAACTAATGACCTCAGGTGAACCAACAATGATGCCTTGGAATTTATATTGGTGGCCTTCCAGGTCGAATTGCATGGTTAATGCCTTAAAAACAATGAGAATGGGACCGAAAGTTATTAGCCAGTCTGCACCCAAAATAATGTCACAACCACCCATGTCAATAGAAACATGTGGGATTTTAGGTGGTAGTCACTGATTTGGAGACGCACATTTTCAAAGCGCCCTCCACATTTCATGGAACCACCATTGGAAATTATGATTTGGAAATTCTTGACAGCATGGATGTAGCAATGAGTTTCTTGGGCAATGTGGCGATGAATAAAATTATGGGTTCTTCCACTATCAACCAGAATGATGACCTTCCGATGCTTGATGTAACCAATTAACTTGAGGGTTTGGGGAGCGGATAATCCAGTGAGAGCATTGAGGGAAATGATGGGTTCTACTTCGGGAGGGTCCGAGGGAGGGGTTATGTCAGCGATTTCAGGTGACTCAGACACAAGGGTGGTTTCAACATCCTCTTCTAAAATATCCTCATAGATGGCCATAAAAATATTTTGTTCCTTAGACTTGCGGCCTGAGAAATATTTGTCATCACAATTATAAAAAAGGCCTTTGAGTTGGCGTTCATCTATTTTAGCCCTGGTCAATTTTTGGATTTGTAATGGGGCCGAGGGAGTGGTGGGAGTGACGGGTTTAGGGCGAGAGATAAAGGAGAGTTTTTGGTTTTGAGTTGATACAACCTGTTGTGCTTCTTTATCTCGTTTAGTATCCTCCACCCAAGTCGAGGGTCGAGCCATGAGGACATGGGCCCGAATCTCCTCCTTGAGGCCACTGATAAAACACTCTCGAAAGAAAGCAACAATCATGCCCTTTGTTCAAAAAGCCAAGTGCTCAAAGGCAGCTATGAAGTCTTCTACTGTTATGGATTGTTTCAACTTTGTCAAACAACCCAGATGGTTAGTGTCCATGTCAAAGCGTTCATAAAGCTCAGCCACAAATTAGGTCCAAGAAATATACCCTTGACAAGAAGTTTTTCTCCATTTCCACCATTGCGAACGTTCTTGATCTAGATGGAGAACACCATACCGAAGTTTGGCCAAGTCATCTGTAATGTCATATAAAGAGAAATAATGTTCCATTTGGGTTACCCAACCAGTGGGGTCCGACCCATCAAATTTGTTCACGTCCACCCGTGGAAGGCGTATGTCATGTTGAAAGTGATGGGACTGAAAGGTATGGTAATGGGAGGAAGTTTCGCCTTCATTCTTTGGAGGTGCTTCAAAGAAATGGTCATTTGTAGGGATGTTCAGTTTGCTGTAGAGTGATGCAAAGACAGATTCAAGATGGGTGGTCAGTTCTTGTTTGACTTCCTCCATTGAGGACTGCATAGTTGTATTTATGGTAGCATTGATGGATGAATCGATAGAGGCAACAGTAGCACTGAGTTGTTTCACTTCTTTTTGGGTTTCGAGGAAACCATATTGCATGGTTTTGAAGCGTGCTTCCAAGTCTTGGCTACAGGTATGGGCCATGAGGATGGATGAACTAAAAAGGGGAGGGTGGGGTCAAAATTTTTTCCTAAAAAATGATATGGATGAATGTGATAAGGGTGGAGAGATGAATCCAATGGAATAGGTCTCAAATAATGGTGAAACAATTTCCAGATTTTTTTATTTTTTTTTTACACCTACGGAGTTATACTCCGGTCTAAAGAATACCACAGTGATGAAATCCCAAAATGCTTAACCAAAAGGAGATGTGTATTTACTTGGAAACCCGAACACAGTTGCGTGGCAATAGATCTGGTCTGTTTTAATTTGTTTATGTTTATGTCCCCCAAGGGTTAGGTATTCAAGGGTTCTATAGACAAGGGTTTTCCCTGTGCTATATCTCTCTGATATATGTGTGGGGTCCAACAGTAGTACTCGACCCAATATCTCAGGGCACTAACCAAGGAGGATAGACCGTACACTTAGCCGTACTACCCGACTACCCAGGTACTAGAGAGTATCTTCCCGAGTGCTGTTCTCGGTGACATTATAGCAGTCCGACGACCAATAGGTTTATCTAAAGAGGGCTTCAGGAAATCTAGGCCAATCCGTACACAGGTGTTGTTTGATGCACTACCACTCGAAGGGGTACCAACAGGGGTTACAAGGGTGGCCAACAGATGTGCACTTAAGAACCACTTGTATTTCCTGTGTGTATGAATCCCTCAACCATGGGTTTATGCACGTAACGATAGATCTCTGTGGCTTAAAGACACTGAAATACGTCTCTACCCTAAAAACAAAATTTCCACTATTTCTGCCAAGGAAAGTTCTTTGATACCACTTGCAAGATACCAGATATAATAAATATGCAGAACATAAATAAAATGCTAGAAGTGGTAGAGTAACAGTAATATATCTAGCATAATGTCCACAATAACACACAAATGATATAAGAACAACAACAAAAATAACACTTTGATTCAAAAATCAATTTTCACAGGCCTCTTTGAGGGGGCTTCCTCAAATCGAGCAGTGCTCTGTTACAATAATATCTAAGCTAGGGTTTTCATACCCTCAACCCTTATTTATACTAAATATGTCTATCAAGAGAAGCATCTAGAGGAAGATCCTTCTAGAAGCGAAAGCTTCTATTAGGTCTTCTTACATACGCCTTATTCTATTTTATTGAAAGGCCTTATTAATATTGACCTTTATTACATCTGAATATATCGATCTACCTATGTGCAGGTTAGGACCCTAACACTAAGACCTAGTACTCTCTCAAAGAAGAAAGAACAAAGGATTGTCCCAAATCCAAAGTTCCTGTGCCTCCGCATATGACATTCCGCCAACTGCCTCTTCATGCAGTCTAGAAATGTGGTACTCCATTCAAAGATTTGTGCATTTAAGCACTGAATCACATAGTTCATGTGCGCCTGGGAGGCCTGATGTAGAGTTGCATATCCAGTGATCCACCCAATAAGAAAAACTATCACTTTCAATGATAGGTCAGAGATATTTCTTATTAGCACCTGCGTGCCCATCTTGTCAGTACCAGCTTCACAGTTAAGTCCAATACACTTCACTATGTTGAGAGGCCCAGAAGGAAAAGTGTGGAAATTGACTGGTTCCCCTCTCCTTGAGAGGCCAGTCAAAAAGTATATGTCCTTGGTCTGTGATGTCCCAAAAAAAAATAATTATTTTTTGAAATTTAAATCTACTGAAAATTCATTCCGTTTTTTAGTAAATTCGAATTTGGAAAATTTTTGCCATTTATGACAATTTCGAATTTCGAATTTCATGATTGTAATTAATTATTACGACTGTTGGGCAGAGACCTGATTTGACCCAACTAACTATTTGACTATGACACTTGTATGAAAACATAATATTTTATATTGATTACAGGAGGACAAATGGAACAACCATGTTAAATTTAGCTGACCATGACTCCATGAGTGGGGAACACATTGGAATTAACTCTGGGTTGATTGTTACAAGTGGAAAATCAATTATTTGGCCATTGGCAGCCCCTGAAAATCAGGGATTTAGAAAGTTGGGAAAATTCCCAAGGGAGGGAAAAAAGTCCTAGGAAAAATTAATAAATAGCATATGTGAGGAGGCAGGACACTGCCAAGTATGTAGGGAGAGAAGACTGTTGTTTTTTTTCTTGTTGTTATGAGCACTACTGTGTGAGTGTGAGGCAAGGGGGATTCTGCTGGAATTAAAGGATATTGTTGGAGAGGAGATTTCAATTCGCCCTCATGGATTCATGGTCAGGCTAGGGGGTGAATCAGACAAGTAGATTTGGCTACCCCGTTCTATGGTTGGGAGGAACGTGGTTGTTCGCTTTAGCTTCCCGCAAATTCATTCAGATATGTAACTCTACCTTATCCTAGTTAAATGTCGTGTGATGCAATCTGTTTACTTCTATGTATGGATTTCTGGTTGAATGTTGTGGTGGAAAGATCTATCATTTTGCTTCCTATTCATTAGCTAGAAATGGACTTATTCACTTAGATGTGATGCTGAGTAATTACTAAGGACATGGAATGTATCAAACAATAAGATGAATTCTATAGAAGTTACTAATCTTATGATAGAATGGACTACAAACTACATCTATCTTCTTAGTAAATTTTGTTAAGTAAAATGAAAACTAAAATTGTTTGCATAAATACTTGAAGCCACGTGCACCAATATCTGTTGTATTTCTCATTTCCTGTAGATGCTTATAGTATTCAATGAGCCTCCTCGAATGAGAATACCATTCCAGATTCAAAGTAAATAGACCCTTTATCACAAAGGTATTAATATATATGTATATCGGCCTGTATATATATATTATGAACATATATGTATATATATAATGAGCATAATGTATGATATAATGACGGCAGAGTAAATTGACTACTAAGGTATCCAAAAACTAGACAGATATACATATAAACATTTACATAGGAAAATAATTCAGAAATTTACCAAACCCCATTACAGAAAATTAAGTATATGTACATCAGTATGGTGGTGATGGTATTTTAGTAATGACTCTGTGGTTTAAAGGTGCACCTACAGTATAACCTCTATTGTAGGTACAATACTACAGGGTATCTAGTATAAAGGAGTAAGAAAATCACATGAAAGGAAATAAACATGAATTCTAGAAGTCCCGATATTTTATAATCTCAAACAGACAAACATTTTTCTTGTCGATTTATATATGAAAAACCTCAAAATCTGAATGGAATCCCACAGACATAAGCTTTACAAGAAACCATTGCATACAACTGGTTCGTAAGTCAAATTTACAAATGGTGGAATAAGACTCAGGTTCAAATCCTACCAAAAACTGGTGTTATATCATAATGAAAGCATATGATGCATAAATCAAATATGGAAGTCATCAACCGATCCCGGTGGAAAACAAAACCCTTAGGCGCATTTGTTATTATGCTAGTTTTAGGCATACTACTGTGCATCGCCGAATCATTTTGAGAAGGGACCATGTAAGCAACAGTGAGATTCAATTCTGGAAAAATAACAGGAGAATTCAAATCTGTAATAACAAATCATTTTTTTGGAAATACCGAGGAAAATATTAAACACAAAAAGTGACGGATTGAAATCCATTTACACAACGAACTAATAGTCAAAGCATAATGATCATATTATTTAAATAGAATGACTGTCTGAAGATCACAAGTCCAACCAGGTGCATGCTTGGCGTAATTTTTCTTCGTACCAAAATGTGTATACAAAACAAGGCATACCCTGTATCAACTAATTACAAAACTTGGAGCTAAAAATATTCAAACATTAGGGATGGGACATAACCTTGACCATCGATGCATATAAACTCGAAATAGACGGAAGGGCACTATTTTGGAACCCGAATACCTCTTGAAGGAGTGAAGAGGGCGTCCCCATGCTTCGGTGTGACCGCACCTACACAAAATAATGTGAAGCATTATAATATATCCAACAGAAATAAGAGGATTAAATTACATAACAGAACAAAATTAGAAAGTGGGCCGGTGAATACTTAACTGTAATGGAGTGTTCTTTCCTTCTGCCATCATGCTATCCTGTACGCCTCCAAGACCGAAAGGGGAGGAGGAGCTTGTGTCTCCCTGATGGGTACCCTAGCACATCAAGGGGCCCACCATTAGCAATGAATACCAGTTTCAATAAAAAAAAAACACTGCAGGAAATGAATTTGTGTAAAACAACCATAAAGTAATAGTAAACATAAAATTAATGTGACATTTCAAATATGAATAGGAAGGAATAAAAATGAAAAATGGTATGAGACGATTCTTCCTCCTTCACCAAAAAAAAACCAGAATGAAAGTGAAAGTGCGGGAGTAACCCTTCACATAGAGTAAAGGGGATGGGGTATTCGTTCTTGTACCATGTGAATTTATGGTAAGTGTCGACATCTCATTGGAGCATGCAAGTCGAACTTTGAATCGAATAGACGTGTCCCAGGCACTTTAAATTTGCAGACAGGCCTTTAAGGCATGAGGGTTCCAACCTATATCGGTTTCTCAAAATATTGATGGCAAGGTAACCGAATGACCTACTTAGGGTTACTCTTATCGTCTTACTATACCGTTATATGTTGAACCCAACTACCATTGCATTAACCATCCAAAACAGATAGCCTAATGTCATTACTTACCGTGTAGTTATGTTAGAACGATCATAACCATAACCTTCATAAGTTAGCCTCTATGCGCCTTATATTCAATGGTGCAAGTTTAGTGCCCAATTTTATACCCAAATAACTTTTGTTTCCGAATAATGTTAACCCCTCCTTGTAGATCTTATAATGATATATATCGGAATGAGCGTCATAAGGCATTACATCTATAACCCTCGCACTCATATGATAGTGACTCTAAGTAGTTATATCTCCATATCATAAAGTGGGTTTTGGAAACGAAAACGGTAGATAATAACCAGTTGTAATGAACTAGGATATCCCTAGCTATGTACCTATGTTCGTATACAACTCAATACCGAAATAGGAAGCGACGAATTTATGTTAAAATAGGATAGAGAAGTAAAAGGCAATAAGACTATTGTACATTATGATTGATGAATGACTGAAAAAATTTAAAGGAATAGAAAGAGAAAGGAAATAGGATTGGTGTACATTATGGTTGACGAATGACTAAAAGGCTTTCAATACATAGAACCAACTCAAAGTTCCCAATTAATTTTTTTATTTTTTTTCGGTAAATTTTGAGGTACATTACATATGGTATCAGAGAAAAAAGGTTACAAAATTGGACCTGAAAATGGACACAATAGCTTCTTAGTATATATATTTTGATTTATGTAAAACTAATAAAAAAATCTTATGGTTACAAACAAAAATCTATTTTTGTTTTGCATTAATTATGGCAGCTCAGGACGATGCATAAATCAGAATGGGAGAAAACCTACAGCAAGGATCCCTTGGAGATCCAAGACAGAATAGTGACGGAGGCTCACCCATGGAAGTGTTAGAAACAATGAGGAACCTTATTGTTGAATTACATATTTTCAAAGCAGACAATGAAAAATTGAAAAAAGCACAAAAGGAATAGCAGGAGATAAATGAAGTCCTGCTGCATAGTATAGTGACCAAGAAAATCCCAAAGGGTGATAACCATGAGGAAGAAGTCAACAAAAGGGCCTCCAAGAACTCAGGGTCAAAAATAGAAAAAGGAGATAGTTCGTCGGAAGGAACACCTTCAGCTGAAGAAAAAACTAAATTGGACAGAAAAAGAAAGCAAGTAGACCACCTTGAAGGAGAATTTAAAAAGATTAAACCAACTACCTTTGATGGAGAATCCAAGACGGGAGAAGAAGCTAAGGCATGGCTGTTGGAAATCAAAAAACACTTCTAGATCTACAACTATTCCAACAACATGAAGATCAAAATGGCCATTTACAATCTGAAAGGGAAGGCCAGCATTTGGTGGCAGGACCTGAAATTGGCCAAGGGCCTAAAAGAGAAATAATTGGAATGGTTTGACTTTAAAAAGTATTTTAAGAAACAATACCTTTCGGAAAGTTACTATGAAAGGAAGACAAAGGATTTCTACGAGTTACGACTTGGACAGATGGCAATGGAGGACCTTATAAATAATTTTTTTGAACTGCTAAGGTTCGTATCGTACATCCGTGAGGATAAAGTAAAAATTCAGTGATTTCTAAGCTGTCTACCACAGTCCTACAAGGATAGAATTGAGTTTGACAACCCCAAATCCTTGAGAGAAGTATTCAGGAAGGCAAGAATGTGCTACGATCAGTATAATCAGTGGGTAGAGTTTCCCAAGACATGGAAGGATAAGAAAAAAGAGCGAATGAACAGACGGAAGAAGGGGAACCATCCAACTCCTTATCGGAATACAACAAAAAGTTTTCCGAGAAAGGATTTTCACTACAACCATATGAATATGCAAGGCAGTGGTAAACCAGTAAACCTGGGAATGAAGAAGTTTGGAGACAACCCTTGCGAGCCATTAAAGTGTTGGGAATGTGGAGAGCCTCATCTAAGGAGGAACTATCCACATTTAAGCTCAACAAACAGAACTGTTGTTCATAATCTGCAAGAAGCCTCGACAGTGGGAGACGTGGGTAGAATCCTACATCGTATAAATGTAGCAATATATGGTCAACAAGATGACCACCAATCCTCGGTGGTAGAAATCGAAGGTGAAATCAATGATACTCGAATTTCTATTTTAATTGACCCTGGAGCTACGTTAAGTTATATTACACCTAATGTGGCATAGTCAAACAAACTTAAGAAGCTGAAGCACACAAAATCATGGCTTGTACAATTAGCGACTGGTACTAAAAGAAAATTAGTTGAGTTTGTTCTGGATTGTGAGTTCAGCCTAGATGGTCAAAATATAAAGACCCAACTGAACATCCTACCACTAGGATCTTACGATATGATTATCAGGATGGATTGGTTGGAACAACACAAAGAAGTACTAGATTGCTATACAAAGGTACTTATCTACAAGGACGATTTTGTCACTGTTAGAACAACCGAAGGTATACCAAAACTGATATCAGTCAGACAAGTTTCAGTAATGAAACTCAATAAATGTATGAGGAAGGGATGTCAATTTTATGCCATCCAAGTAACGAATCTGCTAGAAAAAAATGATAAGCCAAAACTAGAAGACTTTGTTGTTCTACGTGACTTCATAGACATGTTTGTGGATGAGATACCAGAATTACCTCCTAGAAGGGAAATAGACTTCTCCATAGACCTACTACCATGTTCAACCCCTATATCAAAGGCACCTTACCGAATGAGTCTACCAGAACTGACAAAATTAAAAATACAGTTACAAGAATTATTGGACAAAGAGGATATCAGACCCAGTGTCTCACCATGGGGGCACCAGTCCTCTTTGTGAAAAATAAAGACGATACTCTAAGACTATGTATCGATTATAGACAACTGAAAAAAATGACGATTAAGAACAAATACCCCTTCCCAAGGATAAATGATCTGTTCGATCTAGTAGGTGGGGCCAAGATCTTTTCAAAGTTGGATCTACGATCCAGTTATCATCAAGTTAGGATAAAGGACGAGGACATAAGAAAAACATCTTTTCGGACAAGGTATGGACACTACAAATTCGTAATCATACCTTTCGAACTCACTAACATGCCAACCATGTTTATGTGTCTAATGAACAGTATTTTCAGTCAGTACTTTGACAAGTTCGTGGTAGTATTTATCGACGATATTCTAGTCTATTCAAAAACAACAGAAGAACATGATGAACACTTAAAGATAGTTCTGCAGACATTGAGGAAACACAAATTATACGCCAAATTTGACAAGTGTGAATTCTATCAAAAATAAATACAATATTTAGGACATGTGATTTCAGCAGAAGAGTCCATGGGATATTCGAGATAAGTATCAACAGGGCCAAAAGTGATCTGGAACAAAGGATAAGCACATCAGGGATTAACAATGGAAATTAAACTAAGGTAATGGTAGAATTATAGAATGGTACTGCAAACCCAGATAAAACGGATCTAAGTATCAACAAGAAGGGATTACTATGATTTAAAAACAGGTTTGATTTACCAGATTCTGCGAAGTTAAAATTAACAGTCTTAGACGAAGTGCATAAGAAACCGTATTCTGGCCATCCAGGTTACCAGAAAACGATAACAACACTTAGAAAACTATTTTATTAGCCTAATATGAAAGGAGAAACAACAGAATGCTTCGCTAGGTGCCAATATTGTTAGCAGGTTAAGGCCGAACACCAGCATCCAGCTGGCCTATTACAACCATTACCAGTACCAGAATGGAAGTGGGAGACCATATCATTGGATTTTATAACAGGTTTTCCTAAAACATAGAAACAAAATGATTCTATTATGGTTGTAATCGATAAACTCAGTAAGTTTGCACACTTTATTCCTCTAAAGTCTACTTTTAAAGCTATAAACATTGCTGAAATATTCATGAAAGAAATTTTTAGACTGCATGGTATTCCTAAAATGGTGATTTTAGATATTCACGTAAAATTCACATACGCCTTTTGGAAGGAATTGTTTGCAGGGATAAATACTAACTTAAATTTCAGTACGAGTTATCACCCACAAACAGGTGGACAAACCGAAAGGACAAACCAAATCATGGAGGATATGCTTCAAATGTACGTAAGATCAAAACCGAACAAGTGGGAAGACTATCTACACTTGGTAGAATTTTCATATAACAATGGATACCAAACTTCGGCTAAGTTGAGCCCTTTCAGAATACTGTATGGCAGAAAATGTACGACTCCTATTAGTTGCGATAACCCGACTAACCGATTCATGGTGGGACCAGAGATGCTCCAAGAAATGGAAAACATGGTAAGGAAGGTACAATAGAATTTGAAAGAAACACAGGATAGACAGAAAAGCTATGCAGATCAGAAAAGAAGACACTTGGAATTCCATGTGGGAGACATTTTTTATTTAAAGGTCAAAGCCCAAAGAATCTCGTTGAAGTTAGGAAACTTTTCCAATATGGAACCCAGGTTTTGTGGACCCTTTGAGATACTAGCTCGAATTGGACCCGTAGCATACCAACTTGCACTACCGACTAATCTGAAAATTCATAATGTTTTTCATATTTCCTTGTTGAAAAAGTATATTCATGACCCTACTCATATGATTGATTGGAACTTGGTGCAGGTGGAACCCGAAGGTGAGTTCTAGGTGGAACCCCTATGCATTCTGGACCAGAGAGAGATATCAATTCAGAATAGAGTCGTCGCTCAGGTAAAGGTGCAATGGAAGCACTTTAGTCCTGAGGCGACCACTTGGGAGTTAGAGAGAGATTTGTGGAAATCTCATCCAATCCCGTTCCAGGAAAGGAACGAACACCGAGGACAGTGTTTTACTGAAGGGGGAAAGGATGTGATGTCCCAAAAAAAAAAAATATTTTTTGAAATTTAAATTTGCTAAAAATTCATTCCGTTTTTTAGTAAATTCGAATTTGTAAATTTTTTTCCATTTATGGCAATTTCAAATTTCGAATTTGATGATTGTAATATATAATTATGACTGTTGGGCAGAGACCTGATTTGACCCAACTAACTAATTGACTATGACACTTGTATGAAAACAAAATATTTTATATTGATTGCAGGAGGACAAATGGAACAACCATGTTAAATTTAGCTGACCATGACTCCATGAGTGGGGAACACATTGGAATTAACTCTGGGCTGATTGCTACAAGTGGAAAATCAGTGATTTGGCCATTGGGAACCCCTGGAAATCAGGGATTTAGAAAGCTTTGAAAATTCCCAAGGGAGGGAAAAAATTCCTAAGAAAAATTAATAAATAACATATCTGAGGAGGCAGGATGCTACCAAGTATGCGGGGAGAGAAGACTATTTTTTTTTTTCTTGCTGTTATGAGCACTTCTGTGTGAGTGTGAGGCAAGGGGGATTCTGGTGGAATTAAAGGATATTGCTGGAGAGGAGATTTGAATTCTCCCTCATGGATTCATGGCCAGTCTAGGGGGAGAATCGAGCAAGTATATTTGGATGCCCCATTCTACGATTGGGAGGAACGTGGTTGTTCCCTTCGGCTTCCCGCAAATTGATTCAGATATGTAACTCTACCTTATCCTAGTTAAATGTCATGTGCTGCAATCTATTTACTTCTATGTATGGATTTCTAGTTGAATGTTGTGGTAGAAAGATCTATCATTTTTCTTCCTAGTCATTAGATAGAAATGGACTTATTCACTTAGATGTGATGCTGAGTAATCACTAAGGAAATGGAATGTATCAAACAGTAAGACGAATTCTGTAGATGTTACTAATCTCATGCTAGAATGGACTATAGACTACATCTATCTTCTTAGTAAATTCTGTTAAGTAAAATTAAAATTAAAATTGTTTGCATAAATACATGAAGCCATGAGCACCAATATTTGTAGAAGATTTCATTTCCTGTAGATGCTTATAGTATTCAATGAGCCTCCTCTGATGAGAATACCAGTCCAGATTCAAATTAAATACACCCTTTATCACAGAGGTATTAATAGATATGTATATCGGCCTGTATATATATATTATGAACATATATGTATATATATAATGAGCATATTGTATGATATAATGACACCGGAGTAATTGACTACTAAGGTATCCAAAAACTAGACAGATATACATATAAACATTTACATCAGAAAATAATTCAGAAATTTACCACAACCCATTACAGAAAATTAAGTATATGTACATCAGTATGGTGGTGATGGTATTTTAGTAATGACTCTGTGGTTTAAAGGTGCACCTACAGTATAACCTCTATCATAGGTACAATACTAAAGGGTATCTAGTATAAAGGAGTAAGAAAATCACATGAAAGGAAATAAACATGAATTCTAGAAGTCGCGATATTTTATAATCTCAACCAGACAAACATTTTTCTTGTCGATTTATATATGAAAAACCTCAAAATCTGGATGGAATCCCACAGACATAAGCTTTACAAGAAACCATTGCATACAACTGGTTCGTAAGTCAAATTTACAAATGGTGGAATAAGACTCAGGTTCAAATCCTACCAAAAACTAGTGTTATATCATAATGAAAGCATATGATGCATAAATCAAATATGGAAGTCATCAACCGATCCCGGTGGAAAACAAAACCCTTAGGCACATTTGTTATTATGCTAGTTTTAGGCATACTACTGTGCATCGCCGAATCATTTTGAGAAGGGACCATGTAAGCAACAGTGAGATTCAATTCTGGAAAAATAACTAGAGAATTCAAATCTGTAATAACAAATCGTTTTTTTGGAAATACCGAGGAAAATATTAAACACAAAAAGTGACAGATTGAAATCCATTTACACAACGAACTAATACTCAAAGCATAATGATCATATTATTTAAATAGAACGACTGTCTGAATATCACAAGTCCAACCAGGTGCATGCTTGGCGTAATTTTTCTTAGTACCAAAATGTTTATACAAAACAAGACATACCCTGTATCAACTAATTACAAAACTTGGAGCTAAAAATATTCAAACATTAGGGATGGGACATAACCTTGACCATCGATGCATATAAACTCGAAATAGACAGAAGGGCACTGTGTTGGAACCCAAATACCTCTTGAAGGAGTGAAGAGGGCGTCCCCATGCTTCGGTGTGACCGCACCTACACAAAATAATGTGAAGCATTATAATATATCCAACGGAAATAAGAGGATTAAATTACATAACAGAACAAAATTAGAAAGTGGGCTGGTGAATACTTAACTGTAATGGAGTGTTCTTTCCTTCTGCCATCATGCTATCCTGTACGCCTCCAAGACCGAAAGGGGAGGAGGAGCTTGTGTCTCCCTGATGGGTACCCTCGCACATCAAGGGGCCCACCATTAGCAATGAATACCAGTTTTAATAAAAAAAAAACACTGCAGGAAATGAATTTGTGTATAACAACCATAAAGTAATAGTAAACATAAAATTAATGTGACATTTCAAATATGAATAGGAAGGAATAAAAACGAAAAATGGTATGAGACGGTTCTTCCTCCTTCACCAAGCCAAAACCAGAATGAAAGTGAAAGTGCGGGAGTAACCCTTCACATAGAGTAAAGGGGATGGGGTATTCGTTCTTGGACCATGTGAATTTATGGTAAGTGTCGACATCTCATTGGAGCATGCCAGTCGAAATTTGAATCGAATAGACGTGTCCCAGGCACTTTAAAATTTGCAGACATGCCTTTAAGGCATGAGGGTTCCAACCTGTATCGGTTGCTCAAAATATTGATGGCAAGGTAACCGAATGACCTACTTAGGGTTACTCTTATCGCCTTACTATACCGTTATACGTTGAACCCAACTACCATTGCATTAACCATCCAAAACGAACAGCCTAATGTCATTACTTACCGTGTAGTTATGCTAGCACGATCATAACCATAACCTTCATAAGTTAGCCTCTACGCGCCTTATATTCAATGGTGCAAGTTTAGTGCCCAATTTTATACCCAAATAACTTTTGTTTCCAAATAATGTTAACCCCTCCTTGTAGATCTTATAATGATATATATCGGAATGAGAGTCATAAGGCATTACATCTATAACCCTCGCACTCATATGATAGTGACTCTAAGTAGTTATATCTCCATATCATAAAGTGGGTTTTGGAAACGAAAAAGGTAGATAATAACCAGTTGTAATGAAGTAGGATATCCCTAACTATGTACCTATGTTCGTATACAACTCAATACCGAAATAGGAAGCGATGAATTTATGTTAAAATAGGATAGAGAAGTAAAAGGAAATAAGACTGTTGTACATTATGATTGATGAATGACTGAAAAACTTTAAAGGAATAGAAAGAGAAAGGAAATAGGATTGTTGTACATTATGGTTGACGAATGACTGAAAGGCTTTCAAGACATAGTACCAACTCAAATTTCTGAATTAATTTTATTTTTTTTTCGGTAAATTTTGAGGTACATTACATATGGTACCAGAGAAAAAAGGTTAAAAATTGGACCTGAAAATGGACACAATAGCTTCATAGTATATATATTCTGATTTATGTAAAACTAATAAGAAAATCTTATGGTTACAAATAGAAAGCTATTTCTGTTTTGCGTTAATTATGGCAGCTCAGGACGATGCATAAATCAGAATGGGAGAAAACCTGCAGCAAGGATCCCTTGGAGATCCAAGACAGAATAGTGACGGAGGCTCACCCATGGAAGTGTTAGAAACAATGAGGAACCTTATTGTCGAATTACAGATTTTCAAAGAAGACAATGAAAAATTGAAAAAAGCACAACGAGAATAGAAGCAGATAAATGAAGTCCTGCTGCATAGTATAGTGACCAAGAAAATCCCAAAGGGTGATAACCACGAGGAAGAAGTTAGCAAAAGTGCCTCCAAGAACTCAGGGTCAAAAATAGAAAAAGGAGATAGTTCGTCGGAAGGAACACCTTTAGCTAAAGAAAAAACTAAATTGGACAGAAAAAGAAAGCAAGTAGACCACCTTGATGGAGAATTTAAAAATATTAAACCAACTACCTTTGATGGAGAATCCAAGACGGGAGAAGAAGCTAAGGCATGGCTGTTGGAAATCAAAAAATACTTCCAGATCTACAACTATTCCAACAACATCAAGATCAAAATGGCCATTTACAATCTGAAAGGGAAGGCCAGCATTTAGTGGCAGGACCTGAAATTGGCCAAGGGCCTGAAAGAGAAATAATTGGAATGGTTTGACTTTAAAAAGTATTTTAAGAAACAATACCTTTCGGAAAGTTACTATGAAAGGAAGACAAAGGATTTCTATGAGTTACGACTTGGACAGATGGCAATGGAGGACCTTATAAATAAATTTTTTGAACTGCTAAGGTTCGTATCATACATCCGTGAGGATAAAGTAAAAATTCAGCGATTTCTAAGTTGTCTTCCACAGTCCTACAAGGATAGAATTGAGTTTGACAACCCCAAATCCTTGAGCGAAGTATTCAGGAAGGCAAGAATGTGCTACGATCAGTATAATCAGTGGGTAGAGTTTCCCAAGACATGGAAGGATAAGAAACAAGAGCGAATGAACCAATGGAAGAAGGGGAACCATCTAGCTCCTTATCGAAATACAACAAAAAGTTTTCCGAGAAAGGATTTTCACTACAACCATCCGAATATGCAAGGAAGTGGTAAACCAGTAAACCTGGGAATGAAGAAGTTTGGAGACAACCCTTGCGAGCCATTAAAGTGTTGGGAATGTGGAGAGCCTCATCTAAGGAGGAACTGTCCACATTTAATCTCAACAAACAGAACTGCTATTCATAATCTGCAAGAAGCCTCGACAGTGGGAGACGTGGGCAGAATCCTACATCGTATAAATGTAGCAATAGATGGTCAACAAGATGACCACCAATCCTCGGTGGTAGAAATCGAAGGTAAAATCAATGATACTCGAATTTCTATTTTAATTGAGCCTGGAGCTACGTTAAGTTATATTACACCTAATGTGGCAGAGTCAAACAAACTTAAGAAACTGAAGCACACAAAATCATGGCTTGTACAATTAGCGACTGGTACTAAAAGAAAATTAGTTGAGTTTGTTCTGGATTGTGAGTTCAGCCTAGATGGTCAAAATATAAAGACCCAACTGAACATCCTACCACTAGGATCTTACGATATGATTATCGGGATGGATTGGTTGGAACAACACAAAGAAGTACTAGATTTCTATACAAAGGTACTTATCTATAAGGACGATTTTGTCACTGTTAGAACAACCGAAGGTATACCAAAACTGATATCAGTCAGACAAGTTTCAGTAATGAAAATCAATAAATGTATGAGGAGGGGATGTCAATTTTATGCCATTAAAGTAACGAATCTGCTAGAAAAAAATGATAAGGCAAAACTAGAAGACTTTGTTGTCCTACGTGACTTCAGATACATGTTTGTGGATGAGATACCATAATTACCTCCTAGAAGGGAAATAGACTTCTCCATAGACCTACTACCAGGTTCAACCCCTATATCAAAGGCACCTTACCGAATGAGTCTACCAGAACTGACAAAATTAAAAATATAGTTACAGGAATTATTGGACAAAGAGGATATCAGACCCAGTGTCTCACCATGGGGGCACCAGTCCTCTTTGTGAAAAATAAAGATGGTACTCTAAGACTATGTATCGATTTTAGACAACTGAAAAAAATGACGATTAAGAACAAATACCCCTTACCAAGGATAAATGATCTGTTCGATCTAGTAGGTGGGGCGAAGATCTTTTCAAAGTTGTATCTACGATCCAGTTATCATCAAGTTAGGATAAAGGATGAGGACATAAGAAAAATATCTTTTCGGAAAAGGTATGGACACTACAAATTCGTAGTCATACCTTTCGAACTCACTAATGTGCCAACCATGTTTATGTGTCTAATGAACAGTATTTTCAGTCAGTACTTTGACAAGTTCGTGGTATTATTTATCGACGATATTCTAGTCTATTCAAAAACAACAGAAGAACATGATGAACACTTAAGGATAGTTCTGCAGACATTGAGGAAACACAAACTATACGCCAACTTTGACAAGTGTGAATTCTATCAAAAATAAATACAATATTTAGGACATGTGATTTCAGCAGAAGAGTCCATGGGATATTCGAGATAAGTATCAGCACGGCCAAAAGTGATCTGGAACGAAGGATAAGCACATCAGGTATTAACAATGGAAATTAAACTAAGGTAATGGCAGAATTATAGAATGGTACTGCAAACCCAGATAAAACGGATCTAAGTATCAACAAGAAGGGATTACTATGATTTAAAAATAAGTTTGATTTACCAGATTCTGCGAAGTTAAAATTAATAGTCTTAGACGAAGTGCATAAGAAACCGTATTCTGGCCATCCAGGTTACCAGAAAATGATAACAACACTTAGAAAACTATTTTATTAGCCTAATATGAAAGGAGAAACAACAGAATACTTGGCTAGGTGCCAATATTTTCAGCAGGTTAAGGCCGAACACCAGCATCCAGTCGGCCTATTACAACCATTACCAGTACCAGAATGGAAGTGGGAGACCATATCGTTGGATTTTATAACAGGTTTTTCTAAAACTTAGAAACATAACGATTCTATTATGGTTGTAATCGATAAACTCAGTGATTTTTCACACTTTATCCCTCTAAAGTCTACTTTTAAAGCTATAAACATTGCTGAAATATTCATGAAAGAAATTTTTAGACTGCATGGTATTCCTAAAATGGTGATTTTAGATAGAGACGTAAAATTCACATCTGCCTTTTGGAAGGAATTGTTTGCAGGGATAAATACTAACTTAAATTTCAGTACGAGTTATCACCCACAAACAGGTGGACAAACCGAAAGGACAAACCAAATCATGGAGGATATGCTTCAAATGTACATAAGAACAAAACCTAACAAGTGGGAAGACTATCTACACTTGGTAGAATTTTCATATAACAATGGATACCAAACTTCGGCTAAGTTGAGCCCTTTCAAAATACTGTATGGCAGAAAATGTACGACTCCTATTAGCTGCGATAACCCGACTAACCGACTCATGGTGGGACCAGAGATTATTCAAGAAATGGAAAACATGGGAAGGAAGGTACAACAGAATTTGAAAGAAGCACAGGATAGACAGAAAAGCTATGCAGATTAGAAAAGAAGACACTTGGAATTCCAAGTGGGAGACATTTTTTATTTAAAGGTCAAAGCCCGAAGAAGCTTGTTGAAGTTAGGAAACTTTGCCAATATGGAACCCAGATTTTGTGGACCCTTTGAGATACTAGCTCGAATTGGACCCGTAGCATACCAACTTGCACTCCCGACTAATCTGAAAATTCATAATGTTTTTCATATTTCCTTGTTGAAAAAGTATATTCATGACCCTATTCATATGATTGATTGGAAATTGGTGTAGGTGGAACCCGAAGGTGAGTTCTAGGTGGAACCCCTATGCATTCTGGACCAGAGAGAGATATCACTTCGGAATAGAGTCATTGCTCAGGTAAAGGTGCTATGGAAGGACTTTAGTCCTGAGGCGACCACTTGGGAGTTGGAGAGAGATTTGCGGAAATCTCATCCAATCATGTTCCAAGAAAGGAACGAACACCGAGGACAGTGTTTTACTAAAGGGGGAAAGGATGTGATGTCCCAAAAAAATAAAATATTTTTTGAAATTTAAATTTGCTAAAAATTCATTCCGTTTTTTTAGTAAATTCGAATTTGGAAATTTTTTTCCATTTATGGCAATTTCGAATTTCGAATTTGATGATTGTAATTAATAATTATGACTGTTGGGCAGAGACCTGATTTGACCCAACTAACTAATTGACTATGACACTTGTATGAAAACAAAATATTTTATATTGATTGCAGGAGGAAAAATGGAACAACCATGTTAAATTGAGATGACCATGACTCCATGAGTGGGGAACAAATTGGAATTAACTCTGGGCTGATTGCTACAAGTGGAAAATCAATGATTTGGTGTAACATCCCGTTTTGGCACCCCGAGACCACTTATTATTTGAGGACACTTGCTCGCAAGTGATCTGGACCCTTTTTGACATTAGACCTATTATATTTGATTGTGATGTGATTGACATATAACATGATGTGTTACTATTTGATTAGACGGGTGCTATTGACTCAGTTTGATTGAGTGTGCAGGGTTTTTGACCTTGAGGATGCAGAGGCATCAGTAGAACCCCCTTGGAATCCAGAATGAGTCAGGGAGTGTGCTTTTGGGTTGATATGTTTATTATAATGTTTCATTTGATTTGATGTTTTGATGTCGACATTTCTGACATGATTATTGGTGATGCAGGCTGACGATAGCTTGCCGACTTGACCCACATATGGAGTAAAGGGGCCACACACGATTGCAGAGAGGTTGAGGGAGAGGGGTGGACAGCAGCCCTGCCACCGCCTGCTAGCACTCCCGTCGTGGCTCGAATTGTAGGTTAATGATTACCTAGTTCGAGAGGACCCACGATGCCGTGAGGGCCGACTGCGACAGTCGCTCACGATGATTCTAAGGGGCGCGCAATAAGGCGGGGGCCTTATTCCTTAGAGCCCTTAGTCTCCTACTAGTTCACCT
>ML777887.1:551712-579902 GCA_009831015.1 Picea engelmannii
TATAAAAGTTATATTTATATTATAAACAAATTTAAAAAAAAAAAAGAAAAAAAATGAGGAGCGCTCATACCCTTGGATTTTTGGAAAAAGAAAAAAATAAAAATGAAATATATAAAAGATTAAAGTAAAAAGAAAAAGAAAAAAAAAAGGGGTCAATAGAGAAAAGAGGGGGAAAACCTAAGTAAAGAGGAGAATTAGGGTTTGAGGGAATAAAGGGATGGGAGAGGGGAAAAGAAAAGGGCTTTTTGCTGAGATTGGATGGCTATGCTGAGAAAAGGGAGACTGACTGATTTTCTGGTAGGAGTTGGGAAGCCTCAGCACATTTTGAGTGGTAGCTCAGCCTTGGAGGCGAGCTGAGGAGCTAGTGACTCTCTGGTTGTGTGTGGCCCCTTTGCGGCTCGGGGGGCGGAGGGGGAAGAAGAGTACCCCTAGCGTTTGGCTAGGAGGTACCGGTGAGTTATTTGCAGTCGACAAGCAGGAGCAAGAGCGACGGGAGCCTCAAGGAGCACGCGGGACTTCCTCAAGAACCGGCGAACAGGCTAAGGTAAGTTTCTGTCTTGAATAAATGATAGATGGATATAGGAATGGACTGTGTAAATAGCTTGGTTTTGTCTGTGTGAATTAGGTTGTTGATTCTTTTTCTGGACTAGGTAAATGATTTAGTTCGCTTTCTGTTTTATATGGCATCAGTTTATGGTTTATGGAAAATATGGTTGGGGTCTGGATACCGTATTTGGGCGCATGCTTGACTGTGGGTGTATTATTATGGTGGGTGCATGCTTGACAGTTTTTGGATTATTACGTACTGTGGGCTTTTCGTTTTTATCAAATTGCTGTCTGTTATTCAAAAAAAACTTCTGTAATCAATGCCTTCCTCTCTTTTTATTTTTGTTGATACCTGACAACTGTTATCATAGGGTCGACTTTATTGAGGGCGAGTGATTCATGGGTCCTCATGGAATGGTATGTCGAAGTGGTGATCTTCGTAGCAAGGCTCCCTATAACTCTCACACAGTATGCCATGGCCCTCACCCGTGTTTGTCCCTTTCTGGCGTCTTAACCCTACCTCTTATCACTCACTTGAACCTGGCTGGCGTTTACAGTCGTGGCTTATGTGAATTCGTCCTGGTCCTACGAATGAAGGTTGTTGGCTTTCTGTTACCTGATTGTACCCCCCTTTTACCCCAAAATAGTTGCTTCTTTCACCAGTACGAATTCCATGGCAGTAGTAACAGAAATGGCTCGGCCTGAGCTTGGTCCACCGTTGCAGTTTGGTTTTAAATCCTGCCCTCGATGTACATAAGAACCTAGGTCAAATGGACTTAACAGAACCACCAACTTATCCTAGTTTCAGCGTGCAAGATGAGTAATTTCGCGTCTTTTACCGGCTGGAGAACCCTTCAGTTTTTGCATGTGTTGACCTTGTCTTTCATTAAATCGCCGATTAACTCCACAACAGGCTTGGGTGATTTATAGTTGTCCCGTGTTAGACTATTGCTGTTAGATTAGATCGGCTCCTTTCAAAATAATCTGGACTTTTATACATTCGATTGTGATGTAGCGATTTTTTCCTTGTCGATACCACTTTGAGAGTCTGGCTAGTAGAAGCACATGGATTTCTTCACTGATTCAGCGTGTGCTTACCTAGTTCCGAGTTTGCTTAGTGGCCAGTTAAATCTTCAGCCATGACTCTCGGCGAACCGAATTCCTGTAGCGTTCATGCCTTCCGTGGGGGATTTAATAGCATGAAATCAAACTCCTTTTTGCCGGTCTGCTGTAGGAACGATCCCGTGGTTGTCTGGTTGCCTCAACCCCGCGTTGCATTAACGAATCCGTCCTTCTCCACGCACGTTTCTCTCTCTACGCTGCTGCGTTTTATTTCTTTTTGTACCTATGATAAAGGTTCTTTACCTGAGTCAAGAATTATATTCTTGAGGGATTTCCACCTCCCTCGCCTGCTGCGTGCTCAATGCTGAAAAAGAAACCGTCATTGTTACCTAGTGGCTCCCAGCGATGGAAAACGTGCTCCTGACATCGAACCACCACCTTCCGCGCAGTCTGGCGTAGCGTTAACACTGGTCGCGTGCCTGCGAATGCACTGAGCTAGTGCGGATATGCCCCCGGTCCTATGCGCCTGGGCACACTCCACGAAAACGCTGGACACCCACGCTTAAACCACAGACCTCCCATCAGAGCAGAAAACGTATTTGGTTACCTTCTCGAAGCTCGTGATTTTCCGGTTACTTTCTGTAGTAACTATTATCTTTTTACAGCTGTTACAGCTGTTATCTATAGTAATGACGGTTATAGCTGTCACGTTCAGTTGTTGATTTAGTTCTGCCCATCCCTCAAATTATTTTTTTCTTAGCCACCACAACCTGGAGGCGTATCGACAGCAGCTCGCAGCCTGCCTTAACCTTCTTGTTTTCCTGCCCTTAGGTAGCGGCTTCCAGCTATCGCCGAATGGCGCAATTTCGATACAATAGCGAATCTGATGCACCAGTCAGAGGCAAATTGCGATCGCCCACAACTGTTTTTTTTATTCTAATCAATGGTAATAATTTGTTAAAGATTTAGGGTAACTCTTAAATGGATGCTTCAGGTAATATAATGGTTTTACTATTATCGCTTAACTGTAATGAACCATAATAATTGTTATTCAATCGTTAATTAATCAACTACTATTTAATGGTTATTCCATTTCATTGTTAGTTATGAATTGCTAATTAATTTGAATGGTAATGAATGGTAATGAATGGTAATGCGGGGAATTGTTAATGAACATTTGAATGGTGTTAATTGATCATGGAATGATTGAGGTGATGCAATGCGAAAGTTAATGCTTATGCTTAATGTTATTGTTTACCGAAACGAAAATGTAATGAACATTTAATGGTTATGCTAACATTGTATTGAATCCTAGAGCAATAAGTTATATGGAACTACTGTTTACGCTAATAGTTATATTGAACTAAGGGGTATGGAATCACTGTTTATGGAACTTAAGGGTTACGCTAATGCTGTATTGAATGTTTATGCTAACAATTATATGGAACACATGTTTATGGAACTAGGGTTATGCTATCAGTTATAGTGAACTCCCGTTAAGGAATCAAGGGTCATGGAACCAATGTGTACGCTATTGTTGTATGGATCGGTTAGGTTATGCTAAGATTTGGGTAGTTCGTTTTTATTCATAATCATAAAATGGGAAGCCCCTAGTTATTTTATTGGAAGGTATGCTAGCATTTAAGGTTGAGGATAAGGTTGTGTCATGCTAAGGTTAGTGTAGTGTCGTCTAGCTAATAACCGTCACATGGAAGGTCCTTGTCATTTCAATTGAACGTTATTGTATTAAGGAAGGGGTGACATGGATATGTCATGGAACTGTTAATATTTTTCCTTGGGAATGATGACCTAAAAAGGAAGGTCCTGGAATCTAGGTGTAAGCTTTTAGTAAACCATAGTATCCGAGATTGTAGTTATGAATTGTACCTTGGTTAGACTGGGTTGGTAACTCTTTGCTTAATGGAACAATTGAGTATTTGGTTTGATGGTAGTCCTTAGCTTAGCGGTTTTGCCTGAGTCGGGAGGGTTGTAGACATCTCCATGATCCTCAGAACAGTCGCCAGCCCTGAGACCTTAATGGTTAAAATCGATGGGAACCTGGGCCTGAGCGTTGCCTTGCATCTTGGAGGTCCTAACCAGTGCAGGGTAGGACGGCGGGTAGTCAGTTCTACTTATCGTCGTGTGATCGTCCTTTAAGCTTGCAGTTACTTGTCGCGCATCCTTGTAGTCTTTCAGGTACTACATTGTTGCGTCTTATTCATTGTCGAGTGGTGACGCAGAGTCGACTGCGTTGCATGCATCCTTTATGTACGCGCACACACACTTTTTAAACACACACACAAAAAAAATTCGCACCAATTACCAGAGTTGGGTCGTCGTACGACAAGGAGGTCGTTACATTTGGCCATTGGCAGCCCTTGGAAATTAGGGATTTAGAAAGCTTTGAAAATTCCCAAGGGAGGGAAAAACGTCCTAAGCAAAATTAATAAATAACATATCCGAGGAGGCAGGATGCTGCCAAGTATGCGGGGAGAGAAGACTATTGTTTTTTTTTCTTATTGTTATGAGCACTTCTGTGTGAGTGTGAGGCAAGGGGGATTCTGTTGGAATTAAAGGATATTGCTGGAGAGGAGATTTCAATTCGCCCTCATGGATTCATGGTCAGTCTAGGGGGCGAATCGAGCAAGTATATTTGGATGCCCCATTCTACGGTTGGGAGGAACGTGGTTGTTCCCTTTGGCTTCCCGCAAATTGATTCAGATATGTAACTCTACCTTATCCTAGTTAAATGTCATGTGCTGCAATCTATTTACTTCTATGTATGGATTTCTAGTTGAATGCTGTCGTAGAAAGATCTATCATTTTACTTCCTAGTCATTAGCTAGAAATGGATTTATTCACTTAGATGTGATGCTGAGTAATCACTAAGGACATGGAATGTATCAAAAAGTAAGACAAATTCTGTAGAAGTTACTAATCTCATGATAGAATGGACTACAAACTACATCTATCTTCTTAGTAAATTTTGTTAAGTAAAATGAAAATTAAAATTGTTTGCATAAATACATGAAGCCACGCGCACCAATATATGTGGAAGATTTCATTTCCTGTAGATGCTTATAGTATTCAATGAGCGTCCTCTAATGAGAATAACAGTCCAGATTCAAAGTAAATACACCCTTTATCACAAAGGTATTAATAGATATGTATATCGGCCTGTATATATATATTATGAACATATATGTATATATATAATGAGCATACTGTATGATATAATGACGCCGAAGTAATTTGACTACTAAGGTATCCAAAAACTAGACAGATATACATATAAAAATTTACATAGGAAAATAATTCAGAGATTTACCAAACCCCATTACAGAAAATTAAGTATATGTACATCAGTATGGTGGTGATGGTATTTTAGTAATGACTTTTTGGTTTAAAGGTGCACCTACAGTATAACCTCTATCATAGGTACAATACTACAGGGTATCTAGTATAAAGGAGTAAGAAAATCACATGAAAGGAAATAAACATGAATTCTAGAAGTCCCGATATTTTATAATCTCAAACAGACAAACATTTTTCTTATCGATTTATATATGAAAACCTCAAAATCTGGATGGAATCCCACAGACATAAGCTTTACAAGAAACCATTTCATACAACTGGTTCGTAAGTCAAATTTACAAATGGTGGAATAAGACTCAGGTTCAAATCCTACCAAAAACTAGTGTTATATCATAATGAAAGTATATGATGCATAAATCAAATATGGAAGTCATCAACCGATCCCGGTGGAAAACAAAACCCTTAGGTGCATTTGTTATTATGCTAGGTTTAGGCATACTACTGTGCATCGTCGAATCATTTTGAGAAGGGATCGTGTAAGCAACAGTGAGATTCAATTCTGGAAAAATAACTAGAGAATTCAAATCTGTAATAACAAATCGTTTTTTTGGAAATACCGAGGAAAATATTAAACACAAAAAGTGACAGATTGAAATCCATTTACACAATGAACTAATACTCAAAGCATAATGATCATATTATTTAAATAGAACGACTGTCTGAATATCATAAGTCCAACCAGGTGCATGCTTGGCATAATTTTTCTTCGTACCAAAATGTTTATACAAAACAAGGCATACCCTGTATCAACTAATTACAAAACTTGGAGCTAAAAATATTCAAACATTAGGGATGGGACATAACCTTGACCATCGATGCATATAAACTTGAAATAGACAGAAGGGAACTGTGTTGGAACCCGAATACCTCTTGAAGGAGTTAAGAGGGCGTCCCCATGCTTCGGTGTGACCACACCTACACAAAATAATGTGAAGCATTATAATATATCCAACGGAAATAAGAGGATTAAATTACATAACAGAACAAAATTAGAAAGTGGGCCGGTGAATACTTAAATGTAATGGAGTGTTATTTCCTTTTGCCATCACGCTATCCTGTACGCCTCCAAGACCGAAAGGGGAGGAGGAGCTTGTGTCTCCCTGATGGGTACCCTCACACATCAAGGGGCCCATCATTAGCAATGAATACCAGTTTTAATAAAAAAAAAACACTGCAGGAAATGAATTTGTGTATAACAACCATAAAGTAATAGTAAACATAAAATTAATGTGACATTTCAAATATGAACAGGAAGGAATAAAAAAAAAAAATGGTATGAGACGGTTCTTCCTCCTTCACCAAACCAAAACCAGAATGAAAGTGAAAGTACGGGAGTAACCCTTCACATAGAGTAAAGGGGATGGGGTCTTCGTTCTTGGACCATGTGAATTTATGGTAAGTGTCGACATCTCATTGGAGCATGCAAGTCGAACTTTGAATCGAATAGATGTGTCCCAGGCACTTTAAAATTTGCAGACAGGCCTTTAAGCCATGAGGGTTCCAACCTGTATCAGTTGCTCAAAATATTGATAGCGAGGTAACCGGATGACCTGCTTAGGGTTACTCTTATCGCCTTACTATATGATGCATATGTCACCCTGTGCGCACGTCCGCTCTCACTAGGACCTTATTTCTCACAGGCCCGAAGAGTCAAAGACTCTTCCAACTCCTCTCGGGAGTTGCCTCTACCCACAACACTCCTTCAACGATCTTCCCTTCGCTTCTCGGGAGATCGGGTTTCGCGGTATCGCGAAACACGCATGCACAATTCACATGTGAAACAAAACCCCAAACCCCGAAGGTCAACGGGTCAACACTTCCACTCTTTTTCGGGGATCTCCCTATCGGGAAATCGACACTTGTGATGCCACGATTTACTTGCGCCGCAAAACTCCGAACCCCGAACTCCGATGACACCTGCCCTCCACTATATCTCGTGGTCCCACACTGCCACGTCACTTCGGGATTTCGCGGATCTTGAATCCACAATACAAGTTTTCCCTGATGTCGAAAACCCCGAACGTTGAATCCCGACCTTCCGGGATCACGTGCCACCTGTCTCCGTGGTGATCGACGGCTCCGATTTATTCGGGAAATCGCCAATCGCGATTTCAAAGAGTATGAAACTCTTACCCCGCCAAACGCCGAATGTCGAACCCTGATGGGAGTTAGTCCTTCCCTCCTGCACTTATGGACTAAATCTCGCGCAGCTTTTCCCTGATCCAATGATCAGCGGGATTTCGCGATTCTCGCCTGCGAACTTCGGTCGTCAATTATCCGCCTTAGAGACTCCTCCTACTCCAAAGCACCAGTTCTGTTCGAGCTCCTCCAAGGTCTGTTCCCAAATTCTTCACGCGGGAACTATCCCTCCTGATCTTTATTCCTCCCACTCCATCAAAAAAGGGTTGGCGCACTCCTTGCGCTCAGACCACCCAATCACTTTCCAAGTGTTGGAAATTCTAGACTCTGTGCGCTTCCAGCAACAGTCGTCTCTACCTTCCTCTTCCCAGACTCCCTGCTGAGACTTCGGCCTTGGCCTGCACTTCACCTGCATGGCTCTAATAACCCAATTCAACTATGGGCAGATGAGAACAAGAGTTCAACTGTCTAGCCTCATCAACGTACTCTATGCGGATGAATTCCACTGCACTCTATGCAGGAATCTCCTGGCTCAGACAGAGAAACAATTGAAACTCATTCTCCTCTCTCAGACTTCAGTTAAAACCCTGAAATCACATGCATAGAATATTCAAAAGAAAATGCATACAAAGGAAACAGAACATTCAGGAACACATAAGCAACATACACAGAGATACAACACCAGTCATGAAATTGAATCAAAAGCTCTTTTCTATTAATTCAATCTATACATGGGCGTTCTTCACCAGGTCTCTGCTCTTCTCTTGCTCCTGTATGAATAATAATTCTGAATTATACAATAATACAAAGGAGGGTGCCTATATTCCGTTTTCCCTCTCGAATTCTACAACTATCAAATCTACAATTAATTCCTATCTAACAACATTAAAACTAGTAAATGCCTTCCTATCTAGAATACAATACAAGTGCGCCTCTTTATGAATGGCTTCATGAAAGAGTGGTGCTACGATTCCCAAAGTATTCCAAAAACATATGTGCTGGCGCTGTCCAGCGGTATTTTCTTTCTCCACGCGCGGGCTCGCTTGATGAGGTGTGGATGCTCCTGCATCATACTCCTCGGCTCAAAAGATTTCATGGGCTCCTGTCCATGAGCTCCTGTACAGTTTGTCCATGGTTTTGGATAACTTCTTCTGTCTCCCAGATGGCATCCTCCACTGGGTGATTCTTCCATTTCACCAAGTATTCAAAATACTGCTTTCTCCTGGTCTTTTTCCCCACACACTTGTCCAGTATGCCACTGGACCACTGGTTCTTCAGTTCTAGCCTCTGCTTGCTCAGACCTGTATGGGTATAAATCCGAAATATTAAAAATCAGAGATATCCCGATGCCCTCTGGCAACTCAATTTCATATGCATTCTCCCCGAACTTCTTCAGGACTTTGCATGGCCCAATTTTCTTCATCTTGAGCTTGTTATATGTTCCCCTCAAGAACCTTTCCTTCCTTAAGTGCGCCAGAACCATGTCCCCAAATTCAAACTGAAGTTGTCTCTTTCACTGATCGGCTCTGTGCTTATACTCTTGATTTGATTTCATCAGTCGCTACTTCACCTTCGTGTGAAGTTCCTCCATCGTTTCAGCGAATTCTTCAGCACGAGCGCTGCTAGTTTCAGCCTGTCCTGACTCCCTGAGCTCAGAAAATCCCCTCGGATGTGTTCCATACAAAATATGGAATGGGCTTCTTCCAGTACTCCTGTTTACAGAGTCATTATAAGCAAATTCTGCCTGTGGAAATATCTGGTCCCAACTACTGTGGTGCTCTGTCACCAAGCTTCTCAATAAATCCCCCAGACTTCTATTCACCACCTCTGTTTGGCCATCTATTTGCGGATGATAAGCTGAAATAAAAGCCAAATTAGTTCCGAGATTCTTCCATAGCGTCCTCCAAAAATGACCTATGAATTTAGTATCCCTGTCCGAGACTATGCTTCTCGGCAACCCATGCAGTCGCACAATCTCTTTGAAAAATAAGTTTGCGATGTGGGTCGCATCGCTGGTCTTTTGAAACGGTATGAAATGTGCCATATTCGAAAACCTGTCCACCACTACAAAGATGGAATCAACTCCTCTCTGTGTTCTCGGCAAACCCAAAACAAAATCCATGCTAATGGCTTCCCATGGCCTCTCGGGTATGGGCAATGGTTGGTAAAACCCAGCATTCTACTTTCGGCCCTTCGCATGTTGACATATCCTGCATCTGTCAACAAACCGTTTGACATCGGTGCACATCCCTAGCCAAAAATACAATTCGCTCAGCTTGGCGAATGTTTTGTCATGTCAAAAATGACGTGCTAATCCACCACTGTGCTTTTCCTTTACCAAATTCTCCCTCATGGAGCAATCTGGAATGCACAATTGATTGCCTTTGAATAACAATCCATCCTAGATCATAAAATCTATCCAAGGACTCCGATCTCTGAGAACTGGATTCTCAGCTGCCTCGTATGCTTCCCCGAAGTCTGCATCACCTGCATACATATCTTTCAGATTTTCAAAACCTAGCATGTTGACTCTGAACTCTTGCAACAGCAAACATTTTCTGCTCAAAGCATCAGCCACTTTGTTAGCAGTTCCTGAAATGTGCTTGATCACAAATGTAAAATTTTGCATGTACTCTACCCATTTCACATGCTTCTAGTTCAACTTATCCTGTTGACTCACGAACTGCAATGCATGATTATCGCTGTACAAAATGAATTCCTTGGGTATCAAGTAATGCCTCCACTTTTTCAATGCATGTATGATGGCATAAAAATCTTTATCGTATGTGGAGTATTTCAGCTTTGCATCATCTAGTTTCTCGCTGTAATATGCAACAGGTCTGTCATCTTGACTCAGGACCCCTCCAACATCATACCCACTGGCATCACATTTCACCTGAAATGTCTTCTGAAAATCAGGCAACACCAAAATTGGTTGCTCTGTGAGCTTCTGCTTCAACAGATTGAAGCTTCTTTCAGCCTCGATTGTCCAGTGAAAAGTCTTATGCCGCTTCTTCACTGTGTCCATCACTGCTGTGCTAATCCCACTGAAATCCTGAATGAACTTTCTATAGAAACTAGCCAAACCGTGGAAACTTCTCACCTCGAAAACATTTCTCGGCGATGGCCAATTCCTGATCACTTCTACCTTCTCGGGATCCATCTTCAATTCATTCACCGATATTACAAAACCCAAATAGATGAGTTCTGTCTGCATGAATGAGCATTTCTTCATGTTAATCAACAACTTCTCCTGCTGTAGCCTTCTCATTACAATGGCCAAATGTTTCAAATGTTCAGCCTTGGTCTTGATGAAAATCAGTATGTCGTCTAGATATATGACCACAAATTTCTTGATGAATTCTCTCAGGACTTCATTCATTAGCCTCATGAATGTGCTTGGCACGTTTGTCAAACCAAACGACATGACCAGCCATTCATACAAACCCTCGTTTGTCTTGAATGCTGTCTTCCATTCATCTCCTTCCCTCATTCGAATCTGATGATATCCGCTCTTGAGATCAATCTTCGAAAAATAATTTGCCCCACTCAGGCAATCCATCAGATCATCCATTCTCGGCAGTGGAAATCTGTACCTGATGGTGATTTTATTTATCGCCCTGGAGTCTGTACACATTCTCCAGCCTCCATCCTTCTTTGGACTTAGTACTGTCGGAACAACACACGGACTCAAACTCTCTCTGACCAATCCTTTATCCAACAAATCCTGCACTTGCCTTTTGACCTCCTCATTCTCCTGGGGTGTCAACCTGTACGCTTCCTTATTTGGTAAGCTGGCTCCGGGTATGAGGTCGATATGGTGACTCACACTCCTCATCGGTGGCAACGAACGAGGTAGTTCGTCCATGATGATATCAGCGAACTCTCCCAGCAGTTCCTGAATCTCATCTGGCAAGTCATCCACTCTTGTGCTTGTCAGGACAATTCTCGGCTTCCTGACAACAAAGAATTGTGGATCTTCGTTCTTCTCCATCTCTGTGAGAAGCTCCTTCCCACTCATGAGAAGTATGGTACTACTAACTTCTGGCTTCACTTCCTTATCCTTTATCGGAAGCAGTGCGTGCGTTTCCCATCCTTCTCCAAGGTATAGGTGTTCATCCTCCCATCATGAACAACATTTCTATCGTACTGCCATGGTCTTCCCAATAATACATGACAGACATCCATGGGAATAACATCACACAGAATTTTATCCCTATATTCACCCATTTTAAATTCAACCAAGCATTGTTTCATAACACATACCTGGTGTCCTTTCTGCAGCCATGACACTTTATATGGACTCGGGTGATTGGTTGTTTCCAGCTCCATCTTTTCCACCATCTCGGTTGAAACGAGATTATCGGTGCTTCCGCTGTCCACGATGACCTTTCATTTCCAGCCCTTGGTCTTACAAGTCGTTCTGAACAGTTTAGTTCTCTGAGCTGTGTCCTCCACCTCTTTCTCAGGTGTTAACAAAATTTTATGCACCGTCAGTGACTTCCCACTTCCGGTGTCTTCATCCTCAGCATCATGCCTCTGCGCCCCTGTGATGTGAGCTTCCCCTCTGTCCACCTTCCTGTCTGGACAATCCACGGCTTTATGTCCGTCTTTTCCACATGTAAAACATGTGATGATTCCTCCACGGCCTCTTCCTCTACCTCGGGTACGAGGAAATGTGTTGGCATCAGCATAACCGCCACCTTGCTCGGTAGGCTGCCTCCTCGGCTCAGCATATTTCTGACTTGGTTGTGAGGTTCCACCTTTTTCAACCTTACCCTGAGGTCTCTTCTGTTCCTCCTTGGGTTTCTGATTTCTATCTTAGGCAATTGCCTTGTCTCTAGGCTGACTCCTGCCTCGCCCTCACTGTCCCTTCTTGCGGCTCAGCTTCTCTTCGGCTTTCAGAGCCATATGGTACACATCCTCAACTGTTCGGATGGTAACCATGCTCAATTCATCCTGAATGTCATACCTCAGACCATTCAGGTATCTTGCCACCTTCTCATCATCGCTCTCCCGATGACCTGCTCGGATATTGAGTCTGTAGAATTCCTCGGTGTACTCCTTCACCATCATCAATTTCTGCCTCAGGTTCTGCATCCACCTGAACAGTGTGATCTGGTAATCTCTGGGGATGAATTTCGCTTTCATCTTAGCGATCATCTGATCCCAACTCTTAATTTTTTGTTTTCCTTTGCAGCGTCTATCAACCTGCAACTCATCCCACCATAAGGTTGCATGTCCTTTCAACTTTATGACAGCGTGCCTTACCTTCTTGTCCTCTTCGATATCCTCATAGTCGAAGTAGGTGTCGAGTGCTCGGATCCAATCCAGCAACTCTTCTGCATTTAGACTCCCCTCATAAATGGGAATGTCCATTTTTGTCTTTGAGCTCATCCTGGCGATGGCTCTAATCAACCTCTCAGTCGATCCATCCTCTACTGTGACCTCTTCTGCATCGTGTCCAGCTTCTTCTTCCACCTCGGAATCACTGAACTCCACTGCACCAGCTCCGTGTCTCTGCGCAGTCTCCATCTCCTCAAGCCTTGATCGAAGATCTCTCATCTGGCGCTCCATCTCTGGGTTTCCTGCTGGCCTACCACTTCTTCGAGCATCCCTGTCTTCTCGATCAGGTGACTGCCTTTCTCTTCTAGGCGGCATGGTGTACTTCTGTCTCTGCTACAGAAAGCAAAGATATCCCCGCTCTGATACCACTTGATGCAGACGTCACCCCGTGCGCACGTCCGCTCTCACCAAGACCTTATTTCTCACAGGCCTGAAGATTCAAAGACTCTTCCAACTCCTCTCGGGAGTTCCCTCTACCCACAACACTCCTTCGGTGATCTTCCCTTTGCTTCTCGGGAGATCGGGTTTCACGGTATCGCGAAACACGCATGCACAATTCACATGTGAAACAAAACCCCGAACCCTGAAGGTCAACGGGTCAACACTTCCACTCTTTGTCGGGGATCTCCCTATCGGGAAATCGACACTTGTGATGCCACGATTTACTTGCGCCACAAAAATCCGAACCCTGAACTCCGATGACACCTATCCTCCACTATATCTCGTGGTCCCACACTGCCACGTCACTTTGGGATTTCATGGATTGTGAATCCACGATACAAGTTTTCCCTGATGTCGAAAACCCCGAACGCCAAATCCTGACCTTCCGGGATCACGTGCCACCTGTCTCCGTGGTGATCGACGGCTCCGATTTATTCGGGAAATCGCCAATCGCGATTTCAAAGAGTATGAAACTCTTACCTCGCCAAACGCCGAACACTGAACCCCGATGGGCGTTTTTCCTTCCCTCCTGTGCTTATGGACTAAATCTCACGCAGCTTTTCCCTGATCCAATGATCAACGGGATTTCGCGATTCTCACCTGCGAACTCCAGTCGTCAATTCTCTGCCTTAGAGACTCCTCCTACTCCAAAGCACTGGTTCTATTTGAGCTCCTCCAGGGTCTTTTCCCAAAGTCTTCACGCGAGAACTATCCCTCCTGAGCTTGATTCCTCCCACTCCTTCAACTAAGGGTTGGCGCACTCCTTGTGCTCAGACCACCCAATCACTTTCCAAGTGTTGGAAATTCTAGACTCTGTGTGCTTCCAACAACAGTCGTCTCTGCCTTCCTCTTCCCAGACTCCCTGTTGAGACTTCGGCCTTGGCCTGCACTTCACCTGCATGGCTCTAATAACCCAATTCAACTCTGGGCAGATGAGAACAAGATTTCAACTGTATAGCCTCATCAATGCACTCTATGCGGATGAATTCCATTGCGCTCTATGCAGGAATCTCCTGGCTCAGACAGAGAAACAATTGAAACTCATTCTCCTCTCTCAAACTTCAGTTAAAATCCTGAAATCACATGCATAGCATATTCAAAAGAAAATGCATATAAAGGAAACAGAACATTCAGGAACACATAAGCAACATACACAGAGATACAACACCAGTCATGAAATTGAATCAAAAGCTCTTTTCTATTAATTCAATCTGTACATGGGGGTTCTTCACCAGGTCTCTTCTCTGCTCTTGCTCCTGTATGAATAATAATTCTGAATTATACAATAATACAAAGGAGGGTGCCTATATTCCGTTTTCCCTCTCAAAATCTACAACTATCAAATCTACAATTAATTCCTATCTAACAGCATTAAAACTAATAAATGCCTTCCTATCTACAATACAATACAAGTGCGCCTCTTTATGAATGGCTTCATGAAAGAGTGGTGCTACGACTCCCAAAGTATTCCAAAAACATATGTGCTGGAGCTGTCCAACGGTATTTTCTTTCTCCACGCGCGGGCTCTCTTGATGAGGTGTGGATGCTCCTGCATCACTATACCGTTATACGTTGAACCCAACTACCATTGCATTAACCATCCAAAACGGACAGCCTAATGTCATTACTTACCGTGTAGTTATGTTAGCCCAATCATAACCATAACCTTCATAAGTTAGCCTCTACGCACCTTATATTCAATGGTGCAAGTTTAGTGCCCAATTTTATACCCAAATAAATTTTGTTTCCGAATAATGTTAACCCCTCCTTGTAGATCTTATAATGATATATATCGGAATGAGCGTCATAAGGCATTACATCTATAACCCTCGCACTCATATGATAGTGACTCTAAGTAGTTATATCTCCATATCATAAAGTTGGTTTTGGCAATGAAAACGGTAGATAATAACCAGTTGTAATGAAGTAGGATATCCCTAGCTATGTACCCATGTTCGTATACAACTCAATACCGAAATAGGAAGCGATGAATTTATGTTAAAATAGGATAGAGAAGTAAAAGGAAATAAGACTGTTGTACATTATGATTGATGAATGACTACAAAACTTTAAAGGAATAGAAAGAGAAAGGAAATAGGATTGTTGTACATTATGGTTGACAAATGACTGAAAGGATTTCAAGACATAGAACCAACTCAAAGTTCCCAATTAATTTTTTTTTTTTTTTTGGTAAATTTTGAGGTACATTACATATGGTATTAGAGAAAAAAGGTTACAAAATTGGACCTGAAAATGGACACAATAGCTTCTTAGTATATATATTCTGATTTATGTAAAACTAATAAAAAAATCTTATGGTTACAAACATAAAGCTATTTCTGTTTTGCGTTAATTATGGCAGCTCAGGACGATGCATAAATCAGAATGGGAGAAAACCTGCAGCAAGGATCCCTTGGAGATCCAAGACAGAATAGTGACGGAGGCTCACCCATGGAAGTGTTAGAAACAATGAGGAACCTTATTGTTGAATTACAGATTTTCAAAGAAGACATTGAAAAATTGATAAAAGCACAATGGGAATAGCAGGAGATAAATGAAGTCCTGCTGCATAGTATAGTGACCAAGAAAATCCCAAAGGGTGATAACCATGAGGAAGAAGTCAGCAAAAGGGCCTCCAAGAACTCAGGGCCAAAAATAGAAAATGGAGATAGTTCGTCGGAAGGAACACCTTCAGCTGAAGAAAAAACTAAATTGGACAGAAAAAGAAAGCAAGTAGACCACCTTGAAGGAGAATTTAAAAAGATTAAACCAGCTACCTTTGATGGAGAATCCAAGATGGGAGAAGAAGCTAAGGCATGGCTGTTGGAAATCAAAAAATACTTCTACATCTACAACTATTCCAACAACATGAAGATCAGAATGGCCATTTACAATTTGAAAGGGAAGGCCAGCATTTGGTGGCAGGACCTGAAATTGGCCAAGGGCCTAAAAGAGAAATAATTGGAATGGTTTGACTTTAAAAAGTATTTTAAGAAACAATACCTTTCGGAAAGTTACTATGAAAGGAAGACAAAGGATTTCTACTAGTTACGACTTGGACAGATGGCAATGGAGGACCTTATAAATAAAATTTTTGAACTGCTAAGGTTCGTATCATACATCCATGAGGATAAAGTAAAAATTCAACGATTTCTAAGTTGTCTACCACAGTCCTACAAGGATAGAATTGAGTTTGACAACCCCAAATCCTTGAGCGAAGTATTCAGGAAGGAAGGAATTTGCTACGATCAGTATAATCAGTGGGTAGAGTTTCCCAAGACATGGAAGGATAAGAAACAAGAGCGAATGAACCAACGAAAGAAGGGGAACCATCCAGCTCCTTATCAGAATACAAAAAAAAGTTTTCCGAGAAAGGATTTTCACTACAACCATCCGAATATGCAAGGCAGTGGTAAACCAGTAAACCTGGGAATGAAGAAGTTTGGAGACAACCCTTGCGATCCATTAAAGTGTTGGGAATGTGGAGAGCCTCATCTAAGGAGGAACTGTCCACATTTAAGCTCAACAAACAGAACTGTTGTTCATAATCTGCAAGAAGCCTCGACAGTGGGAGACGTGGGCAGAAGCCTACATCATATAAATGTAGCAATAGATGGTCAACAAGATGACCACCAGTCCTCGGTGGTAGAAATCGGAGGTAAAATCAATGATACTTGAATTTCTTTTTTAATTGACCCTAGAGCTACGTTAAGTTATATTACACCTAATGTGGCAGAGTCAAACAAACTTAAGAAACTAAAGCACACAAAATCATGGCTTGTACAATTAGCGACTGGTACTAAAAGAAAATTAGTTGAGTTTGTTCTGGATTGTGAGTTCAGCCTAGATGGTCAAAATATAAAGACCCAACTGAACATCCTACCACTAGGATCTTACGATATGATTATCATGATGGATTGGTTGGAACAACACAAAGAAGTACTAGATTGCTATACAAAGGTACTTATCTATAAGGACAATTTTGTCACTGTTAGAACAACCGAAGGTATACCAAAACTGATATCAGTTAGACAAGTTTCAGTAATGAAACTCAATAAATGTATGAGGAAGGGATGTCAATTTTATGCCATTAAAGTAACGAATCTGCTAGAAAAAAATGATAAGCCAAAACTAGAAGACTTTGTTGTCTTACGTGACTTCAGAGACATGTTTGTGGATGAGATACCAGAATTACCTCCTAGAAGGGAAATAGACTTCTCCATAGACCTACTACCAGGTTCAGCCCTATATCAAAGGCACCTTACCGAATGAGTCTACCAAAACTGACAAAATTAAAAATATAGTTACAGAAATTATTGGACAAAGAGGATATCAGACCCAGTGTCTCACCATGGGGGCACCAGTCCTCTTTGTGAAAAATAAAGACGATACTCTAAGACTATGTATCGATTATAGACAACTGAAAAAAATGACAATTAAGAACAAATACCCCTTACCAAGGATAAATGATCTGTTCGATCTAGTAGGTGGGGCCAAGATCTTTTCAAAGTTGTATCTACGATCCAGTTATCATCAAGTTAGGATAAAGGACGAGGACATAAGAAAAACATCTTTTCAGAGAAGGTATGGAGACTACAAATTCATAGTCATACCTTTCGAGCTCACTAACGCGCCAGCCATGTTTATGTGTCTAATGAACAGTATTTTCAGTCAGTACTTTGACAAGTTCGTGGTAGTATTTATCGACGATATTCTAGTCTATTCAAAAACAACAGAAGAACATGATGAACACTTAAGGATAGTTCTGCAGACATTGAGGAAACACAAACTATACACCAAATTTGACAAGTGTGACTTCTATCAAAAATAAATACAATATTTAGGACATGTGATTTCAGCAGAAGAGTCCATGGGATATTCGAGATAAGTATCAGCAGGGCCAAAAGTGATCTGGAACAAAGGATAAGCACATCAGGTATTAACAATGGAAATTAAACTAAGGTAATGGCAGAATTATAGAACGATACCGCAAACCCAGATAAAATGGATCTAAGTATCAACAAGAAGGGATTACTATGATTTAAAAACAGGTTTGATTTACCAGATTCTGTAAAGTTAAAATTAACAGTCTTAGACGAAGTGCATAAGAAACCGTATTCTAGACATCCAAATTACCAGAAAACGATAACAACACTTAGAAAACTATTTTATTAGCCTAATATGAAAGGAGAAACAACAGAATACTTGGCTAGGTGACAATATTGTCAGCAGGTTAAGGCCAAACAATAGCATCGAACCGGCCTATTACAACCATTACCAGTACCAGAATGGAAGTGGGAGACCATATCGTTGGATTTTATAATAGGTTTTCCTAAAACTTAGAAACATAACGATTCTATTATGGTTGTAATCGATAAACTCAGTAAGTTTTCACACTTTATTCCTCTAAAGTCTACTTTTAAAGCTATAAACATTGCTGAAATATTCATGAAATAAATTTTTAGACTGCATGGTATTCCTAAAATGGTGATTTTAGATAGAGACGTAAAATTCACATCCGCCTTTTGGAAGGAATTGTTTGCAGGGATAAATACTAACTTAAATTTCAGTACGAGTTATCACCCACAAACAGGTGGACAAACCAAAAGGACAAACCAAATCATGGAGGATATGCTTCAAATGTACGTAAGAACAAAACCGAACAAGTGGGAAGACTATCTACACTTGGTAGAATTTGCATATAACAATGGATACCAAACTTCGGCTAAGTTGAGCCCTTTCAAAATACTGTATGGCAGAAAATGTACAACTCCTATTAGCTGCGATAACCTGACTAACCGACTCATGGTGGGACCAGAGATGCTCCAAGAAATGGAAAACATGGTAAGGAAGGTACAACAGATTTTGAAAGAAGCACAGGATAGACAGAAAAGCTATGCAGATCAGAAAAGAAGACACTTGGAATTCCAAGTGGGAGACATTTTTTATTTAAAGGTCAAAGCCCAAAGAAGCTCGTTGAAGTTAGGAAACTTTTCCAATATGGAACCCAGGTTTTGTGGACCCTTTGAGATACTAGCTCGAATTGGACCCGTAGCATACCAACTTGCACTCCCGACTAATATGAAAATTCATAATGTTTTTCATATTTCTTTGTTGAAAAACTATATTCATGACCCTACTCATATGATTGATTGGAACTTGGTGCAGGTGGAACTCGAAGGTGAGTTCTAGGTGGAACCCCTATGCATTTTGGACCAGAGAGAGATATCACTTCAGAATAGAGTCGTCGCTCAGGTAAAGGTGCAATGGAAGGACTTTAGTCCTCACGCGACCACTTGGGAGTTGGAGAGAGATTTGCGGAAATCTCATCCAATCCTGTTCCAGGAAAGGAACGAACACCGAGGACAGTGTTTTATTGAAGGGGGAAAGGATGTGATGTCCCAAAAAAAAAAAAAAATTTTTTGAAATTTAAATTTGCTAAAAATTCATTCCGTTTTTTAGTAAATTCGAATTTGGAATTTTTTTTCCATTTATGGCAATTTCGAATTTCGAATTTGATGATTGTAATTAATAATTATGACTGTTGGGCAGAGACCTGATTTGACCCAACTAACTAATTGACTATGACACTTGTATGAAAATAAAATATTTTATATTGATTGCAGGAGGACAAATGGAACAACCATGTTAAATTTAGTTGACCATGACTCCATGAGTGGGGAACACATTGGAATTAACTCTGGGCTGATTGCTACAAGTGGAAAATCAGTGATTTGGCCATTGGCAGCCCCTGGAAATCAGGGATTTAGAAATCTTTGAAAATTCCCAAGGGAGGGAAAAAAGTCCTAAGCAAAATTAATAAATAACATATCTGAGGAGGCAGGATGCTGCCAAGTATGCGGGGAGAGAAGACTATTGTTTTTTTTTCTTGCTATTATGAGCACTTCTGTGTGAGTGTGAGGCAAGGGGGATTCTACTGGAATTAAAGGATATTGCTGGAGAGGAGATTTCAATTCGTCCTCATGGATTCATGGTCAGTCTAGGGGGCGAATCGAGCAAGTATATTTGGATGCCCCATTCTACGGTTGGGAGGAACGTGGTTGTTCCCTTTGGCTTCCCGCAAATTGATTCAGATATGTAACTCTACCTTATCCTAGTTAAATGTCATGTGCTGCAATCTATTTAATTCTATGTATGGATTTCTAGTTGAATGTTGTGGTAGAAAGATCTATCATTTTACTTCCTAGTCATTAGCTAGAAATGGACTTATTCACTTAGATGTGATGTTGAGTAATCACTAAGGACATGGAATGTATCAAACAGTAAGACGAATTCTGTAGAAGTTACTAATCTCATGATAGAATGGACTACAAACTACATCTATCTTCTTAGTAAATTCTGTTAAGTAAAATGAAAATTAAAATTGTTTGCATAAATACATGAAGCCACGCACACCAATATCTGTGGAAGATTTCATTTCCTGTAGATGCTTATAGTATTCAATGAGCCTCCTCTAATGAGAATACCAGTCCAGATTCAAAGTAAATACACCCTTGATCATAGAGGTATTAATCGCTATGTATATCGACCTATATAAATATATTATGAACATATATGTATATACATAATGAACATTCTGTATGATATAATGATGTTGGAGTAAACTGACTACTAAGGTATCCGAAAACTAGACAGATATACATATAAACATTTACATAGGAAAACAATTCAGAAACTTACCAAACCCCATTACAGAAAATTAAGTATATGTACATCAGTATGGTGGTGATGGTATTTTAGTAATGACTTTGTGGTTTAAAGGCACACCTACAGTATAACCTCTGTCGTAGGTACAATACTACATGGAAACTAGTATAAAGGAGTAAGAAAATCACATGAAAGGAAATAAACATGAATTCTGGAAGTCTCGATCTTTTATAATCTCAAACAGACAAACATTTTTCCTGTCGATTTATATATGAAAAACCCCAAAATATGGATGGAATCCCATAGACATAAGATTTACACGAAACCATTGCATACAACTGGTTTGTAAGTCAAATTTACAAATTGTGGAATAAGACTCAGGTTCAACACCTAGAGAAAACTAGTGTTATATCAGAATGCAAGCATACGATGCATAAACGAAATATGGAAGTCATCACCCGATCCCTGTGGAAAAAAAAACCCTTAGGCACATTTGTTATTATGTTAGTTTTAGGCATACTATTGTGCATAGTGGAATTGTTTTAAGAAGGGACCGTGTAATAAATAGTGAGATTCAATTCTGGAAAAATAACTAGAGAATTCGAATCTGTAATAACAAATAATTTTTTTGGAAATACCGAGGAAAATATTAAACACGAAAAGTGACAGATTGAAATCCATTTACACAATGAAATAACACTCAAAGAATAATTATCATATTGTTTAAATAGAATGATTGTCTGAATATGACAAGTCCAACCAGGTGCACGCTTGGTGTAATTTTTCTTCATACCAAAATGTTTATACAAAACAGGGCGTACCTTGTATCAACTAATTACAGAACATGGAGCTAAAAATCTTCAAACATTAGGGATGGGACATAGCCTTGACCATCGGTGCATATAAACACAAAATAGATTGAAGGGCACTGTGTTGGAACCCGAATACCTCTTGAAGGAGTGAAGAGGGCATCTCCATGCTTCGGCATGACTGCACCTACACAAAATAATGTGAAGCATTATAATGTATCCAATGAAAATAAGAGGATTAAATTACATAACAGAACAAAATTAGAAAGTGGGCCAGTGAATACTTAATTGTAATGGAGTGTTCTTGCCTTTTTCCATCACGCTATCCCGTACGCCTCGTAGACTGAAAGGGGAGGAGGAGCTTGTGTCTCCCTGATGGGTACCCTCGCACATCAAGGGGCCCATCATTAGTGATGAATACAAATTTTAATAAAAAAAAAACACTGCAGGAAATGAATTTGCGTATAACGACCATAAAGTAATAGTAAACATAAAATTAATGTGACATTTCAAATATGAAAAGGAAGGATTAAAAATCCTCTGGCCATGAGAACGCCGCTCCTAATCAATATAATGACACTAGAGAATTAAACACATTAGTTCTCTCAATTTCAACAGTATGCCGAAAGGTTTGTTACGCACCCAAGTAAGGGAAAACCTGGACATGACACTTTATCATCTAAGACAAATCGATTGGGAAACTGTGCCCAATAAAAAAAGTTCAAACAAAAAATAGCATATCCCAAATGCACATTTCTAACAGACATCGTAGTAAGTTCCTCCATGAAAGGAGAATAGCTCGGCCTCGACAGGAAAGCTAGTACAGAGAAAGGGGACAAACCGTGAAGAACCTAGACGTTGCTAGGGTACAACCTACCCGTTTCACAATAACCTCGAAGAACAACAGGAATTCTACCAAGGAACTGATCGGGAATAGTAACATGCAGATACCTACCTAATAAGACAAAAATATCTGAATGCGTAAACAAAAGAATAGTCAAGGGTAAACTTACCTCGCACAGAGTTGTCGTCGAGAAGTTCCTTCCTAGATCTCCACCCATCTAGCACAGGAGCCAAATCATATACTCATGACCACAATGCTACAACCAAACAAAAAATGGTCTGAGACATTTCTTCCTCCTTCACTAAACCATAACTAGAATAAAAACGAAAAATGGTTTGAGACGGTTCTTCCTCCTTCACCAAACCAAAACCAGAATGAAAGTGAAAGTGTGAGAGTAACCCTTCGCATGGAGTAAAGGGGATGGGGTCTTCCTACTTGGACCATGTGAATTTATGGTAAGTGTCGACATATCATTGGAGCATGCTAGTCAAACTCTTAATCGAATATACTTGTCATAGGCGCTTTAAATGTTGCAGACATGCCTTTAAGGCATGAGGGTTACAACCTGTTTCGGTTGCTCAGAATATTAATGGTGAGGTAACTGAATGACCTACTTAGGGTTACTCTTATCTTCTTACTATACTATTATACATTGAAACCAACTACCATTACATTAACCATCCAAAACATACATCCTAATTTTGTTACTTACCGTGTAGTTATGTTAGCACGATCATAACCATAACCTTCATAAGTTAGCCTCTGTGTGCCTTATATTCAATTGTCCAAGTTTAGTGCCCAATTTTATACCCAAATAGCTTTTGTTTCTGAATAATGTTAACCTCTCCTTATAGATCTTATAATGATATATATCGGATTGAGCATCATAAGGCCTTACATCTATAACCCTCGCATTCATCTGATAGTGACTCTAAGTAGTTACATATCCATATCATAAAGTGGGTTTTGGAAATGAAAACGGTAGATAATAACCAATTGCAATGAATTAGGATATCCCTAGCTATGTACCTATGTTCGTATACAACTCAATACCAAAATAGGAAGTCATGACTTTATGTTAAAATAGGATAGAGAAGTAAAAGGCAATAAGACTGTTGTACATTATGATTGACGAATGACTAAAAAAATTTAAAGGCATAGGAAGAGAAAGGCAATAGGACTGTTGTACATTATGGTTGATGAATGACTAAAAGGCTTTAAAGACACAAAACCAACTCAAAGTTCCCAATTAATTTTTAATTTTTTTTTTGTAAATTTTGAGGTACATTACACGGTCATTGTAGTCAATGATTGACCCTCAAGCATGAAGGCCTTTGCATCAGGGTTCCAATAGTAAAACAAGGCGTTCAGTAGCCTAGGTTGTGCCTGCATGAAAGGACAATCGAAAAAATTTATCAAATCACATTGCGCTAATAGGGAAAGAGCACTAGGATCCTCATCGATCAAGTTATCAATGTCCTCATGCTCCATTTCTCTCTAGTGAACATACATCCTGTAGTTTACAAGTTTTGGAGAAATTAGCCCTTGCATTTTTTTTATTTTTTCCACATCTTAGAGGGTACATGCGGGCTGTAGTGCACATAGTCGCATGTGAATGCATGTAGTCTTTCCCCTGCATGCGTGCACACATGGGCTGTAATGCACATAGTCGAATGTGTACGCATGCAGTATTTCCTTTGCATGCATGCACACACGTGTTGTTCTAAGACAACCCGCGTATACGTAGGGTCAACCTTTTTACAGTTGGTGCCCCTTCAAAAAACAAAATAAAATGCATAAAGGAAGAATGAAAATGCAAGGGGGGTTAGTATGTACTTACTTGGTCCAAGCGGAAGTTCGTTTCGTCTACTGAAGCTCCCAGAATCAATTCTTTTCACAAAGGGGTATTTTTGGCTTTTAGTCAATTTCTCAATTTTCAATAGTGATAATGAGCTACCAACTTCTATTTATAGACCTTTTTGGCCACTTTTTGTCAATTTTTGGACCCTTTTGTCTTTTTTTCTAAAATGAAAATCATTTAGTATGGTTCAAGAGTTTTCTATGGATTGTTATGATAATTGTTACTTTGGGTATTGGGGAACTTTTTGATATTTAGGTGTTTTTAAAAGGTCCTTTGGTAAAACGTTGTTTTCCAACTTATTACATTTAAGTTAGGATTCCACCCCTACTTTTTGCATCTCGTTGTCTTTATCACTAAACCATAAGATCGATCCCATTGATTTGCAACACAAAACCATCATTGTTGCTTTAGAAGTGTCGTATTTTAGTGGTAGAGCCTACCTTAACATGGATACCCTAGGTAGATCCTGGTTGCATTTTCATGTCCATGCCGTCACCAATGACCATAGGCTTGGGAGTCCTTATTAGTTTATCCTAATTACAAGTTTGAGCCTCATTTGCATGATGAATTATCACTCTTGACCTCACCCTGGGGACTCCCAAAACATAACGGGTCTTCTTTTAAGTCCTTTTCAGACCCTCTAAAAATGAAAATATTGCCGAGCGATCTTTTCAACCTTCACGCTTGCTAAACTTAAATTTTAAGTCACATCTATCCGGTGGTAGTTTACCCCTTTTTCGGTCCATATGGCCAACTGTACGAACAAAGGTATACTCTAGGAGCCTTAGTTCCCTATAAGAGTATTCTCAGGTATGCTTTTAACCCTTTTTCAAGCCTAAGGGACTAAATTTACAAAAAAGAACCCCCACGAAGTCCATAGTTAAGCTCTTTTTAGACTCCCTAAAATTGAAAAGATCGTCGGGTGACCTTATTCTTTCACACTCATTAAATTAGTCCATAAGAACATTCGTGATGGAGTCCATAGTTAATCTTTTTTCAAACTCCTTAAAAATGAAAAAAATGTCAAGTGATCTTTTCTTTATCACACTCGTTAAAATAGTTTTGAATAGACATCTGGTCGGTGCTATTTTACCACTTTTTCGAGCTGAATAGACTATCTTCAAAAAAGGTACCCCAACAGAGTCTCCTTTTAAATTTTTTCAGACTCTCTAAATATGAAAAACCGCTAAGATTACCTTCTTTGGGCTCGTTAAAATTAAATTGAAGGACGTTACCATTGTGTGTCTTATTAATCGCTTTTTCATACCTGTGTCTTTGGCCTAATGCCGGCTCCATGTTTCTCTCAATTGAACCATCTGAAACATGCCTTATACGCAAGTCCCGTAGCACTTTGCCTCTGCATCTTGACACCTTTGGCCCCTGGAGGATTTTTCCTGAGTGTCCTTTTCCTGCATTTGTACCTTTTCCCTGAGCATCCCTATGTTCCAAGTGCTTGGAACTAGTATGCTTGCAACACTCGATCCTCCTTTGTAGCATACAATTTTTTTATTCTTTTTCAAGATTTCCAAAATTATTGAAAAAGACAAAAAAAATCAAATATACCCCAAAAAGAGGAAGGGAAAAGTATTTTCTTTTTATTGGAAGCACAATGAGTCACCTTTGGACAAAGCACATCCTTTCGTTTGTTTGTCAAGACCTAGGTTTTAATATGGCCTTAGGAAGCTATTCTCGCTACATAGAGTTGTGTCCTCCTCCGTTTGGTTATTCTTCCAAACATATGGAGAGTTTGCGGTGCCTCCTACATTGTGAACTTATGTCAAAATATCATGTTGCCTATGTCATGCTATTGTCCAAGGGAATTTATTACCAAGCTTGAGTCGCGCCCCTCTGCAAATTGTCTCTTACCCTCATGCCTGACCATCCCAAAATCCCAATCAAGTCCTTGTTCGAAATCCATGAAGCCCTCAACCTGATCATTAAAATCCTCTAGTTCGTTCCTGACAAGCCATTGAGGACCTCTGGTAGTGAAGTTGTACACTCACATTACACTCCTATCCGAGTTGTGAATATTTTGAAGTTGTTTCTCGAGATATGAAGGTCTCATATGTAGCCATCAGGCCTTATTCACTTCTTGAAGATGGATACTATACATGTATATCATTTTGATTTCGATATGTAGATTCATTGTGTATTTATCGTGGCTACACTTTATATAGTTATATGACATGGATCTACAGTGTATTTTATTGGTAGCCATGATTTTATTTCATTCCAAGCATGGGTATGCCCTCCTCTGTGAGACAATTGTTATTTTGCAGATGACACCTCTCGAATTCTAGTCCCTGGGCTCCCTTGTTGGTACGTTGGTAAAGATTGATAATGTATTTCGGCCATCAGATGCTCTTCTGACCTCACACATTAAGGGGCATCTGTTATAACCCTAAATTGCACCAGACATGCTTACCTGACATCTGACCATCTCATTTGACTTCTTTTCCAAGCCACTATTGAACAACTTCTTAAAAACCAGTCTTTTTAAGGGCATACATGCCCTTCTCCACTACTGTATGCATGTACATGCTAGCTAACCCACTACAACCTGAGTATACCTAAAAAGAATGAAAATATGGAAAGTTGTAGATGGAACACACATTTTTTGGTAAGTAAACTAAATCGGCTAACCTTCCATAGTCGATCACTCGACCAAATACCTATCCCTTTCTATCTTATAAAAGAAGGGGTAGGGGTCCCATTTGGAGGGAGGAAAATCATAGCAAAGAAACTATACCTGATTTAGTATTCCCCTTGCCCCAACCTTTTGCAACTATTGTGTGAAGAGAAGCATATACAAAAGTAGTTGGAGCATAGTTGAAGAGGATTCCAGGGATAGATTCGAGGAGCAGTGGCCGATCTCACTATTGTAAGGTTACTCTTGTGAGATTAATAAAATAAGTAATTTTCCCATCTCGCCATATGAGATTGTCCATATTTAAATTTGATTATATTTTGATAGAATCTCTAACCCATTAGTTTATAGATCATATGCATGTGGAGTTCTTTTTTTGTATTTTTTGAATGTAGTTCAGCATTGGGAGGAGAGTTGCATTCAAGGAGCGACCAAGCGTTAAAGGGATCGACATCAAACATTGAAAATAAGGTACAATAATTGGATCTCTTTAACCTTGAATCTTCATATCAATAATGGGGTTTATGATTTGGATTTTGGTAGAATGTAGTAGACTTTAGTTCATTTCTGCGTGCATGATAAAACCCTTAATGCTAGTCCATAGGAGGGATTTCCCACCCACAACAAGCAATCTATTTCAAAAAGTTGGATCTTCGTTCAGGGTATCACCATATTAGAATGAAGGAAGAAGATATCCTAAAAACAACATTCTGAACTCATGAAGGCCATTATGAATTTTTGGTCATGCCTTTTGGCCTTACAAATGCACCTTCCACATTCCAAGGGTTGATGAATTCCATTTTCAATCCCTTCCTTCAGAAATTTATTTTATTATTTTTTGATGATATACTAATCTATAGCAATTTTTGGGAGGATCACGTGCGACATGTTGACAAGGTGCTACAACTACTAAAGGAGAAACAACTATATGACAAACCATCCAAATTTTTCTTTGGAGTGAAGGTGGTAGAGTATTTGGGTCATATGGTATCTCATGACCGTGTCAAGGTAGACCCTAACAAGATAAAGGCCATGATGGACTGGCCAATTCCCAAAAGATTGAAGAATCTTAGAGTATTTTTGGATTTGACAGGTTACTGTGAAAATTTTGTTCGACACTATGGAATAATATCAACACCTTTAACGACACTAACTAAGAAGGATGATTTTTCATGGACTCCAGAGGAAACTAAAGCTTTTGAACAACTTAAATAGGTGATGTGAAAATCTCCTATCTTGACCACTCCAGACTTCACAAAAACCTTTATTGTGGAATATGATACCTCAGGAAATGGAATTGGTGTTGTCATAATGCAAGAAGGAAGGCCCCTGGATTTTGAAAGTCAACCACTCAAGGGAAAGGACTTACACAAACCCATTTATGAGAAGGAAATGATGGAAATACTACATGCATTGAAGAAATGGCATCCTTACCTAATAGGTAGGCACTTC
>ML777887.1:580245-609847 GCA_009831015.1 Picea engelmannii
GGTGGTATAACACTTCCTTTCATACTGCAACAAAAATGACACCATTTATGGCACTCTATGGATACCACCCTCCTTCCATCACTTCTTCTCTAAAAGAAAAATCTAAGGTTCAAGAAGTGGAAGATCACATCGAGCATCAACAAAAAGTTCTCCAAATATTAAAGGACAACCTAACCATGGCACAAAATCACATGAAACAACAAGTAGATCAACATCGTAGTGAAATAAGTTTTGAAGTAGGAGATTGGGTGTTTTTAAGACTATAACTGTACAAACAAATGTCCCTCAAGCAAGCCAAGAAGGATAATAAATTATCACCAATGTACTATGGCCCTTATAAGGTGATGCAAAATATTGGTAGTATGGCATACAAATTAGAGTTACCTGCATCTTCACGAGTACACCCAATTTTCCATGTTTCATGCTTAAAGAAGGTTATAGGTGACAAGATCCCAGTTCAAACTATATTGCCAAAACTTGACGAGAAAGGAAACATCATATTGGGGCCTGAAGCCATCAATGACACAAGAATTCACTAGCTAAGAATTAGATCCATTTCAGAGTATCTCATTAAATGGAGGAAACTACCTGTTGAAGATTCCACTTGGGAAGATGAGTCTTTTATACAGAAGCATCCAGAGTTACTCAAGCGTTGCATACAACACTTGTCTCAAGGGGAGGGGCATGTTAAGCCCTAAATAGTGGCTCATTACCCCTTAATTGGGGCATATTACATTAGTAATGTTATTTTATTTATGTCATCTTTAGTCCAATAGTTGTAATTATACCTCCTAGTCTCCTATATATACCAAGGAGACATTTTCATTTGGAATCATCTTGTAATTGTACATTTATGTGAGCATAAGGAGGTTGCCCCCTCGAAGAGGCTTAGTATCTACATTTCTCTCTTTTTCAAGGTGTTGAGTACTTATTCTGAGGTTTTTCTATGCTCTATTGATAATTGGTTCTTAACACCATTGCTATGTATTATGTTTTTTCTTTCAATAATCAAGGGTTACAAAGTATTCTTACACTTTCTTGAAATTGTAAATTAATATTCCTATCATTGTATAATAATATTAGTATATATTATGTTTGTATACACCTCTTTTGTTTCTTTAGTTCATGTGTCTATTTTCATTTTTTTTTACCTTTATAGTTTGTAGTTTTACTTAACTCATTATACTATTTGTTTTGTTAATATATATTCTACTTATAAATTTATTTATTTCAATATACGAATTTTCAAATATTCAATCTATATTTCAAACAAATATTGATATGTATTGTAAATCAATGGTTATGTTTGTATAGAAACATGGTCAACTCACAATTCAAAGCATAACACAACTCAAAGATACATCACTTCATTTGGATAAATATCATAAGCTCCACATTGGCCACCTCGAAGAATGTGCACCAATTGGCCAACACAACTATCAACTCATTCCATTCCAAATTATGCTCCCTACATTTTTACCTCATCTAAAACAATTCCAATTTCAACCAGAAAACATCATTATGAAACCACACACCATTCCATCAACTTCAACAACAAATCCATGTTTACCATCTCTACAAGAAAAAAATGATGACACCCTCCCTTTCTCCAAGAGATCCCATACATTTTCCAACCTTACATTCAATGTAACCAACAAACATAATAGTATTGTATCTTCCCCAACCACCCTAAAACATGAGAGGCATCACAAACAATATGCATGTCACAAAGATGAATTAACTAAACATAGAAAAATCACAACATCCAAGCAAAAGTATCCTTCCATGGAATTTCCAGTTGATCCTATTCAACACCAAGCCCTTACCCATACTACTAAACCATTCTACACATATTCAACAGTTGGGAAACAAGTTAATGGAATCACCCAAATGCAAACTAGGCTACCATCAATTTTACCTCATCCAAATGAAATCCATCTTCCACTTGCACAAACCATTATGAAAACAAATGTTTTTCCATCAACTTCAAAAGCAAATCCATCACTACCATTTATTCCCTCAACTACCGATAACATCCCTTTACTCAATACCTCCCATACCTCCTCTAACCTCAACTTTAATCTCACCAACCAAATCAATAGTATTCCATCTACACTAAATACCCTAGCAAATGAAAAACATCGCAAACAATATTTACATCACAAATATGAACTAAATAAGCATAGACGAGCTGCAAGATCCAAGGGAAAGAAAATTTCAATGGATTTCCCATTTGAACCTACTCAACACCAATCCCTTTCCCATATTACTAAAACACTCCGTACTTGTATCGATGCCTTGTCCAAAAGACAAACTTGTAATACTTGTATGAAATATTACCTTGGGATTCATACAACCATATCACCTGATGGTTTTATTTATTCTTTTTTCTATGAGGAAAATAATGGACACCTCTTCTCTAAATGGAATAATACGGATCCTGGAGAACAACCCCTTGTCCTCTAAATTCTCACCCAAGTAGAAGAAATGATCATCGCTCGAGTGAGCCCACTATTGCAGGTTAGCCATGCTCAAGGTGGGCGATACAAATATAGTGGTCACACTATAAGTTTCTCAAAAAACATTAACACAATTGTTAATTACCTCCCATGCCACCTTGAATATTTGGACATCTTAATAGTTAGAAGACAAGGAATTGATGAAAATCATATGATTGTTATGTGACCAAATCTCATATCCTGAATTCACTTCTCTACAAGATACAAAATGATAGATATGACAAATATGTCCAACTCAACCACATCTCAATTGATTCACTTCCTGTTTTACCTACATACATCTCTTCTTGACTCTACACCATTTCTTCTGATATTTCAGATACCACTGAAAATGCTCCACTCCAATATTTACTGAAAATCAAACTTCTGTTGCCTTTTCTTTGTCTAATATGCATCGAGAACTGACACAAATCAATCATTTTATCCTAAATGAATCTCACCCATTAAATCTACTTGAATGGTCACAAATAAGTGCAACACCAATGAATAAATATACTACCGAGGGATTATTTGATATGAAATTTCCTTCTCTATTCCCAATTGGCTACATAGTGCATGGCCAACCACAACAAAAAAACATTCACATTCACCAATATGCACTCCACTTGATAACCTATCATGACAACAAATTTGGTAACCATCCAAGATTTCACTACTTCCTGTACAACCTCATCATGCACCATCGCAGTCAATAAAGTGCATCAATGTTTGTAAAGAAAAGACAAGAGAACAACATTCCAACCACTATTCAGGCCCTCTGTTCCCACCTACAAACTTTGCCTACTAACAAAATACCAGAGCATGCTATGCGATTTGGTGGACATTATCGAGGGACTAGAGCACAGTGGAATTCTCGTAGAAGAGAATTGAAAAAAATGATCATACAACTAAGGTGCCCCACATTATTTTTCACACACGACACAATAGACACAAAATGGCTAGACTTGCATGTTGTAATGGGTACCTCTCCACCTTCAAATCCAGTTCTACATCAACAATGGAGGACCTACAATGTCATTCAACGACCCCACACTGTTGTTTTGTACATGCATTAAATGTTTGAAATATTTCATCAGGAAATTCTTCAAAAATACTTCCATACTCAAGACTTTTGGTACAGGTATATCACATCTTACTTTTATCCCCATTCATTCCGGGTAAAACATACATCTTGTACATCTCTCTAACATTTTATTATTGGTTTTCATGCAGTTATGAATGGAAACATCAAGGCTCCGCACATATTCATGGTTTCTTATGGTTACATGGTGCTCCAGAAATCGAAAATTTGGATTGGGAAGAGCCCATACAAATAAGTTATGCTAAGAGTTTCTTTGACAAATATGTAATAGCTTGGAATCCCCGAAGTGACCATACTACAAATATACACATAGATCAATGCATTGAGGATTACCCTTGTTTAAAACATACAACAACCCTCCTTAATTCACATCCATTTAAGGACTACATAGGTCTCCTTAATCAGGTACAATGCCATACAAAGTGCATGGAGACGAAATGTCTCTGTATGAAAGCCTCCAAGCTCCAATGTAGATATAATTTCCCATGGAGCTTATAGCCTAATTCTTCACTCTTCATTGATGGTTCTGGTAAAAAAAATTATGAACCTGCCAGGAATTATGATCGTCTAAAAATCCATAACCCTAACATACTCACAGTATGGAGAGAAAATATGGATTGTCAACCTATCCTCTCCCATCATGCAATTATGAAATATATTTCAAAATATGCTTCTAAAGAAGAGGGACGATTAGAGAGCTATCATCATATGTTGACTAGAATCACAGATACATTGATTCCAACAAATCCTGCTCCATTTGCCTATAGGATGTTTCACACAGAAGCTATATTTGATTGAGATATAAGCACCCAAGAAACCTGTCATATGTTGCAAAAAATCTCCCTTGTCACATGTAGTCATCATTTCATGACATTAAATATTAGTCTCCATATCTTTCATCGAGTATCCAAAGATACATCTGATTTTTTATCTGGATCTACCTTCATTGATTCCTATGTCAATCGACCTCCTTTCCTTAATCCCCTCCCTCTCATTGAAATTGCAAAATATTGATCATATAGTCGCCATCGAAAAATCAACCCTTGGTGATGAAGGAGCTCTCCAGTAATTGTCCTTGTCTGGCCATGCTTCAAAATCATTCCAACTCTAGATTCCAAATCCTCTAAATAATTATGTTGGATTGAGTTGCTACTATACAAACCAGTCAGTAAATTTTCCACTAACATAGGCCTCTCAAGAGATACTATCATACACAATTGGTAGAACATAAAAGGAACCTACCATGCATGGCATGTAGACCATTCCCTTGCAAATGTTGAAGAAACACCACTAGATGAAGTTGAATAAAATGATACACATATGCATCTCGACATGGAGATAAATGAGTGGGAATTATTATCAAGGTTGATCCATGCTACCAATATAGACTTCGACAAGCTTGGCATTCTTGGACATCGTGACTTCGACACCAATTATTTTTGGAACAACCTAAACATTCCAGAATTAGTTCTTACTTATGCAACACAGTTCATTGAAACCAATCAGACTCGTATGAATGTGATACAAAGGCAAAAACCTATCAATATAGGGGATAATACATTGTCACACAAACAATATCAGACATTTAATATAGTATTACAGCATTCACAACTAAAAAAAAAAAAAAACACCCCTAATGATGATCATCGAAGGAACTGCCGGCACTGTAAAATCTTACCTAATCAATTGCATTAAAGATTCTTTGAATTCACAATATCCATATGGACATAGTCCAATAATACTTCATGCTCCCTTTGGAGTTGCATCTTTCAACATACAAGCAACCATTATACATTCAACACTTATGATTCCAATAAAAAATTTCCAACCTTTCCAAACAAAAACATTGGCAGTGTTCCATGAAGTGATGAAACATATCTGGTATGTCCTCATTGATGAGATGAGCTTCATCGGGCCTAAACTATTTGTGCCGATTTAAATCTATCTATGTGAAGCCTTTCCAGAAAACAACAATTTTCCATTCGATCGTTGGTCTATAATTCTTGTTGGTGATCTAGGATAACTCCCTCCTGTTATGGATAAACCATTGTATACATGTGCAACACCAGAAATATCTTTGTGGAACTCCTTCATGACTGTTGTAATCTTGCAAACAAACTTCCACCAACAAGGGAAGGATATACATCAAGTCCAATTTCTTTATATATTGACAAACATCCGAAATGCAAATCCACTACAAGAAGATTAGTATATCCTTCAATCTCGTACAAATACATACTTGTCTACAAATGACTGCAAAGCCTTCGATGTGGCCATAAACCTATTTGCAACAAATACTTTGGTGTACCAACATAATGAAAAAAGGATTCAATCCTTGAATAGGCCAATAGCACGTTGCACCGTAGAATGCATTGGCTCTTCTATCTCTAAGGAAGATGATGACCACCAATTAGAACAACAAATCTTGTTATGCATTGGCCAACGTGTTATGTTGACCTGCAATTTATGGATCCAAACAATACTGGTTAATGGAGCACTAGGCTTGGTCACACAAATTGCCTATACAGAATGAGTCAACCCTCCAAGATTTCCAAGATATGTCATTGTGGAGTTTGATACATATATCGGTCCACCATGTGACGATGTCAACACCAATAAAATATCAGTCCCACCCATAAAATGTGGAAATAAGAAAACAATCTCACTCAAAATGGCATTGGGCTTGACTATACATAAATCCCAAAGATTAACACTCTCGAATGAAACCATAGACATTGGAAAGGTTGAACAACAAGGCTTAACCTTCAAAGATATATCACATGTCAAATCATTATCAGGTTTGCGCATCTCCCACTTCTTCTCTTTTGACCGTTATGAAAAAATGCAAGATAACGCAGTTGTTGCAATGAGAAAAAAAGAAGAAGCACGCTTACATGATTTTGTAACATTTCACTCTAGTGAGCACTGAGAGGACTTATTATTTGAGGACACTTGCATGCAAGAGATCAAGTTCATTATACGATTGGTTGTTTTGATATTGATTATGAGATGTTGTGGATCTGATGATATGTTATTTTTGTTGTATTTACATCGACAAGTGATATTGACTGGGTTCTCCTGAGTGTGCAGGACTCTAGACATTAGAGGATGTCGATGGCATCGATGGATCTCCTTGGACTCCAGATCAAGTCAGGGGGTGGACTATTGTGGTTTGACTATTTTGATATTATAGATGTGACGTATGACCATATATTATGATGTTGATTGCTATAGCCGACATGTATCCTTGATGGGTTGAGGCTAACGATAGATTTCCAACCAGACTCACATTTGGAGTAAAGAGGTCATGCAAAAAAACTAGATACATTAAGGGAGAGGTGTGGAAGCATAACCTACTAGCACTCCTGCCATGGCTGGAAAGTAGGTTAACGATTACTTAGTTTGAAAAGACCCACGATTCCATGAGGGAAGACTGTGACAATCGCTCACAATAATTCTAAGGGGTGCATAATAATGCAGGGTCTTTATTCCCTAGAGGCCCTTAGTTTCCCACAAGGTCACCTGATAGAGTATTGAATCCAAGGGTTTGACATCTACCAAATTCATTCAAGAGGCAAGTGGCAACCTTGGAGCATGTAGTGCGTCTTGAAGGGCATGTCGCGGTTTTAACTCGGGTAAGTTAATAAACCTAGTACCTAGAAAACTATGCCCGTTTACGACCTGGTCTACCTTAAAATGGATGATGGTATGAGTAAAGTTTAATAACTAATTGTTCCCTTAAAAAATATCACCTAGCCTAGTGAAATTAAAACCTAGGTCTAAGTAGAACATGTGGGAAAAAAAAAGAAGTAAATAGACATGTAACATGAAGGGGGTAAAGAAAATTCAAACATTATTTATTAAAATTAAAAATTATAATGGAGGATTAAATTATTAAAAGGGTAAATGGTTATTTTTTCTAACCTTGCTAATTCTTAACTTAGTTAAAAAAAAAAAGGGGAAACTTAAAGAGAAAAGGAAACTTAAAAAAAGGGGCGAAACTTAAAAAAAAGGGGGAATGTCTAACTTAGTAGGGAATCTAGCCTTTGGAACTTTCTATTTGTGAAATCAACTAGGATTTAAGTAAGGCGTAAGTAATTTAAGAAATCTAAAGGAATAAAGGGACACCAAGGAGAGTTTTTAGGAATGATTTTAGGTGGGTGAGGGAAATAAGAAAATTTAAATAATTAATAAATTGATTTTTTGGTGCAACTAAGGGATCGGGTGACATGTGTATAGGGGAAGTTTGTCCTAATTAAATTTAATAAAAGAATCTAATGAGGGTTCGAGAAAGTAACCGATAAGAAAACTCTGTAAAAATGATAGTGGAGGAGTATGGATTACGTTTGGTTTGTGTAAGGTTACGCTACTGACATTTTTATCTTGACTAAATTTCTCTTGTGGGAGTTGGGAAACCTAACTTGGGTAAGGAGTGGTAGCTCGACTGGACGAAGCATGCATGGGACAGCGACTACGGAGCATTCGCATTTGGCTACAGTATGCATGTGTATAATTTGTATTGAATAGTAGTTAATTTCCTGATATTCATCTCTGTAACGTCGAAGAACGCATGCGTAAATTGTGTTAAATTTCAATTGATTTTTCTTTTTATGAATATTTAACATGGAGAATGCATGCATGTGTAATTCGGTTGAAGGATAGTTAAAAAAAAATTCTGCGCCTTCTTGGTTCACCAGTATTTAGAAATGTTCATAAAAATGATGTTCGTTTTTTCTTATTAATTACGTCGAAAGGCGTACACCTATTGACAATGGGCAGATTTAATAGGGGTTTAGTGCTTAATAAGTTTTCTATGGACAGTATTAAATATGGCTGAAATATTCTTAGTAGTCACACAAAATAAATGGCTGTGTTTTCAATCATTAACTTCCTAGCTATTATAAAGACATCCGTTTATGTGTTTACTTTTTTACATTTACCTAGTCATATTTAAAAATTACTTTGATAGCTAACTGATTGCCACATAAGTGATTAACAGAAATTAAAATATTAACACCAAATAAATGAATTGCAACTAGCAGCTATTTAGCTATTGTGCTAGTAGTATATTCTGCTAATAAAATGGTTGTGTTTTCTTGTTAAAATTTATAGCTGCGATCGTGGACTAATATACTGAAGTCCCTGTATAACAAGTGCATTATCTATTTTCCCTAGCTAAGGTAATCTAATTCATTACTTCTGAAACCATGTAATACCACAAAATTGTACGCACAATTGGGAGGCCTTTTGCGTTGTAAAGTTTATTCTGTTTGAGTATTGAGGAATGGTTACTGCAATAGAAATGTGCGAAATCGAAGATCCTTCCTCTATTTCCACTTAGCATTGAGTTATTTTATTCGTTACTTACAAAGGATAGGAAAAATACCGTACAACGACAACTCCCTCTGTAAAATTTATTAAAAGGGTTGCAACTATCCAAGAACCCAGCGCCACGTTACTCGTTCCCTTTTACCGAGGGTTGCGGTATGCGTAGCTCACCAAGTTTTTGCTGAAACAATTATATCTTGACTGTAACCCCGTTTGTTTGTTGCAATCCAGCTTTAGTAGGTTAGTCGCCAACACTTTATCCTTACTACCAAGAGTTCACACTTGGAGAGCAACCAAATCAACATATTTAACTTTACCAAATAAAATAATTGCAAGGTATTACTATATGCCTTGGACGCCCATTCACCGAGACGCCAAAAATTTGTTCACCTTATTCAAACATAAATTGCATTCTAGCACCATTCCATGTAATGTTCCATTGCGATGAGCCACATCACATGGGCAAGGGAACCTAGATGGCGTCCGTAGTTTTATGATTATTATCAAGGGTATCCATTGTTTTCCATTTCCATAACATTATGGAGCGTATCCGCTATCTATCCACTGTAGCAAAATACTTCCTTCGTTGTATCAAAGGTCTTACATTTGCTCATACTCGCTGTCGATACAATTATTTGTAGATGGGCCCTCGGTCCTTGGTATGGGTTCGGTTGTATGATGACTTGTGCACTGCTTTCAGTGAGCGGTACTTGGTTCTCGGGCTGCGTTTGGTTGATATGATAGTTGGTTCAGCGTCCAAAATGGAGATTGGGCTGCGATGAGTTATAACCCATTATTTGGAAAACAATAGGGAATATTTAAGAATGGAGAACTTATTCAAATTAAAAATATTATAAAATAGAGAAATCGATTGAAGCGTCGAGATAGTTTTCACCATGTTTTTCATGTTGACACCACAAATTTTCAACCATGTTGTACAATCGTTGAATCTAGTCAATTAAGGTACTGAGTTACCAGTGGATGTCCCAGTTCTTACAGTTGATGTTTCCGTTTTTATTACAGTGGTTGCTTCCAGATTTTTACAGTTAACTTTTTCAGTTAAGGCATAAAATAGTTACTTTGTTTATTATTGTGAATTTTCCTTTTATTAGTTTAACTTTTTACAATAGCTTAATAATTAACTGTGATCGTAGCGATTATGACAACGCAAATGGAAACAGGAAATGCAATAAAAAAAAAACATCATGAATATAATAAGTTATTTCACGAGTAGAGATTTTATTATTAATATTAAAATAATGTTGTCAAGTGCTCTTAAAAAGTTCAACAAATGTAAAAGCCATGATAAATAGAAAGTTTCTTTCTACACTAAAGATTGCACTATTATTACAGGTTTATATTAAAATTATAATATTAATATAGTTTTATGTTCATGTGTATATATTAAATATCAAATATGAATTGAACTAACTATATCCACGCAAAAGTAGTTTGAAGATGAAGAAGGACAACATATTGATTCAATTTCTAAGTGTTTTGTCCATATGGATAAGTGGTTCAATTATATTCACAAATTTCATGATATGACTCATTATTTATTTGGAACATTCTTAGTTACACAAAGTACGATTTGGAGAAAGGAAAAGTGGTTTTTATATATTAATATAAATAGAAAATATATTTGTTTCTAGGGGCTATAAGTTTAGTTTCAGATTATGATGACTAGGGCTAGGTCCATATTATGATCATCGTAATGTACTATTGAATTTTATACAATTCTTTGTAGAATTCTTAATTTTAAAGATTAAATTGTTTCAAGAAGTTTGTCAAGTTGTAGTAAATGGTAAATTAGAGGAAATTTTTTATGACTATTCTATATTTTTAAGAAAAAAATATGATTTTGGCATCTAACATTGGGAATTGGGAATATTTAAAGTGACATGTGTTGGAAGTGATTGGAAAACAATTTGTTTAACTTAGATATTAGTGAAATGTTAAATATTCTTGCGTCTTGAATTGTTGATGTATAAATGATGGATTAATTGAATAGTCTCCTCGTGCACAATTCTATAATGTGATGTATGACTAGTTGAGTAATTAGACTCCTTACGCACATCGAAATTTATAATGTAATGTATGATGTTTAGATATTTGATTTCTCTCACAAATGGAATTTAATGTCATGAATGATGGTTTTAATTATTAGTCTTCTTGCGCGAAATGAAAATTTATTATGAGAGAGATGATTGCATTTGTGATTAGGATTTGCACTACAAATATAACTGATAATTTATTTTGCGCCTTGGATTTAATGTGGTCTATGATGTGTTATGCGAATGATTACTCTTGCGCCATGTTTAATTGTGGATTAGGATTGATGGAATGATGAAATTAATTATCGTTGATATTGTTGATTTAACATAGTTAGTTGGACTTGATGGTGTTAGTGGGATGTAGATACCTCCTTGTTCTTCAGAACAATCGCTAACCTTGAGACCTTAAATGGTCAAAATCGATGGGAACCTAGGCTTGAGTGTTTCTTATGTGTCCTAGACGTCCTAACCTTACAGGGTAGGATGGGCAGGTAGTCGTTTATATTTTTTGTTAGAGTGGTTGTCTTATGTGGTATCCAACTGCATGAAGTGCTAGTATGCTAGGTAGTTATGTTGTCTATTTCCTGAATTGTGTGCATTGTGTTCGTTGTCGAGTTGCGTTGATTGATTGTTTGTCTTTGTTACTTTCATGTTTGAAAAAAAAATATTGCACTTGTTATGCGTGGCTTGTTATCATAACGACGAGTTTCGTTACATATGGTATCAGAGTCGGTTCGACTTGCAACTTGGGATCACTACGACTTCCATTGATTAGATAATTGATTAGAAAATGTTTCTAATTAAATTGATTTGTATTCGTGCAGGTAATCAGGTTCAAAGGATGTCATAGAGGGAGATGACAGGGTGCTAGGGGAGGAGGCGCGATGCCCCCAGTAGCATCCATGCCCGAGGGGTCTAACCCCTGGGGAGATGAACATGTTTTTGGGAAGGAATAGATAGAGGTGGGTGATGTGGTTGGGCTGATGAGATCCTTTCAGAGGAATTCAAAGGCTTTGATCATCCGTTTGGATAGAGATTAAGTTAGCGCATCGACACCTCCTGAGGGTCCATCGCACGCCCCGTTTGGTATTGGTAGCATTCACTGCGAACTCGAGAAGGTCAAGTTTCCCAAGTTCTTTGGTGCCCCAGACGATGTAGCTGCTGAGGCATGGTTGGAAAATATGGATATGTTCTTTTCACTTCACGAATATACCTCCAACATGAAGGTCTGAATGGAGGTCTTTCAATTGAAGGGGAGTGCTCTACTATGGAGGAATATGCTTATGTCGCAATTGAACATGGCAGTCGAAGATGTATCATGGGAATTGTTTGAGGAACAGTTTTAGGAGAGGTATCTATCTAAGGAATTCATTGAGCGTCAACTCAACGAGTTCAATGCCTTGTGACAGGGCGGTCGTACAGTGCCCGAGTACAAGGCCCATTTCATGGAGCTGCTTCGGTATGCTCTACACCTAAATATCGAAAAAGTTCAGGTCAACAAGTTTGTGTTTGGACTAAATTTCAGCATTTGTGCAAAGGTAAGGATTATGATGCCTCAAACTTTGCATGATGTTATCGAGACGTCCCTTATAGCAGAGGAGGAGCTTATCAACAAGGGTCAGAGTAGGAATCTAGTGAAACTATTGGCATATGGTGTGCAACAACATCCGACACTAGCTAGAACTTCACCAGGATATCACGACATCAAGAGAGGATCCAATTTCACTATAACTCGGTGACCAATGCGTCATCAGCAGGCTCCTTACAGAGGACCATAAAACCAACAACAACGTCGACCGTAGTAGCTACAATTTAGTCCTGTTCAACAAAATAGACCAGGGTTTTAGGCCAGTGGGCCATCAACCTCTACTTCAGGTACCAAGAGTACTGGACCAAAGAAAGGATGATAGACATGTGGAGAGCCACATTACCAGCGTTACTTCCCAATTGAGAGGACCAAAGCATCTGGATTAGCCAGACCCACTATCGTGGAAGATTTGGGCAAGGCCCACCATATTCATGCAGTGGTGAACAACCGCCAGGAAGAGCACCAATCGACTGTGCTCAAGACGTCAGGTAACATCGCTGACCAGACCCTTCGTATTTTGATAGATCTAGGTGCTACAGAGAGTTTTATTTCGTGTGTACCGCTAGAACAAATTAAGGTAAAGTTAGTCGAACATTATGATTTTATCTTTGTAGAAATGGCTTATGGAGCCAAACAAAATGTTTGAGGGAAGGTTATAGGTTGTAGCCTTAACCTCATATATTTTTTCACTAGGGCCAACCTGTATGTCACGATATTAGGGTCTTATGACGTCATGATCAATATGGACTGGTTGGAATCACATGAGGCGATACTCAATTGTAAGATGAAATGATTGTGTTTGGTCGATGACAAGGGATAAAGACGCGTGATTGTAGGTCGGAACCAGGGAGTTTCCCTAAGGTTCATCTCTTCCTTAGATATACAAAAGAGCATGCGCAAGGGATGCAAGCTATATGTGATCCTTGCGTTAAATGAAAAATGCCTAGCGGGAGGACTGGAAAACCTTCTGGTAGTATGAGAGTTTGTGGATGTCTTTTGAGAGGAGTTGCCAGGGTTTCCACCTGAGAGGGAATTAGAATTTACCATCGACCTAAAACCAGGAACTAAGTCAATAGCAAGAACTCCTTATCGTATGTCAACCCCTGAGTTACAGGAGTTGAAAATGCAACTGAAGGATTTGTTGGAGCTAGGACTTATACATCCAAGCGTATCACCGTGGGGTGGGCCTATTATTTTCATATGGAATAAGGATGGGTCGTGGAGACTCTACATTGACTACTATCAATTGAACAAGGCAACGATAAAGAATCAGTATTTGTTGCCAAGGATTGACGATCTATTTGATCAGATGAAAGACACGACGATGTTTTCTAAGATCGACTTGAGATCGGGGTATCACCATTTATTGATCAAGGAGGAAGACATCACTAAGACCTCCTTTAATATGAGGTTTAGAAATTACGAGTTTACTATTTTACCATTTGGACTGACAAACGGCCCCGGGGAATTTATGAGCTTGATGAATGGGGTGATCCACGAATACTTGGACAAGTTTGTCCAAGTATTCATTGATGATATTATGATATATTCTCGGATGAGGGAGGATCATGAAGAGAACTTGCGCTTGGTACTACAGTGTCTACGAGAGAAAAAATTGTTTGGGAAGCTATCGAAATGATCGTTTTACCAATCGAAGATTCACTACTTAGGGAATGTCATCTCCGAAAAAGGTATCTATGTGGATCTAGAAAAGGTCAAGGATATTATGGAATGGCCTGTGTCGAAAAATATCCCATCATTGCGTAGTTTCATGGGTTTATAAGGGTACTATTGACGGTTCATCGTGGGTTTTTCAAAGATAGCAAATCCGATTACAAAATTGCAGAAGAAGAACAAGAAGTTTATCTGTACCGAGAAATGCGTGGAAGCATTTCAGAGGCTCAAGGAGTTGTTAAAGAAAACGCTCATACTAAAGGTCCTTGACATGGATGAGGATTTCTTGGTATGCACTGACACATCCAAGGAAGGCTTAGGTGGAGTCTTGATGCAAGACGGTCAAGTGATCGCTTACATCTCGATAAATTTCATAAGGCATGAGAAGAACTATGTGATGCACGATTTGGAGTTCTTAGCCATTGTTTATGCCTTGAGAGTATGGAGACACTACCTTATTGGACAAACATTCGAACTAAAAAAGGACCACTGTGGTTTACAACATATCTTTATGCAAAGCGAATTGAACACGCGACAACGGATATGGTCGGAATTTCTTAGCGAGTACGATTTTGAGATTACTTACATAAAAGGAACAATGAACAAAGTGCTTGATGTGTTGAGTGAGAGACCACGCATATTTTCGGTGATGCCTCTTAAAATGAATCTACGTGAAAATATTCTAACTTTACAATGCGACAATGACTAGTACAAAGAGGTCAATGATTTTATCGAACAAAACAAAATGATGGTACCAAAATTTGAGGGATTTACTGTGGACAACGACGGATTATTGAGATTTAAAATTTGAATTTAGATACTGCCCAACGATGAGTTGAGGATTTGATCCTAAACAATTCTCATAGATCATTGTACATGGCTCATCCCAGAGTCATAAATATGAGGGCAGACCTTAAACCCTTATTCTTCTGGAAAGGAATGAAGGAAAACATAGTCAACTACATGGAAAGATGTCTAGAATGTCAGCAGGTGAAGGCTGAACCTAGACATTCAACAGGATTACTATAGCCACACACTATTCCAGAATTGAAATGGGAGGTCATTTTGATGTATTTCATTGTTGGATTGCCACTGATGACAAGGAGACATGACTCAATGTTTTTGGTAGTCGACACTCTGACAGAGATTTATCATTTTATTCTTGTGTGCATGACATATCATGCACATGACATAGTTAGAGTTTTCATCAGTGATATTGTGAGGTTGCACAACGTGCCTAAGAGGATTATATTTGATCGAGGATTGGTGTTTACAGGACGATTTTGGACAAGTTTCCAAGAGGCCTTGGGAACCCAACTTAACTTTAGCACCGCTTATCACCCAGAGATAGATGGAAATACAGAATGAACGAACCAGATCTTGGAGGATATGTTGCACCAATATGTGATGGACCAACATAAGCATTGGGAATAATTCTTGCGACTATTAGAATTTTCATATAACAATAGTTATGAAAGCACCATTAAGATGGCTCCTTTTGATTTTATTTACGAGCGATTGTGTCAGACACCTTTGAGCTGGGATTGTCTTTAAGATAAAGTCTTGGTGGGACAAAAAATGATCTAATAAATGGAAGACCAAATGAAAACCATAAGATAGAGGATAAATAAAGTGTAGGATCCACAGAATAATTATGCCGATGCACATCGTGTCGATCATAGTTATGAAGTTGGAGATCGAGTCTTCTTGTGGGTGAAACTGCATAAGAGTTCGATCAAGTTTGGAAAGGGTGTTAAAATCTCTCCTAGGTTCATGGTACCTTTTGAGGTTGTGGAAAGGAAGGGGCCCATTGCCTATCTACAAGCCTTTCCTGATTCTTTGAGGCCTATGCACAATGTTTTTCACATATTTGTTTTGAGACATTATGTTAGTGATCCTACACATGTTATTGACATGAGTTCCTTGTAGGTATCAAACAAGGGTGCTCTCACAATGAATCCAATGCACATCCTATACCATTGCATTTGACAACTACGACGTCGAATAATAGATTGTTGATACTGAGAGGGGGTGAATCAATATCAAGTCCAATTTAAAAGAATTTCAACTTATACTTAAACCATTCAATTATATCCAATGAGAAATGAACAATAGTATAAGAGTTACACCAATACACCAAAACACACCATGCACAATATATGAGAAATAATCAATAGTTATTGTTGAACATAAGTAATGACTTCCAAAGGTAGCTCCAGCTGCCAAATATAAAGAGAGGGATAAAGCTCCAAAAGGAAGATACAATCATCCAATATCAAGAGAGGGTTGACCTCTCCATCCTTTCCCCTTCCTTCCACCCAATAATGTATGAGAGATAATAAAAATTTACATTAAATCATCACCATCAACTAATCATCACATAGAACCAGATAATGCTTCCTAAGACTTCTTCAAATTTTGCACTTCTTCACTTCTTAGAATACTATGATCCTTTAGATAATATAACTCAATGTATTCTCTAAAACTCCAATTTTCACTCCTTGAATCCTCTCCAATTTTTTTTTTATAGAGAGAATGGTAGACCTTATTCAATTATGGTTTATTCAAGATAGCGAACTTATATAGAATGCCCCACGCTAAATATTTAACATCATATTCTGAAATTCACACACAAGAAACTAAATCTCGTACGATTTCCAATGAATTTTTCCTCACTTCATTTGGATTCTTTATGAAGAAGTTATGATTGTTTTACCTGGAACACTTGTTTATGACTAGCTTCAAGACTAGTCAAAAACCCTATCTTTCACAAAGTGTAGTGAATAAATAGCTGAAATTTTTACCACAAGTACCTAGATATGTATTATTAATACCATATCAATTTCACGATATTAATCGTTATAGAAAAACAGTTATAGAGAATATGGTAAGATGACCTGTAGATAACATACCTTAGAACACATCACCAAAAGACTTCATCCTCCCTTGAAATTTGGCCTTCTTTACTTCAGATTTACTCTGAAATTTGAATTTTTTGTATTTAAAATGAATGTATAATGATATGTATTTATACCCTTTATGTCACTTCCTATTAACATTAGAGACGACCTGACACTTTCTTATTTTGTAATTCTTTTGTTTAATTATCTTCAGGGCCGACCTGTACTTCCTTCTTCAATTCATTTATCCTCAACCACGAGGATCTACGTGACGTTCCACCTACCACCGGAAACAACATGATGTATACTATCCATCCATGGGTGTTGTATCTGCATGTGCACTCTCCTTCATTTCCAAATACCTTCATCAACCTTGCGTCCCATAACCAATGACTAGGGTTGACATCAATGACAACAACCAATCTTCCAAAAATCTCCCTCTTTATCATTGATGGAAACACTCATTCTCCCCCTGTCATCATGATCCCAATTTCTCTACCCCTTCGACATCAATGGAAAAGGGTGGGGTTGTTCCCCCCGAGTTTAATGGCATAAGGTGACCTTCGTCTTTGGGGATGCTACCCCTGAACACTTGGCACTCGATAATACTTCATCCTTATTTTTGGTCTTTGAGATTTTTTCTTCCTTGGAATCCTTTTGTGTGGCTTTTGTATTCTCTCTCTTCTTCATGTCTAGGATGCATATGTTGTTTGGTCTTCTTATTGCAATTTCAATAAATCTTCTTGAGTTATTTCCTCTGATTTTACATTTTCGTGAGTCAAACATAAGAGTGTATCCTTGATCACATATTTTGTTGACACTGGGGAGATTATGCTTCAGATATTCAACCAATAGGACTTTTCTTGCTTTTACATTTTCACTTTCAATCTTTACAGTTCCTTTTCCATGTATTTTGGTAGATGATTCATCTCCAAATGCAACGTTTCCACAATTTTTCTTCAAGTTGACAAATTTTCTTCGATCTCCGGTCATATGAGATGAGCACCCACTGTCTATGAACCATTCATCTTATTCTTTTCATTCTTTAGTGACCAATGCTATTCGACCATTTTCATTGTGTGGAATTTATTTCCTTTTCCATGTTGTAGTTGGTATAGGGACATTTGGCATACAATTATCCTCCTTCATCTCTCTGCAATATCATGATTTGTGACCAAGATTATTGCACTTGCAACATACAATATTTTGATCCATTAATGGGTCAAATTGATTATAATTTCTGTTGACAGGTCTATGAACATTTCAATATCTACTATTTGCACCATTCATGTAGCTTGTGTACTTATTCCTTTCATTGATTCTACAATTGATTTCCTTGTGCCCAAAATTTCCACAAATATAACAATGTCCAAGAAATAAATTTTGATACCTGGGAGTAAGCGATCTTCTTTGTAGTGTGGTCCATTTGGGTTCATGATCTATTATTCTGTAGTTTCCTTCATAATCATTTCTTTCATACTTGATGGGACATGATCTTTTTCATGTCGCATTCCTTCTGAATTCTAGTCTTCTATCTTGTTGTTCAACTTGTTATAGAGTGTTGGTTTCATCATTTTCATCTTCCTTATCTTGTTTTGTTGTCTTCAAACTATCATTGTATCCTAGTCCTGTCTTTTTCATTTGGAGATATTTGACTGCTAAGGATCTCATTTAATATTTTAGTTCTTTTTTCAAACTTCTTCAACTTTTCTGTTGTCAATAGTAGCTCTCGTTTTGTGTGATCCAATTCTTATTTCAATTTCTCATAATATTATAATTGTTCCTTCAAGCTATCAATCATATTTTCAAGCTTGTAATTCTCTTCTTCACAGCTACACAATTCACCTTTTAGTATTATGTTTGTGTTTCTAAGATTGATATTTTTAGTTTCAACATGCTTCAAATTTTCAAGATTATCATCTTCTTGTTCACTCTTTTCATTGTCTTTGTATCCCTAAAAGGAATCAAGGTTGGTTTCTTCATCTGAATCTTCTTCAAAAATGATTTCTTATTCTTTATAACTCTTTTGAGCATCATCCTAGGTTTCTTGGGTTATGAAGAGGACTTCTCCTCCATCATTATCTTCTTCGTCACTCTCATCTGAGGAGATGTCATCATCCTTGGAGTAGAATCTCTTTTTATTGTTGAGACTTCTCTTTTTATAGTAGCATATTTCAACAATATGTCATATTCTACCACAGTTGAAGCATTTGAGAGGAGACTTACCTTTGTATCTTCCACTTCCCTTCTAGAACCTTCTTACGAAATTTTTTTATTTCTTCATCAAGGTCATTATCCTTACCTTTTGTCTTATTTATGGATTTAAAGGTTGCTTCATTGTTTGGCTGGTCACTTTTTATACCTGTTCTCATTTCATATGCTATAAGAGACCCACTTAATTCATCCATTGTCATTTTGGTCAAGTCCCTAGTTTCTTCAATGGAGGAGACCTTAGAATCATACTTCAAGAGAAGTGATCTCAACACTTTTTGTACAACCAACGATTCATCGATCTCTTCACCTAATCCTCTGATAGCATTAAAAACTTCATCAACTCTAAGAAAATAGGTTGCAATATCTTGCTTTTCATTCATCTTCAAATTTTAAACTTCTTCTCTATGTCATTGAAGCTTGACCTACATAACTTTTGGATCACCTTCATAGATACTCTTGAGTTTTTCCCATACCTCTTTAGCAGTGTTGCATCCCATCACATTGCTAGCAATGGTTTGTGCCAATGCTCCTAGAATAACATGTCTGTTTTTTTAATTACAACTCATAAGATTCTTCTCATTTGGATCGGTTGGAGCATTATTTGGGATTACATAGCCATTTACAACTGAGTTCCAAATGTCTACTCCAAAAGTTGTTAGGTAAGTTTTCACTCTATCACTCCAGTATGCATAATTTATTCCATCAAATCTTTGAATCCCATTTGAAATGTGTTCATGGTAATCCATCTCTGCTCAAGATTTTCCTTCCACTATTTAAACTATTCTGAAGGCAACCTTCTCTGATACCAATATTTATACTGAGAGGGGGGTGAATCAGTATCAAGTACAATTTAAAAAAAAAACAACTTATACTTAAAAAAATTAATTATATCCAATCAACAATGAACAATAGGATAAGAGTTACACCAATACAACACAATACACCTTGCACAATATATGAGAAATAATCAATAGTTATTTTTCATGGGAAGTAATGACTTCCAAAGGTAGGTCGAGCTTCTAAATATAAAGGGAGGGATAAATTTCCAAAAGGAAGATACAATCCTCCAATATTAAGAGAGAGTTGAGCTCTCTATATTTTCCCCTTCCTTCCACCCAATAATATATGAGAGATAATAAAAATTTACATTAAATCATCACCATCAACTAACCATTACATAGAACTAGGATAATGCTTCCTGATACTTCTTCAACTTCTGCAATTATTCACTTGTTAGAATACTATGATCCCGTAGATAATATAACTCAATGTATTCTCTAAAACTCCTCCAATTTTCACTCCTTGAATCCTCTCCAAAAGAAATTTATAGAGAGAATGGTAGACCTTATTCAATTCTAGTTTATTCATGATAGCAAAATTGTATAGAATGGCCCACGCTCAATATGTAACATCAGATTCTGAAATTCACACACAAGAAACTAAAGCCCATATTATTTCCAATGAAATTGGTCTCACTTCATTTGTATTATCTATGAATAAGTTATGACTGTTTTACCTAGAACAACTATTTATGACTAGTTTCAGTACTAGTCAAAAACCATATCTTCCACAGAGTGTATCTCCAAAAGTATAGTGAATAAAGAGATGAAATTTTTACCACATGTACCTAGATATGTCTTCTCACTGCCATATCAATTTCACCATATGAATCATTTTAGAAAAAACTTTATAGATAAAATGGTAAGATGACCTATAAATAACATACCTTAGAACCATCACCAAAAGACTTCATCCTCCCTTGAAATTTGGCCTTCTTTACTTCAGATTTCATCTGAAATTTGACTTGTGTGTATTTAAAATGATTGTATAATGATATGTATTTATACCCTTTATGTAACTTCCTTTTAACATTAGGTTCGACCTAACACTTTATTATTTTTTAATTATTTTCTTTAATTATCTTCAGGGACGACCTGTACTTCCTTCTTCAATTCACTTTGTCATATTCAAAAAAACATTTTTCCTAAAACATGAGGATCCACGTGACGTGCCATCTACCACTGGAAACAATGTGATGTATATTATCCATCCATGGGTGTTGTATCTGCATGTGCAATGTCTTTCATGTTCAAATAACTTCATCAATCTTGTGGTCCAAAACCAATGATTAGGGTTGAAATCAATGACAACAACCAATATTCCAACATAGATCAAGTCAAGGTCGAGTGGGACAACTATAGTCCACACTAAACGACCTGGGAGGACGCATATGTTATGCATAAAAAATTTCCATTTTTGTTTTATATCTATACTTATGATATTGTTAGATACTTTATTTCGACACTTACATACTATGAAACTTCGGGATGAAGTTTAAACCAAGAGGGGGTGTATGTAACATCCCACTCTTGTGCACACTGTGCGGACTTATTCTTTGAGGACACTTGCATGCAAGAGATCTGGTTCATTATACGATTGCTTGTTTTGTTTATGATTATGAGATATCGTGGATCTGATGATATGTTATTTTTGTTATATTTACATCGAGAAGTGCTATTGACTGGGTTCTCCTGAGTGTGCAAGACTATGGACGTTAGAGGATGTCGATGGTATCGATGGATCTCTTTGGACTCTAGATCGAGTCAGGGAGTGGACTGTTGTGGTTTGACTATTTTTATATTACAGATGTGACGTATGACTAGATATTATGATGTTGATTTTTATAGCTGACATGTTTCATTGATGGGTGCAGGATGATGATAGATTTCCAACTAGACTCACATTTGGAGGAAAGGGGTCACGCATGAAAACCACATACATTGAGAGAGAGGTCTGGCCTCATCCTTGCCACATCCTACTAGAACTCTCGTCAGGGCTCAAACTTTAAGTAAACGATTACCTAGTTTGAGAAGACGCACGATCCCGTGAGGGAAGACTATGATAGTTGTTCACAATGATTCTAAGGGGCGTGCAATAAGGTAGAATCCTTATTCCTTAGAGGCCCTTAGTCTCCCACAAGATCACCTAACAGAGTATTGACTCTAGGTGTTTGACATCTACCAAATTCAGTCAAGAGGCGAGTGGAACCATGGGAGCACATAGTGCGTCTTGAAGGGCACATCGTGGTTTTAACTCGAGTAAGTTAATAAACCTAGTACCTAGAAAACTATGCCTCCTTTGGACCTGTTCATCCTTAAAATGGATGATGATATGATTAAATTTTAATAAATAATTGTTCCATTAAAAAATGTCACCCATCCTATCGAAATTAAAACCTAGGTCTAAGTAGAAGATGTGATAGAAAAAAAAATTAAAAAAAATAGACATGTAACAAGAAGGGGGTAAAGAAAGTTCAAACATTATTTATTAAAAGTAAAAATTATAATGGAGGATTAAATTATTAAAATGGAAAATGGTGGTTTTGTCTAAACATGCCAATTATGAACATAGTTAAAAAGAAAAAGGGAAAACTCAAAGAAAAAGGGAAATTTAAAAAAAGGGGGGAAACTTAAAGAAAAAGGGGAATGCCTAACTTAGTAGGGAATCAGCCTTTGGAAATTTATATTTGTGAACTCAACTAGGATTTAAGTAAGGCGTAAGTCAATTAAGAAATGTCAGAGAATAAAGGGACACCTAGAAGCGTTTTTAGTAACACTTTTAGGTGGGTGAGGGAAATAAGAAAATTTAATTAATTAATAAATTGATTTTATGGTGCAACTAAGGGATCGAGTGACATGTGTACGGGGGAGGTTTGTCCTAATTAAATTTAATAAAATAATATAATGAGGGTTTGGGAAAGTAATTTCTAAGAAGAATCTATAAAAATGATGGCCGCGGATGAGTATGGATCACATATGGTTGGCGTAAGGTTATGCTGCCAAAATTTTTATCTTCACTAAATTTCTCTTTTGGGAGTTGGGAAACCCAACTCGGGTAACGAGTGGTAGCTCAACCTTGCCAGGTGATCTAAGAGGTAACATTCTCTAGTATTCTGTGTGTGTCCGCTTTGCATCTTAGAGGGCTTAGGGGGAAGAAGAGTATCCCTAGCATTGGCTGGGAGGTACCGATGAAGTCTCATCGGTTGGAAAGCGGGAGCTGAACGGAGCATGTGTGGGATAGAGACTATGGAGCATTCAAATTTGGCTACGGTACGCATGTGTATAGTTTGTATTGAATAGTAGTTAATTTCCTGTATATGAATCTATGTAACGTCGAAGCACGCATGCATAAATTGTGTTAAATTTCAGTTCATTTTTTTGTTTATGAATATTTAGCATGGAGAATGCATGCATGCGTAATTCGGTTGAAGGATAGTTAAATTTTGTTTATGCGCCTTCTTGGTTCACCAGTTTTTATAAATGTTCCTAAAAATAATGTTAGGTTTTTATTGATTAATAGTATATTTTGTTAATAAAATGGTTGTGTTTTCTTGTTAAAATTCATAGCTGTGATCCTAGACTGATATAATGAAGTTCCTGTATAAAATGTTCATCATCTATTTCCCCTAGCTAAGGCAATCTAATTCATTACTTCTGAAACCATGTAATACCACAAAATTATATGCCTAGTTGGTGTTGATACTAAGAGGGGGGCGAATCAGTATCAAGTACAATTTAAAACTTTTTTCAACTTATACTTAAACCATTCAACTATATCCAATGAGAAATGAACAATAATATAAGAGTTACACCAATACACCACAATACACCATGCACAATATATGAGAAAAAATCAATAGTTATTGTTCAAGGGAAGTAATGACTTCCAAAGGTAGCTACAACTTCCAAATGTAAAGGGAGGGATGAAACTCCAAGAGGAAGATACAATCCTCCAATATCAAGATAGAGTTTAACTCTTCATCCTTGCCCCTTCCTTCCACCCAAGAATATATGAGAGATAATAAAACTTTACATTAAATCATCACCATCAACCAATCATCACATAGAACCTGATAATGCTTCCTGAGACTTCTTAAATTTCTGCAATTCTTCAATTCTTGGAGTACTCTAATCCTGTAGATAATATTACTCAATGTCTTCTCTGAAACTCCTCCAATTTTCACTCATTGAATCCTCCCCAAAAAGAGGTTATAGAAACAATGGTAGACTTTATTCAATTCTGGTCTATTCAAAAGAGTGAACTTGCACAGAATGCACCGTGCTCAATAATTAACATCCAATTCTGAAACTCTAACACAAGAAAATATAGCCCATACTATTTCTAATGAAATTTGTCCCACTTCATTTTGATTCTCTATAAATAATTTATGATTGTTTTACCCGGAACACATGTTTATTGACTAGCTTCAGGACTGGTCAAAAACCCTATCTTCCACAGAGTGTATCTCCATAATTATAGAGAATCAAGAGATAAAAATTTTACCAGAGGTACATTGATATGTCTTCTCAATACCATAGGGATTTTACCATTTGAATCGTTCTATAAAAAAAATTATATCAAAAATGGTAAGATGACATGAAAATAACATACCTTAGAACACATCACCAAAAGACTTTATCCTCCCATGAAATTCGGCCTCCTTTTCTTCTTAGTACCTCTAAAATTTGGCTTGTATCAAATGAATGTATAATTATATTTATTTATACCATTTATGTCACTTCCTTTTAACATTAAGGCCGACCTGACACTTTCTTATTTTGTAATTATTTTCTTTAATTATCTTCAGGACCTACATGTACTTCCTTCTTCAATTCAATTTGTCATCTTCAAAAATTCATTTCTCCTCAACCATGAGGATCCACATGATGTGCCACATACCACTGGAAACAAAATGATGTATACTATTCATCCATTGTTGTTTTATCTGCATGTGCATTTTCCTTCATGTCCAAATACCTTAATCAATCTTGCGGTCCAAAACCCATGACTAGGGTTGACATCAATGACAAAAACCAATCTTCCAACAATCTCCCCTTTTGTCATTGATGGAAACAATCATGCTCCCCCTATCCTCATGATCCCAATTTCTCTCCCCCTTTGACATCAATGACAAAGGGTATGGGTTCTCCCCCTGAGTTTAATGGAAAAAGGTAACCTTCTTCTTTGGGGTTGCTCCTCCTAAACATGTGGCACTCAATAATACTTCATCCTTATTTTTGGTCTTTGGGACTTTTTCTTCCTTGGAATCCTTTTGTGTGTATTTTGTCTTCTCTCTCTTCTTCATGTCTAGGATGTATATGTTGTTCGGTCTTCTTGTTGCAGTTGCAACCAATCTTCCTGAGTTATTTTCTTTGATTTTACATTTTCGGGAGTCAAACGTAAGAGTGTATCCTTGATCACACATTTTACTAACACTGGGTAGATTATGATTCAAGTCTTCAACCAATAGAACATTCTTTTCTTTTACATTTTTTCTTCCAAGCTATACTACACCTTCTCCAAGTATTTTGGTAGATGAGTCATCTCCAAATGCAACATTGCCACCCTTTCTCTTCAAGCTGATGATTTTTTCTTGATCCTCGATCATGTATGAAGAATATCCACTGTCTATGTACCATTCATATTCTTCTTTACATTCTTCAGCGGTCAATGCTATTCGACAATCTTCATTGTTTTGAATCTCTTTACTTCTCCATACTATGGTTGGCATAGAGACATCTTCATTCATATATCTGCAATCTCGTGCTTTGTGACCAAGATAATTACATTTGTGGCATGCAATATTTTTGTTCATCAATGGGGAAAATGGATTATAACTTTTGTTGTCAAATCCATGATTATTTTCATATATTTTATTTACACCATTCATGTTTCTTGTGTATGTGTTTTTTTCATTGATTCTGCAATTAATTGCCTTATGTCCAAAATTTTTGCAAGTATAACAATGACCAAGAAAGAAATTTTGATACCTTGGAGTAAGTGCGCTTCTTTGTGATGTAGTCCATCTGGGTTCATGATCTATTTTTCTATAGTTTCCTTCATACTGATTGAAGCTTCTTTGATTCCTGAAGGTAGGAAGTCTTCTTGGATATTCATCTATTTTGTAATCATTCATTCTTTATGGTATCCTGGTCCACTTCTCATTAACTGTCTGTGTAGCTCTTTCTTCAACCTTCTTGTTGGTATTTGCGTCTTCTTTGTATGAAGTTTCACCCATGAATCCAAGATGTGTTAAATATGTTGGCACTTGAGAGTTTCTTAAGCTCTTCATCAATGAGACAACTTCTTGTTCAAGTTTCTCACAATCTTGTTTTTTCTTCATCATTTGGACATTCCTTACTTCTCCTATTCTTCTTTCTTCTTCGAGTAGAGTTTTCAAGGAAATGGTTTTTTCTCTTAGTTTCTCAAAGTCTTCTAATTGTTTCATCAAGATTACAACTATCTTTTCACAACTACCCAATTCACTTCTTAGTTTTCTTTGCGTGTCTTTGAGCTTGCTATTTTCAATCTTAACATGCTTCAATTTTTTAAGATTCTCATCCTCTTGTTGAATAATTTTTTCTTCATGATTTTCTTCTTCTTCATTGGATTTTTCTTCTTCAGTGTCATTCATTTCAATCCTTGGATGAGGACATTCAAATTCAACATGACCTACTCCTTCACAATTAAAGAAAAATAATTGAGCTCTATTTTCTTCTTTGAAATCTGAGATGTTGTAATTTTCTTCAACTTCTTTCTCTTCTTCTTCTTCTTCTACGTATTCCCTTACATAAAGGTCTTGTAGATTTTCCCAAAGAAATTTTGATGATGCACATGATCTCACCTTGGATTTCACTGAATTGTCAATCCATCTAGGATGGTATCTATTGCCAATTTGTTGTTCATTTTTGCTTCCTTCTGAGTTGCAGTCTTTGGTTTCTTCAAAGCATTGTATCATGAAGCAACTGAGAACGAAACATCTACCCCAAGAGATTTCAAGTATGTTTTCATTCTATTACTCCAATATTCAAAATTGCTTTCATCAAATGGTGGAATCCCATTTGGAATTTTGTCTTCCATTTCTTTTTAGGATCTTCCTTCCAGTGGTTAAACTGTACTGAAGGTAACCCGCTCTGATATCAATTGTTGATACTAAGAGGGGGTGAATCAGTATCAAGTACAATTTAAAACATTTTTCATCTTATACTTAAACCATTCAACTATATCCAATGAGCAATGAACAATAGTATAAGAGTTACACCAATACACCACAATACATCATGCACAATATATGAGAAATAATCAATAGTTATTGTTCAAGGGAAGTAATGACTTTCAAAGGTAGCTACGGCCTCCAAATGTAAAGGGAGGGATAAACCTCCAAGAGGAAAATACAATCCTCGAATATCAAGAGAGAGTTTAACTCTCCATCCTTTCCCCTTCCTTCCACCCAAGAATATATGAGAGATAATAAAACATTACATTAAATCATCACCATCAACCAATCATCACATAGAACCTGACAATGCTTCCTGAGACTTCTTCAATTTCTGCAATTCTTCAATTCTTGGAGTAATATGATCCTATAGATAATATTACTCAATGTATTCTCTGAAACTCCTCCAATTTTCACTCCTTGAATCCTCCCCAAAAAGGGGTTATAGAAAGAATGGTAGACTTTATTCAATTCTAGTCTATTCAAGAGAGTGAACTTGCACAGAATGCCCCGCGCTCAATAACTAACATATGATTCTGAAACTCCCACACAAGAAACTACAGTCCGTACTATTTCCAATGAAAATTTTCCCACTTCATTTCGATTCTCGATGAAGAAGTTATGATTGTTTTACCCAGAACACATGTTTATTGACTAGCTTCAAGACTGGTCACAAACCCTATCTTCCACAGAGTGTATCTCCATAATTATAGCGAATCAAGAGCTGAAATTTTTACCAGAGGTACCTTGATATGTCTTCCCAATACCATAGTGATTTCACCATCTGAATCATTCTATAAAAAATGGTAAGATGACTTGAAAATAATATACCTTAGAACACATCACCAAAAGACTTCATCCTCCTTTGAAATCCGACCTTTTTTTCTTCTTATTACCTCTGAAATTTGACTTATATAAAATGAATGTATAATGATGTTTATTTATACCATTTATGTCACTTCCTTTTAACATTATGGTCGACTTGACACTTTCTTATTTTGTAATTCTTTTCTTTAATTATCTTCAGGGCCTACATGTACTTCCTTCTTCAATTCACTTTGTCATCTTAAAAAATTCATTTCTCCTCAGCCATGAGGATCCACGTGATGTGCCACATACCACTGGAAACAACATGATGCATACTATCCATGCATGGGTGTTTTATCTGCATGTGCATTTTCCTTCATGTCCAAATACCTTCATCAATCTTGCAGTCCAAAACCCATGACTAGGGTTGACATCAATGACAACAAACAATCTTCCAACTGTTGAGGGGATTTTTATGTTGTAAAGTTTATTTTGTTTGAGTATTGAGGAATGGTTACTGCAATAGAAATGTGGTAAATCAAAGATCCTTCCTCTGTTTCAGTTAGCATTGAGTTATTTTATTGGTTCCTTACAAAGGATAGAAAAATTCTTGTACAACCACGACTCACGTGGACTCTTCCCTTTGTAAAATTTATTAAAAGGGTTGAAGCTATCCAAGAACCCAGCGCCACGTTACTCGTTCCCTTTTACCCAGGGTTGCGGTATGCGTAGGACACCAAGTTTTTGCTGAAACGATTATATCTTGACTGCAACCCTGTCTTTTCTCTCCAATACAACGTTAGTAGGTTATTCGCCAACAATATATCCTTACTACCACGAGTTCACACCTGGAGAGAAACCATATCAACATCTTTACCTTTACCAGATAATTGAAAGGTAATACTATATCCCTTGGATGCCCATTAACCGAGACACCAAAAATTTGTTCACCTTATTCAATGAGGAATTTCATTCTGGTACCATTCCATGTAATGTTCTATTGCGATGAGCCACATCACATGGGAAAGGGAACCCATATGGCGTCCATAGTTGTATGATTATTATCAAGGGTAGAGACAAATTGTTTTCCATTTCCATAACATTCTGGAATGAATCTGTTATCTGTCCACTATATCAGAATACTTCCTTCGCTATATCAAAGGTCGTAAATATTCTCATACTCCCTGTCAATACAATTATTTGTAGATGGGATCTCGGTCCGTGGTATGGGTCGGCTCGAAGATGGATTGTAAGAATAGGAACTAATAATGTCTATGATCATCCATCATTGGTAAATTGATTATTCCAGTTAAATGCTCATTACCCAAGTAAGCTCACAAATTCGATCATGATCGATATGCCTTTTGGACCATCTTAGTCC
>ML777887.1:611972-680342 GCA_009831015.1 Picea engelmannii
ATGGAAACTGCAACCTTAGTCACCATCTCCATATCTTGTTTACTTGTGAGCTTTACTGGTTATGCCCTATACACCGCCTTTGGGCAACCCTCTGAACAACTTAGGGATCCTTTTGAGGATCACGAGGACTAATTGAAAGAATGGCCTTCCCCTATAGGGAAGGTCATTCTTTCATTGATGGGAGAGAAAGAATGAAGATTTGGAGAAGCAAAATTATTTTCCCCCTTTATTTGGAATTTTGGGTGGTTCTCGGAAGAAAATAGCGAAAAATATTATCCCTAGGGTCGATACCAACAGGAATGTATAAACCAATGCTTTCATAGATTCGATCGTAATTTACAATTATGGAGATAGCTTTCGTACTAATATTGATTAGAGAAGAGATAGGAGCAATATCATACCACTTGTCTCTTAGTAGTTGGATCTCCCAGTTTTTGGAATGCTCCAAATTCTATTTGAGCATCCAAATCCGGGTCGATACCAGCAAAAACATCTCTGAATAGGGTTCTAGCACCATGCCAAATGTGTCCAGAAAAGAAAAGGAGAGAAAATGTAGCATGTCAGAAAGTAAACCAACCCCTTGGACTACTACGAAAAACACCATCGGATTTTAGAGTAGCACGATCTAATTCAAAATTTTCATCTAATTGAGCACGTCTAGCATATTTTTTTACTATAGCAGGATCACCAAAACTGACCCTGTCAAGTCCACCACCATAGAACTCAATAGTTACACCTACTTTTTCAACACTATACTTTGATTCTGCCCTCCTAAAAGGAACATTGACTTTCACAATTCCTTCTTTGTCTACCAGAACTACTGGAAATGTTTCGAAAAAGGTAGGCATACGACGTACAAAAATCTCATTTCCATCCTTATCTTTGAAGATAGGGTGTCCTAACCAACCAACAGCTATTCCATATCCATTGTTCATCACACCTACTCTGAATAACCCCCCCTTAGGTGGATTATTACCAATGTAATCATAAAAAGCGAGTTTTTTGGGAATTTTTGACCAAGCTTCCGATAGGCTCAAATTTTCGACCAGACTGGCACGAACCCGTCAATCTATTTCTTGTTGGAAGTATCCCTGATCCCACTGGTAACGAGTGGGACCAAATAATTCGACCGGAGTAGTTGCGGAGCCATACCACATGGTTCCGACAACAATGAAAGATGCAAAACACACAGCAGCAATACTACTGGATAGGACCGTTTCAATATTCCCCATACGTAATCCTACATATAAACATTGGGGAGGACGAACATTGAGATGGAATAGACCTGCTAATATACCCAATATACCTACTGCAATATGATGAGAAGTTATTCCTCCCGGAACAAAAGGATCAAAACTTTCAGCTCCCCATGCTGGATCCACTGGTTGTATTTTTCCAGTTAGTCCATAAGGATCAGACACCCATATCCCAGGACCATACAAACCCGTTACATGAAATGCTCCAAATCTGAAACAATCTACTCCTGAGAGGAATAAATGAATTCCAAATACTTTTGGCAAATCTAAACAAAGTTTTCCTGTATGTTCATCACATAATATTTCCAGATCCCAATATACCCAATGCCAAATAGCTATCAAAAAGCACAGACCAGAAAACATTATATGTGCCCCAACCACACCTTCATAACTCCAAATACCAGGATTAATTACGGTTTCTCCAGTGATGTTCCATCCAGTCCATGAATCCTTTATTCCCAAACGAGTCATAAAAGGTATAACGAACATACCTTACCTCCACATTGGATCAAGAACAGGATCAGATGGATCAAAAACAACTAATTCGTACAGAGTCATTGAACCGGCCCAACCAACAACTAGATCTGTATGCATTATATGTACAGCAATTAACCAGCCAGGATCATTCAATACGACGGTATGAACGCGATACCAAGGCAAACCCATGCAAACACCCCTTTTTTTTATCAAAAAAAGTAGACACTATGTAACTTTCTCACATTGGATTGGAAGAGATCATGCTATCGAGCTAGACCCGGATCATCTCGAAGGTGAACATCTATTCACTTGGACATTGCTAATGATGGAACAAGTTCGAAACAATTATGTTCTTACATAATATGATAGTTGGCTCAGCTTCCAAAATGGAGATTGGGTCGTGATGAGTTATAACCCATTATTTGGAAAACAATAGGGAATATTTAAGAATGGAGAACTTATTCAAATTCAAAATATTATAAAATAGAGAAATCGATTGAAGCGTCGAGATAGTTTTCACCCTGTTCTTCATGCTGTCACCACACATTTTCAACCATGTTGTACAATCGTTGAATCCAGTTAATTAAGGTACGCGGGAAAAATCAGTTACTGGTGGATGTTCCAGTTCTTACAATTGATGTTATCGTTAATTACTTTTTACAATCACGAAGATAACGAGGTTAAGGCAGAAAATAGTTACTTTGTTTCATTGTTGATTATTGTGAATTTCCCTTTTATTAGTTTAATTGTTTTACAACAACTTAATAATTAACGTGTGATTAGATAATAAGTTAAATAAGATATTTTATTATTAATATTAAAATAATGTTGTTGTGCTCTTAAAAAGTTCGACAAATGTAAAAACCATGATAAATAGAAAGTTTCTTTCTACACTAAAGATTGCACTATTATTATAGGTTTATATTAAAATTATAATATTAATATAGTTTTATGTCCCTGTGTATATATTAAAGAACAAATATGAATTGAACTAACTATATCCACACAAAATTAGTTTGAAGATGAAGAAGGACAACATATTGATTCAATTTCTAAGTGTTTTGTCCATATGGATAAGTGGTTCAATTATATTCACAAATTTCATGATATGAATCATTCTTTATTTGAAACATTCTTAGTTACACAAAGTACGATTTGGAGAAAGGAAAGTGGTTTTTATATATTAATATAAATAGAAAATATATCTATTTCTAGGGGCTATAAGTTTAGGGTCGGACCTTTAGGGTCGGACTAAGTCCACATTATGATCATCATAATGCATTCTTCAATTTTGTAGAATTCTTAATTTTAAAGATTAAATTGATTCAAGAAGTTGGTCATGTTGCAGTAAATGGTAAATTAGAGGAATTTTTCTATGACTATTTTATATTTTTAGAAAGGAATATGCTTTTGGCATTTAACATTGGGAATTGGGAATATTTAAAGTGACATGTGTTGGAAGTGATTGGAAAACAATTTGTTCAACCTACATATTAGTGAAATAAGATTAAATTGTTTCAAGAAGTTTGTCAAGTTGTAGTAAATGGTAAATTAGAGGAATTTTTCTATGACTATTCTATATTTTTAGAAAGGAATATGTTTTTGGCATCTAACATTGGGAATTGGGAATATTTAAACTGACATGTGTTGGAAGTGATTGGAAAACAATTTGTTCAGCCTACATATTAGTGAAATGTTAAATATTTATGCGTCTTGAATTGTTGATGTATAAATGATGGATTAATTGAATAGACTTATCGCACACAATTCTATAATGTGATGTATGACTAGTTGAGTAATTAGACTCCTTGTGCACAGTGAAATTTATAATGTAATGTATGATGTTTAGATATTGGATTTCTCACATGAATGGAATTTAATGTCATGAATGATGGTTTTAGTTATTAGTCTTCTTGCATGAAATGCAAATTTATTATGAGAGAGATGACTACATTTGTGATTGGGATTCATGCCACGAATATAACTGATAATTGGTTTTGCGGCTTGGATTTAATGTGGTCTATGATGTGTTATGTGAATTATTACTCGCGCGCCATGTTTAATTGTGGATTATGATTGTTGGATTGATGAAATTAATTATCGTTGATGTTGTTTATTTAGCATAGTTAGTTGGAATTGATGTTGTTAGTGTGATGTAGACACCTCATTGTTCCTTAGAACAATCCCCAGCCTTGAGACCTTAAATGGTCAAAATCGATGGGAACCTTGGCTTGAGAATTACTTATGTGTCCTGGAGGTCCTAACCTTACAGGGTAGGATGGGCGGGTAGTCCTTTACATTTTTCGTCAGAGTCATTGTATTGTGTGGTATCTAGTTGCATGATGTGCTAGTATGCTAGGTAGTTATGTTGTCTATTTCCTTAATTGTGAATGTTGTGCTCATCGTCGAGTTGTGTTGATTGACTGTTTGTCTTTGTTACATTCATGTTTGAAAAAAGAAAATATTTCACTTGTTATGCGTGGCTTGTTGTCATAACGACGGGGTTCATTACAACTTTGTCATTATAACCCATTTATACTCTTCTCAAAACAATAAGTCTATCCATAACTCTATGATATGTACTTCATCTCTGTTTCCTTCATATCCTCATGGATGTATCTCATTTCTTACAATGCCTTCTCAAATACTACACCTGTTCCACTAAGAAAGCAAGTAGAAGAAAGATTATATGATTTCACGTTGTAACCCATTCTTACTCTTCTCATATGACTAAATATACTCCATATCCTTGTCTTTCATATGTCATGGATGCTTCTTGTTTCTTACTATATTTAGCACACATTTTCATGTTCTTTTTTATTCCTTAAATTTTTTCAACTCACTTTTCCTATTTTGTAAATTTCTTCATATACCACTATAGCCTTCATATAATTTTTTTACATTGATTTAAGGTGAAAAAAACATAACATAAGGTCAAAGTTACACTTGCAATTTGTACACATTTCTTTAATGCTCATTTTTTTTTTCTTTCTTCCACATCTACTCACATAAGCTTTAATGGTATATTTCAGTGCATCATCAAATACCGTTAATATAAAAAGAAACCATTACTTCAGCACTCCCATTCTCCCGCTTAGGGGGTATGCTAGTTAATAAGAATTACAAAGTGTTAATGTTTTTACATTTTGATAAAGTGAGATATTGTAAATAAATATAATGGTTTTTAAGGGATTTCAACTAGTAGAAAATGAGGCATTGAGTTTCATATCATCATATATTCATCTTAACTCCATATATATCATGTTCATGCTACAATAGGGATCAAATATATAGAAATGAAAACATTTTCTCAAATTTTTTCAATCTAAAAGAAGTTTTCACCACCTTGAAGGACTTGATTACTCTGGTCTAGAGAGTTAAGATGTACTTAGGCCACACGTCAAATTCTCCATGTTAAACATGGAAGGAGTTACCATTCTCTATAGAGGAAGAGGCATTTAATAATTTACCAGTAGCTATCCAAGAGACCAATAAAGCCTCATTTTTTCCCACTGTATAAGACAACATGATGATAGAGTCAAGCATGATAAAATCACCTTCCAATACCCTTACTCTAAATACCTTCGTTCAATTTGAAAAGAACACTAGAGGCATTGATTTGAATCTCATGAGGAAAATGGGCTATGACAGCCAAGGTCTAGGAAAGGAAGGCTAACAGATTATGATCCTTATTGTAGCTCAACAAAGGACTAGGAATGAAGGAATAGGATTTAATTCACAAGAATATAACACAATTTCATCTCAAATAACCTTCATCAGAGAAAGAGGAATAGAAAAATAAGAAATTCCCATGGAGGAAAAATAAGATAGAAAATGAGTGTGCAATGAGTCGCTCAAATTTTCTTGTAGAGGCTTTGAAGAGGGAAAACAATATATGATTCCACCATCCAAATATACTATAAATATTGGAATACCAAAAAACCATGATGGACATCATCATCATAAACTCAAAATATATGTCATAGTATCTTCGATATGTCTCTATTGCAAGAGAAGGGGTCATAAGAATAGAAAATGTTGGCATTCTAGGAAGCCACATAACCCATGCATGAACTATTTCTAGAACTACATATTGAATAGACATTATAAGAAAAAATATTGGATGATTCACCTAAAACTCCATCCTAAGAACTAAACGACCAAGAAGAATTCTTATAGAATCAAGGTCAAGGGGAAAGAGAAATTTATTTCACTTGCAACCTAAAAAATAGTCGTTTTCCAACGGCCTATTACAATAGTGAATGTCATCTCTATTCATTAGATGAAAAATTGGATTATGTTGAAGGAATCCCCTATTCAAATATTATATTCCGTTTTGTAGTGGAGGAACCATTTCTTGGATATTTGTTAGACGATGCTTAAAGGCAGTGTTGTTTCCCGCACTAGCAGCCTTTGTGATGGTGCTATTGGAGATACAAACAACACAGGGAATGCACCATTATAAAATTAGCACAATATGCCCTTCATTTTAGGTGATATTCTTTAATCTATGAGGTGCATTCCAATACTTATAAATGACCTCTATAGTACAAGTCACTTCTAACTACACACCTCAATACATTTTAAATAAACCTGTGCCTTACTAGCAAAATGTCTTTAGGATATTCAACCAAACATTAGGGAAATAAATAATATAATATAATATATGGTTAGGAGATAATTATAAAAGTTTTTATATTTTAAATAAAAATGTTACAGTATAAGTGTTAATTAGCACTAAGAAATCACTCTCTAAATGAAGAGAAAATTTACCTTTAATCACTCAGGAGTGATATCTAATCGTACAAATCAAGGGTGGAGGATATACATGAGTTTTATCTTGATTGTATGTTGTAAACTAGAAAATAATTCCATTTTCTAGTAGTTCTAGAATATTATTTATGATTAAAAAACACAAAAAATACAGATTTTGGGTCACGAAAAGTACCCCAATAATGCCTAAAAGAACCTAGAATGATGAACCTTGGCTAATTTAAATAGAGAATTGAATAAAGATGAAAAAAAAATCATGAATGATTAAATTCAAATACAAATGAATAATAACAATGAAATTAGATCAAGCTTGCAAAAATAGATTGTGAATGCCCTTAGGGTTTCACCAAAAAATTCTAAAACGATATATAACAACAACGAATAGCTTAGGAGATGAATTTCATGATCATAATGTGTTAGATATGTTCGATATGAAATCTACAAGTGAAATATAATCTAGGTTAGGGTTAGGAAACACCTTTTAGGGTTTCACCAATTGTGATTTTTATTGCAATGATTTATTTTATAGAATTAGTAAACATCTTAAATAAACCACAAAACATTAGATAAAACTTTGAATTACAATAAAATAGGGCTTATTTTCCTTCTTAGGGTTAAAAATTAACAATGGAACATAAACCCACAGATGAAAATTTCTAGAAACTTACAACAAACAATTAGCTTTACTCCTGACCTTTGTAACATCCCGCTCTTGCGCACACTAAGAAAACTTATTCTTTGAGGAAACTTTCTTGCAAGTGATCCAGATTATTATACTATTGGACGTTTGATTACAATTATGAGATATTATGGATATAATGATATGTTATTTTTTTGTACTTACATAGACATGTGCTATTGACGAGGTTCTCCCGAGTGTGCAGGACTTTGGACATTGAGGACGCAGAGGCATCGATGAAACCCCTTGGACTTCAGATTGAGTCAGGGAGTGGACTATTGGGTTGAATGTTGTTGATGTGACATATGTTCATATTATTTGATGTTATGATGATTGATTATTATTGCTGACATGATTCATTGATCGATTCAGGCTGACAATAGTTTGCCGACCAAACTCGCATGTGGAGTAGAGGGGTCATGCAGGATAATTAGAGACATTGAGGGAGAGGTGTGGCAGCATCCCTACCATAGCCTATTAGCATTCCTGACATGGCTCGAACTGTAGGTTAATGATTACCTAGTTCGAGAAGATGCATGATGTTGTGAGGGAAAACTGTGATAGTCGTTCACGATGATACTAAGGGGTGCACAATAAGGAAGGGGCCTTATTCATTAGAGGCCCTTAGTCTTCCATAATATTACCTAGAAGAGTATTAACTCCAGGGGTTTTACGTCTACCAAAGTTAGTTAAGAGGCGAGTGGAACCCTTGTAGCATGTAGTGCGTCCTGAAGGGCACATCACACAAGGAAAATGAAAAGAGGCGAGTGGCATCGTTGGAGCACATAGTGCATCCTGAAGGGCATGTCATGATTTTAACCGGTATGTGAATAAACCTAGTCGGCCTTAAAATGAATGATGTGAAAATATAATATTTAAAAGCAATTTTCCCTAATAAAAATGTTGCCCAACCTAGTGAAATTAAAACCTAGGTCTAAGTAGAACATGTGGTAAAAAAAACAAAATAATAAATAAACATGTAACAAGAAAGGGGGTAAGAAATTCAAATTTATTTATTAAATTCAAAATTATAATGGAGGATTAAAATTTTAAAAAGGGAAATGGTTGTTTTTATCTACATTTGCTAATTTAATTTTTAGTTAAAAAGAAAAGAGGGTAAATTTTTTTTATCTACACTTGCTAAATTAATTTTTAATTAAAGAGGAAAAAGGGTAAATGGTTGTTTTATCTACAATTGCTAAATTGGTTTTTAGTTAAAAAGGAAAAAAGAGGGAAACTTAAAAGAAATAGGAAACTTAAAGAAAAGGGGAAACATAAAGAAAAAGTTGAATGTCTAACTTAGTAAGAAATCTTGCCTTGGAAACTTGCTATTTATGAACTCAACTAGGAATTAAGTAATGTGTAAGTCATTTAAGATTTGTAAGGGAATATTGGGACACCAAGGAGCATTTTTAAGAAGGATTTTAGGTGGGCGAGGGAAATAGGAATATTTTCTTTATATAAGTTAGAGTTTATATTAAATCCTATCAAAAAAGATACAGTTGTCTGCAGATCAATTTCAAATGTGGCAGTGGTGCCCTTCTGGGAAACCACCACTGCCATTTGTCCATAGTCCTAGGTGGAAAGGGTTCCCTTCTGGGAAACCACCATTTCCATTTGTCCAAGAAAAAAATCGTGCCATGCAAAAAAAAAAAATATTCATAGCCACGTAGGGTAAGGTGTTGACAGTTGAATTTAAACTTAAAGAAAAACAAAGTCCATCCTTCCATGGATGCCAAGAAACGAGAGGAGACCGAAACCTGAAACAAGAAATCATTTAAAAACCTGGTTCGAGACGTGGCCTGTTGTAGACTTGGAGCATTTGTGATTTTCCCTTATGATGGTTCGTTATAGCTTGTCGAAGGTCATGAAGGAAGGACATTAGGGTGTCCACTCACCTCCAATGTTCTGCATTCCTATTCTGCATGTCGAGCATAGTTGACTTGACCTCCCCCAGGTCCTTTTTGAGGTCCCTCAATGTGTCCATGATCATTGTTCGATCATCACATGTGTCAGAAAAGGGGAGGGGCTGGGTGGAAAACAAAGAACCAGAAGAGGAGGAAGTAGAGAAGGTGGAACCTGAGGTGGTGGTGGGGTGATGAAAGGGAGAGGGAGGAAGAGGAGGTTGTCGAGGGGGGGAGGAGGGTGGTGGTGAAAATCCTAATGATTTTCCAAGGTTATCAAGGCACTCAACCCTATAGGTGTAGGGGTTCGAGAGAGGGGAGAGGTCAGGGGTGTGCTTGCGGAGTGGCTGGGGTGGGTGGGCGCAACGAAAGGAGCCAAGACTAGGAGGAATTTAGCTTCAGGAGGAGGGTCTTGGGTGGGCGACTTCCTTCCCCTAGCTGCATATCAGGCAACACCTCGTTTGGCCTTGATTTTGAGTCGGGGCATGACGAGATCTAGAGGCGCACTAGGAGGGAAGATGTTGAGGGTCAAAAATTTAGGAGAGGGGAAGTGAAAGCATGAGCTTGAGTTCGAGTGGAGGTCACACTAGAGAACATTCACGAGCCTGAAGAAGAGGTGAACTAGGGAGGTGTGGTCCAAAAAACTGTGAGGGGGCGAATGAGGATGAGAGTGCCTTTAGTATCAGAAGAGCCAGTCTAGAGCAGATGTGATAGAGGAAGCATCCTGCACGGTGCCATTAAGACTCCCATGTCCTAGAGCTTCCAATTTGTGTGGCCTGCTGGTTTCAAATCAAGAGTGGAGGGTGGCGATGAAAGTTTTAAACCCATGAGGTGGTTGGAGTGGGGTGATAGATTTGATCGGACGCCAGGTGGCTAGATGCCTAGCTAGGTGGCCTCCTCTTGGTTTGATCACGTCATTGGCTCAGAAGCACCCCATCCAGGGGTCGATCCTTTGTGTGGGATATTTTATTGCATGCGATGAATATGGGATGGTAGGGATTGGTGGAAGGGGAGAAACCAAATAATCCTTTCTCCAACTCGACACTGAAATTTTCCAGCAAGTCAACACCTTGATTTGCCATTATTCTTACATGGGAGGGAAGGATTACCCGTTGAGTTTGGAGGGTAGATTTGATTATGAAAATCCCATTCATGAGTCTCCAACTTGAAGATATTTTGTCTAGGTCTTCCCCATTGAGAATACGTGAGAGGATATTTATAACAATTTGTGAGTCACCTTCTGTGATGACGGGGAATATCGCTTGCTATGTAGTCACTTGTAGACCACAAAGGAGGCCCCATATTTCCATAGAGTTGTTGGTGTTGTGCCCAATGTTTCCTTCCATAATATGGAGGATTTCCCCTTTACCATTTCAGATGACTACTCCATAGCCTGTGGGTCCCAGATTCCCTTTGGAGGCCCCATCAAAATTAATTTTGTAGTAGCTTGTAGGCGGAGATTCCCATTGAGTGGGGCTAATATAACGACTAACAGCTGCAGCTGGCCTATTGGGGGTGCGATGGAGGTTCGGTAGCCACACGCTTAGGATGTGACGCTCATTCTATGGACCATTTAGATTCTATTCTGTCCACAGATGCAAAGAGATTGTTTCGTTGATTTTGGTGTGGATTGTCATCCACACTTCTTTCCATGTCCTGGTAACCAATTTAAAGATTTGTTTGTTCCTCTCTTTCTAGATTTTCCAAAGAATGAAACCTGATAATAACTTCCAGATTCTATTGACGATGGGGGATTGAAAGGTCAAGCTTCACCATCCTGTGATAGTTTCTTTAAGACCTGTGTGGTTCCTGTCCACAGTTCTCATAAGGATGGTGTTGTGATCCTAGATGCATGAACTATAGGTGCATAGATTTAGGAGATGATTTTGATTTTCCTCCTCTAAGTCGCATGAATGACACCAGGAAGGACCGATGAAACCCCTTTTCCTTAATTTGTCCCAGGTGACAATGTTGTTGTGTGCCACTAGAAAGAGGAACGTGTTGATTTTCGGCGAGAATTTTGTGTCCAAAATCTTGTCCCAAACCTCTTCCCGAGGTAAGGTTTTCTGACCTTATTTTAGGTGGTAAGCTTCTTGAATGTTAAAGGTACCTATGGTGGAGTTTCCCCATCCAAGGATGTCCTCCCCTTGTTGACTTAATATTTTCCTTCAATCAATATTCTTTTGCAGAGGATGTAGATTTAGCTCTGGGAGAATATTAAGGTTCTTGTGGGAATTTTTCCAGGTGCGCCAAATTTCCCCTGGGACATTTGGGTTCCAGAAATCCGCCACTTTGTGGAGTCCTTCTACAACTACGAAGGGGATGAAGTCACTGAGATTCATATTTGTATTCATAGATGGGATTTATTGCCAAGATTCACTCCAAAAGAGAGTCGAAGACCCACTTTTTAGTTCCCATAAAGATTGGTATGTGATGAGACCCCAATTATTCCTAGCCACGTTTCGGATGAGCGAACTTGGGATTTGACCACTCCACCTGATGAGCTCTCTTTATGGGATTGTGGGACTGTATTTGTTCCTCCAAATAAACACCCAAAGGTCTTGGGGTCTCACTAACCATCTCCACCAAATTTTAGCACTGAGGACCTTGTTGAGAATTGTTGGGTCTCTGAGGCCAAGGCCCCATGCTTTCTTTGGATTACAGACTTTTTGCTAGCTTACCAGGGTTATTTTTCAGCCTTCTTTGTTTCCCTTCCAGAGAAAGTTTCATTGAATATTTATTAAGGTGTTCAGGATGAGATTTGGGGCCGCCAATGCAGAGAAAGTGTAGGCAGGGAGGGCTTGAAGGACTGTTTTGAGGAGGATGAGGTGACCCAACAAATTGAAGGAGTGAAAGGTCCAAAGGGAAATTCTCTTTCGAAAGCTCGACAACAAGGAGTCCTAGAATGCATTTCTTAGTGGGTTATCAATGAGGGGGATGCCCAAGTAGATGGAAGGGAGAACACTACGAGTAAAACCAAGGGTTTGAGTGAGGGGGTTTTGGATCTCAATAGGCGTGTTGAAGAAGAAGACTTGGTATTTGGTAAAATTCATCTCCATGCCCGAAGCCTCGCATAAGAGGTAAATGATAGATTTGAAACGTAGGGATTCTCTAGCTGTAGACATTCCCATTAGAATTATATCGTTCATGAATTGGTTGTGAGAGATGGGGGGAGAGATCCCATGGGGGGTGAGGATAGAGAAGGAGTTATCCCTTATGTCTTCTTTGATAGTGCGACTCAGACCTTCTTCCATAACGATGAAAGGGAAGGGCGAGAGCGCCTCCCCTTGCCTTATTCCTCTTGAGGGGGAGAAAAGTTTTGAGGGAATGCCATTAATGAGGATGGAAAACAAGGCTAAAGAGGTAAGTTTGACAATCCAGGAGACCCAAATGGGATCAAAGCCAAAGGCGAGGAGAGTTGATCTTAAATAGCTCCAACTTAAGTTATCAAAGGATTTAGAGAGATCCATTTTTATGAGCATACCTTGATTTTTGGTTGAGTGTAGCGAGTGGATTACTTTGGGAGCCAGGATTATAATGTCTAGAATTTGTCTTCCCTCCACATAACTGGATTGTTTCGGGGAGATTAAGAATGGTAGAATAAACTTAAGGTGGGTTGCAATGATATTCGATAGGAGTTTGTAGATGACATTGCAGAAGGAAATGGGTTAGAAGTGCAAGGGACAAGTAGTGTTGTTTTATTTGGTTATTAGGGTGAGAAAGGTCCAATTGAGGGCTTGGATGACCTTCCTAGATCTTTTGGAGTCCTCGATGATTTCCCAAACATCTTCGTGGATGATGCCCCAATAGTAGTGGAAGAAATCGGAAGTGAACCCATCTGACCCAAGGGCTGTTCCCAGAGGGGTGTCCTTAAGAGATTGATTGACCTCCTCCTGAGTGATCAATCTCATGAGTTCCTTGTTTTTCTCTTTGGTGACTGCCTTGTCAATGTTCTTGAGAATAGAGTCGATAGGCTGCGAGCGATCTGTTGGGGGTTCCGTTAGAAAATTTATGTAGTAAGAGAGAATTTCCTTTTCTATTTCAGCATGTTATTGAATCTATGTTCCTTGCTCTGAGACTAGGTGAGTGATGCAATTTGTTTAGCACTGTTGAACCATGGATTTGTGGAAAAAAATGGTATTTCCCCCCACTCTTTTAGCCATTGGATGTTGTATTTTTGTCTCGAGATTATCTCTTCCTATGCTCTTCTTTATGTGATCTGGTTGTTTATAAGAGTCTCCCACTTATTTAGGGATTTTGTAAGGCCTTGTGAGTGGATATGCTATTGGATTATTTGCATTTGATGATTGAGGCTTTCTTGTGCTTGAAAGATGTAGCCAAAGGTGGATTTATTCCATGATTTTAGATGTTGTTTGAGGTTTTTTATCCTTTGTTGGAATTGGTGCGTCGGGGTCCCTGTTTTGATGGCCTCTTCTTCCCACCATTACTTGATGTTTGCTTGGAAATATGGGTGTGTCAACCAACATTTTTCAAAGAAAAATGGTTTTCTGCCTGGGGTACCATTAGTCAGTAGTATTGGCCAATGATCCGATGTTGGGGTGTCGATGAGCATGGCATTCCAAGCAAGGTCGTCCATCGTTATGGATTGTAAGAAGAGTAAACAGTCCAGTCTGTTGGAGACATGTTGGCCTCCCGAGTGTCTATTGGACCATGTGAAAGGGCCATTTCTTGTTTCTAAGTCAATGAGTTTCAGAAGGCCAATGGTGCGATTGAAAAGCACACTGTCATTTCCCAAAGTGCGTGTGCCCCCCTTTTTTTCCTCCAGACTTGTGATCATATTGAAGTATCCCCCGAGGATCCATATTTGGGATCCTATGTGGTTGGCTATCCAGTCCAAGTGCTGGAGGAAGGCTTCCTTGTCTCTTGGTCTAGGGGGTCCATAGACGTTTGTGATGTAGCCTTGTTTGTTCGAGCCAATAAGGCGAAAGGAGGCTGTGATGGTCCATTTATAGGTGAATAAACTATAAAGTAGAACTATGGTTGGATTCAAGAGCGTTGCTAGGCCCCCAACTTCCCCCTTGGCATCCACTTCCACATGTTGGGCTTGCTTCCAACCTTTTTGAAGAGTAGAATGTGCTTCCTCTCCCGCACACTTTGTTTCCTCTAGAAGAAGTATATATGGTTGTTCCTTCTTGATTCTTTCTTTGAGGAAACCTTGTTTTATTTTTGTGTTGAGGCCCCTTGTATCCCAAGATAGCATATTCATGAGGATGATGGGGGTTGAAGGGGAGGGAAGTTGTCTAAGATCAAATGAATTTGACCTGAGTTGATGAGAAAGTTACCAACATCTTGAATAAGTTGGTGTTTTGGTTTTATGCGCCTCTTTTTCTCATCTTTTGTGGGATTGTGTTGTTCGTTTGAGGTTTAGTTTTGTATTCCCAGATTTGTATTGGCTCGGGCTGATCCTCTCGACAAAGAAATGAAAAAGGCTTTGTGTACTTTGAGCAGCTGATCAACTGGTATGGTATACAGTTACTTCTTGTAGTAGGCTTTCTCCAGATGCACCATATCTATACATGCTAGCTCTTGATCCTCTAGGTCCATGTATGGATATCCCATTTCTGGGCCAAGATTCGTAGGAAGGGAGGTCTCCTTGATTGGTGGTTGTGAGGAAGTTAGGGTATGGGGGTCGAGAATGGCAGAGTTTTGATCGGTCATAGGAGTTGTCAGGGGGTTGGTTGGAGAGGATGGCGTATCTGAGGGGGTTTGAAGGGATTTAAAGGAATTCTTGGTTGGGGTTTTGGGGAGGGGGGGGGATTGGTGGGTTATTTATTGGCTTGATGTCTACATTGACCCGTTACCTGGGTGAAACCATCCTTGGATTTGTCAGGATCTTCCAGAGAAGGTTTGGTAGGGTTATTTAAAGGGAAATCACAGAAGAGATGCCCATGATCATGGCATTTGTGACATTGAAAGGGGATGTTCTCATAATATGGGGTTTGGGACCATTCATCATCTTGATAATCCAGGGTGATGGCACCAGGGAAGGGTTTTGAAATATTAAAATAGACATAAATGTGGGCATAAGAAGTGTACCTTCATTGTCTTGTTGCCTCCGAGGATTTTTCGTAGATACCAATGGTGTTACCAATTTCTTTGAGGATCTATTCCAGCAAAAACTCCTATGGGAGAGAATATAGCCTCAGAAAAACCAGAGCATGGGTGAAGTATTCCTTTTTCGGGCTAAATATCCATGTCCAGAAACAGAGAAAAACTCCTACTGAGTTATAGAAATATGACCCTCCTTCGAAGATTCAATTTCTGTCCTCCAGGTTGTGTAGTATGATTGTAAATAATCCTTTTGATCCAAGTTGGAGGTCATAGTGACCCTTGGGTTTCCACCAGTGTTGATTACATTTGACAAGGTCTTTTTCTGAAGGCCATGTTACAAGGGAAAAACTCTCTATGGCCAAGGGTAAACCACAATAGACATGTATGACTGTAGAAATCAGCTCAATTCCATTGTATGTTATATAAACTAATGTGCAATATAAGAAGGAGGCCTACCTCGATCAAACATTTGATGATGTTCCACCCTTGAGCACTTCGACCCAAAGCTTTGTACCTGCAATAAGTTCTCAACGAATAGGAAAAGCAAGTATACAGTGATAATGTAAATGGGTTAGCACATCAGATAGCATAATCCATTAATAAACATTACAAGCATGGCCATGGATAATAATCATATATTTGCATGATACCAATAGAACGGGAAAGGAGTATATTAATAATTGATCAATAGAAGTGTCAACATTACATACTTTCATTTCGGCATGGTTCGAAATGAAGGAACCAAGTTCCTTCCAACTGGGTCTCCACCACTTCAATCATCCACCAAAGGAAAGCTCAAAAGAGAGAGACAATGAGGTACTCTCAACAATAGGGAAAGAGCTTGGGGGATGAACACTATGTTCAGACTTGAGGGACAAAGGGATGCAGACTCAATATGAAGTAATTTCTCCAGAGTAACTTTTCTCTCAAATTTGAATGCTTTCTCCTCTTTTCCATAGCTCGAACTTGCGCTCTTATAGCCTTCAAAATGCAACTAAAGGGCCGAGTCGAAATGTTTCCGGTATATGGAAGGCCAAGGATCAAAGATATCTTGTCGTGACATGGAAAACCGACTCCATTTTTGTATTTTCTAGCACAAATCCTGATGTACACAGGTTGTAGTGGAGCAACTTGCATATACACTTGTTGTATAGATGATAGGGTGCACATATGTGGAAAAATATTTATTTTTAGCTCTGGATTTATAAAAAGGGGATGATAAGTCTACATAGGGAAATGGAAAAAGGCCCTATGTGCAAGATAGAAATGGTGAGGCAAATCTTGCTATAACAGATACCCCCTAATGTGTGAGATAAGAGGAGTATCTGTGATGGCTGAAATACATTATAAATAACCTAGGAGTGGAGTGGTAGAGAACCAATTGGACGAACTCGATTTATCATTATATTACGTACTGACTTTGCATACATGACTACCAAGAATACAATGCAGATCCATGCGGAAAATATACCAAATAAGTGTCTGTGGCCATGAATAGGAAGATACAATTGCGGTTATATGCCAAAGGATTTCATAGTCACGAACAAGGCCCAGTGAATCGAGTCTCAAAATCAATATGAATATGTCTGTATACCATGGAGTACAATCTGATCTCCCATGATCACTAAAGTCAAACAAGTGTTGGCCAATGAAAGGGAAGCACCAACTTAGGAAAGCTATGATGACATAGTGATGCCTTCAAGTCTTTTACACTATTCACTAAGGGTGCAAGTCTACATCATGTGAATAAAGGAGTTGAGTTCGAACATAATGAGACATCGTTTGATTACCGGTCATTGAGGTATACCGTTAACAAATGTAAGACAACCTACCAATAATGAAAGTAGGTATCAAGGCATTGATTACATTCATACAAGTGTGAATAAAGGATTCGGTGTCAAACACTTGAGAAATCCATTGATCAGGAGACATTGATGTATTCCCATCTGTACTCCACTAATTACTACAAGCCACTAATGAATGCAAGCCTCAAGGTACTCATAAAACTCTAAATCTCATATCCAGAATAAATGAGCTGAAGTCGATGGAAAGAGACTCACTGAAAGGAGAGCATTAAGGAATCTCTCATCAGTCAGGACGAGGAACAGAGCAGGAGCTTCATGATTTGGTGGAGATCGAATGAAGAACATGTTCATGAACCAATGACCCTGTGTGTCTTTTGCATGTATCAAATGCAAGCGGTACACGAGAAAGACCCTTTGAATAACAACCAATGATGAAAACTGCTAACAAAGGCAAGGAAACCATCAATAAGGCTAATGGCATCCAAGCTACTGCACGAATCCAAAAGTGTGAATAGATGTCTTGCCGTCGAACACAAGGGAAACCACCCAGTCAATGAGCAATGATGAAATGTTGATTGCTGGGTTCAAGGTGGCCTACTGATGATGCAAGTAGGGCCAGGGTGAGTGATAAGACCATAGTATCATGTGATTCTTAGACAAACTGACGGTATGGTCGACATGCAAAGTCAAGATTTCTGAGGAGTGGTTGACGCAGGTTGTGAGACTTCTTTTGAGCAAGAGCATGAGACATGTCGTGGACTCTGAAAACATAAAATCAATGATGTGACTATTAGATGCAGGAGGCATCAATAACATTCTCAATAGGGACTGGAAGAGTAACTAGCCAATAGAGAAAACTCTGTAATGAGATCAACTTCCTAAGGCCATGCTAAAACCCAAAATTATGATGACACAAGGACTTAATAATTTTGTTCTCTGTTCAAAGGTGACACGATTGCTGCCAATTAAAATATAGTATTCCCTTTCCACCCATCTTTTTTTATTTTTTCATAAAAAATGATTGATATGATACAGTGGAGGAAACGAGTGTCGCAAGTAAGGAAAAATAGTTCCAGTAGTCGAACGTACCTATTCTTAATGCAAGTAAATGCATGCAGGACATGGACACTCAAGGTGATGTTTCCTCCAGGGTATAGGGTGTCAAATTGTGAAGGATATAAACAAGGCTCTGCTTGGTTGAGGATGCAAAACTGCTTAGGCAACGGTTTATAACACAAAGCGAGAACTGACAAAAGGCTCAATACTGCAAGCGAGGGAATGAGATGCAATCACAACTTAACATCAAAAAATATCCTTTTTATGTCTTGTAGTCTACTTGGTGTGAAAAAGGGGTAAACTTGTGCCAAATAGATGTTTTTTCAAATCCAATTTACGAGTGTGAAAAAGACAAGTTCACTCAGCAATCTTTTCCATTTTTGATAACGAGTCGGAAAAGATCCTAACTAAGACTCATGAACTTTCAAATCTAGTTTAATGAGTGTGAAAGGGACAAATCACTCGACAATCTTTTCGGTTTTTAGACAATTCAAAAAATATCTTAACTAAGACTCATTTTTGTTGTCTTAATCAACATGTAAAGGGGGAGGCCAAGGCTCCCATCTTGATCTTCTGCAAAAAGTCAATATCTCATGGATCCCTGACAAAAGCTTGGGAAAACCCAAATTTCTCCAAGTCGAGGAGGAGAAAGTGTTGATGGAGGATACAGTTTCCGTGATGGTTCAAACAATGTCTCTTAATGGAAAAGACATATGTGGGGGTATGGGATTCCCCATCAAGTCATCCCAATCGAAGGGAACATCGTCGGGACTTGGAGAGAGAGATTTCAGGGGAATAATAAATCTCTCTCGTTCATAAGGAGTAGGGTTATAAATGTTGATGACATGACTAAGAGGCACATCACTCTCTTCAAGGAGAGTAGGGTTGACCAAAGATTGCATTGGTGTGGCCACTTCTTCAATTATAGGTTGAAGAGGACACATAGTAACGAGGGTGAGATATGCTTCACTTTCAAATAATGAGGTGAGGTCAGGAGGAGATTGCAGTGGTGGGACCACTGAGGTGATCAAAGTAGAAGTAGTGTGAGGAGAAACCGAGGATGTCTAAAAATATGAAGGGAACTTGGGTGAGCCCCGCGCTTATGGTATCTCGATAGTAACTGGACACAAATGAGTAAGGTGATTTCCTTCACAAGTCCTGCAAAGGAATTTAGGCTTACGTCTGAGACGTCTAGGCTTCTCGATGTGATTAGCAGGGGAAATAGAGTCATATCCTAAATGATGAATAGAGGTTGGAGACGTAAAATGGCTATTATTTGGAGTGAAAAGGATGGTGCCCCCAACATAATTAGTAGAGGTTGGGCGTAGGTTCCCGACATAATTTGTAGAAAATGTTGACCCATCTCCGACATGACTGGCAGAGGTTGGGGATGGAGAACTAGTGTGACTGGAAGTGACTAGGATAGCGATAGATGGAAGTATTTGAATCCAAGATATGATGAAATATTGATTCTGAAACATTGCAAGCCTGGAAGGATCCTGGTGTACTCCCTGTCCCTGCCTAGAAGGGTGATAGCTTGCACTAAAATGTTCTGAAGAAGTTTGGATGAGAATCATCACTGAGGCCTGCGAAGGGACCAAGGTCGGATAAGAATTATTCGAGTTATGATATATGTTTCCCCCTTGTGAAGGGGTATCATAAATAGGGTAGCCTGAACCGTAAAATTGGTTTTCTCTGTATGAAATACCCAGAGGAATTTGAGCTCCAGTCATGGAAAAAATGTTTGAAGGAACAGACATGGTGGGCGATAGATGCATGGGTAGTGCACAATAAGTGGGAAAGGAACCCATATGAGAAATGGCTCCTGGAATATCATAGTTAGCATGAGATTCAAAAGGGGGGAGGTTCCAACCTCCCATGGGGACACGACTCATATCAAATGAAGGAGTAGGCATCAGAGCCATGATGCCCCTAGATCCCATGCTAGGATTCATATATGTGGACTAGGGAGAGGATTGCACGGGTGAAGACATATCAATAGAAAAATTACTAGAGACCCAAGGCACAAACTGAGTGTTGTAGTTCTGCACACCATTGTAAAAAGTGGAAGGATACGTCCCCATGAAATGAGCAGGCATCATGTGGTGGGTAGCAGTTAATGAGGGAGCAAAATAAACTCCACTTTCCATGATGAAAAAAACTAAAATAGACTCCTGAGGTCAACTAGTAGTCAAAGAGCATACCAAAAATTCAAATGACCAATATGCATGCAAACGGGCTAAAGTGGTTGAGTGGCCTCCCTCGCTAAAGAAGGTATGCCTCGTCTAAGAGGGACCTAAGACACCCTGCTAAAGTTTGGAGGTAACATAATCAGTTATAGAGGCCCTTGTGGGCTTAACAACTAGTCGGTTAGATCCCCTCGGAGAGGTAATCCTCCATAAAGGTTGTGTGTTGTCCAACCTCTATCTGACCAAGGATACAAGAAGAATAACCCATGCAAGTAACCTATGATATACTTAAGTCAAGAAACTAATAAACCATCGTATAATCTATGCATAGGGGAGCATTCGTAAGTCCAGATTACCATATGGGCAGGGTAGAAAATCCCAAAACCTTGAAAGCACCGCCTCTCATAGAGGTATGGGTACTAGTCAGATCCCCAAATACGAATAAATCCACAGAAATATCTCTGACACTAGGCAAGTATCCATGGGTTATCCCTTCAACTAACTTCGCGTGATGTTGTGATTAACTCTGGTGTGAGCGGAGCCTCCTGATATTACTAATTATACAATGGACTTCTCAGCTCCCTGTCTTAGACACATATGTTGATTTAATTTCCTTGGATAATTTTACTCACAAAATCCTATTCCAAGGCACTAAATCCTAGGCTAGATTGTGCACCCTAAAAAATAAAATCGTGACTAATCAATTTTAGTTTAAAGCGTAAATTATATTGGTCGTGATTACTCAAAAGGGTATGGAAGAGAAACTTATGATGTTATGACTCTACAAAATATAAATATGAATATAATGCAAAGTCTACCTTTAACTTTTCAATGAATGATATGCTAATAAAAGCAGTGCAATTTTCAATTTCAACTCTGCAATTCAGAAGTAGAATGCAATATTTTGCTAAATGTAATAAGCTAATGATAAAGGTTCAAAGACAAAAGTGTTAACCAATGCAAAATGCCTATTTTTTTGTATTTTCAATATATTAAAGAGAAAATGCATGGACTGAAAAACAACCTGATATATAAATTCTACTGTGTATAAACAAAATAACTTGAGGAGAATACCAAGCAACCAAACAAACGACCCAGGGTTTAAGGACAAACCAAAAAATTAAAAACAATGAGAAAGACTACACCCATAAATTCAACACCCAACAAGCTTCCTGTCAACCCAGAGAAACTCAACAGTCACTACAAAGACCTAAGAAGGCTCAACAAACATCCAAACTCACCTAATAGTCACTAAACCAAGAAAACAAGCAAGGAAAAGTGTTATACGTGACTCTTAAGGAGAAGAGTTCATATATACACATCTTGTAGAAAGGTAGAATGCGTGTGTATGTGTCTTTCAAGGAAAAAGGAGTGTACAAGATTTAAAACAAGGCCAGGCAAGGGAAAAAATGGTTGAAATCTTAGACTCAGAGTGAACAGAATCTGCCAAGTAGTGATACGACAAGAAACACAATGAAAAATGAGAAATGCAATAATAAAAAGTACTTCAACCCTTAGAAGGAAGATCTCTCCCCAGTCGAGTCGCCATTTCTGTTACAAGAGAAAAACTCTCTATGGCCAAGGGTAAACAACAACAGACATGTATGACTACATAAATTAACTCAATTTCATTGTATGCTATATAAACTAATGTGCAATATAATAAAGAGGCCTACCTTGGTCCAATGTTTGATGATGTTTCACCATTGAGCACTTCGACCCAAATCTTTGTACCTACAATAAGTTCTCAACGAACAAGCAAAGAAAGTATATAGTGATAATGTAAAGTGGTTAGCACATGAGATAGCACAATCCATTAATAAACATTACAAACATTCCCATGGATAATAATCATATATTTTCATGATACCAATAGGACGGGAAATGAGTATTTCTATTAATAATTGACCAATAGAAGTGTCAACATTACAGACTTCCGTGTCGACACGGTTCGTAACCAAGGAACCAAGTTCCTTCCAACTGGGTCTCCACCACTTCAATCCTCCACCAAAGGTAAGCTCAAAAGAGAGAGACATTGAGGTACTCTCAAAAATAGGGAAAGATTTTGGGGGATGAACATTGTGTTCAGACTTGAGGGAAAAAGGGATCCAGACTCAATATGAAGTAATTTCTCCAGAGTCACTTTTCTCTCAAAGTTAAATACTTTCTCCTTTTTTCCATAGCTCAAACTTGTGCTCTTATAGCCTTCAAAATGAAACTGAAGGTTCGATTCAGAATGTTTCTAGTATATGGAAGGCCAAGGATCAAAGATATCTTGTCATGACATGGAAACCCAACTCCATTCTTGTATTTTCTGGCACAAATCCCAATGTACGCGGGGTGTAGTGGAGAAACCTGTGTATACACTTGTTGTATAGCTGATATGGTGCGTATATGTGGAAAAATGTTTATTTTTAGCTCTGGATTTATCAAAAAGGGATGATAAGTCTACATAGGGAAATGGAAAAAGGCCTTCTATGCAAGATAACAATGGTGAGGCAAATCTTGCTATAACGGGCCATAATCCCAGGAATTTACCTATCAGGGAAAAATCCCTCATGTATTGTTTTTGATCTTCTATTCTTGGAGAGATGATGATATATTTGGGATATATTGGGTCTTGTAGGATGCATTTGTCGGGTTCCGAAGTATGAGATGTTTTTGGGTGACTAACTTCTAGGTCGATTTCCATTGGTTTTTGCTTCGACATTTCTTCCTCCCACATTATTTGTTGCATTCCCTCTGGGAGTTCGAAGGTCAGTCGTTTGAAGTGGTTGGAGTTGTGATCCTTGGCAATGACATAACTATAGGAGGGGGATGAGAGCCCCCCTCTCTTTACCTCCATGGCCACGGCAGTGGAAAAGAGGGTGGCTAGTTTCGAGGGTGAACCCTAAAATCAGAGTGACTCTATTTCATCTCTCTATAATTTGCGTGCTTAGCCTGAGGGAAATAGGAATATTTAATTAATTAATAAAAATGATTTTTTGGTGCAACTAGGGGATGGGTGACATGTGTATGGGAGAGGTTTTTCAAAATTAATTAATTGAAAAAGGAATTTAATGAGAAATTGGGAACTAATTACTTAAAAACTCTATAAAAAGGATGGAGGAGGAGTATGGATCATATCTTTTTGCATAACGTTACACTATTGAAATGTTACCTTGACTGGACTTTCTCTTGTGGGAGTTGGGATACCCAGCTCGAGTAACGAGTGGTAGCTCAAACTTTTGAGGCCAGATGGGTGCTATCATTCTCTGGTATTGTGTGTGTGGCCCATTTTTGGCTGGGGTGGCTTAGAGGGAAGAAGAGTACCCATAGCGTTGGTTGGGAGGTATTGGTGAGGTCACACTGATCAACAAGAGGGAGTTCGACAGAGCGCACGCGGGACAACGAATCAGAGCTTTCACATTTGGCTATGGTACACATGTGTATATTTTTGAATCATAGTTTAATATTGTTCTTGCACCTTCAGTATTGTATTTCTATTGGGTTAAAGATTATGTTTTATTCAACATTTTATGATCAAGAACTTAAAGTCATTCCAGCCTTATGCTCATTGTATTTGAATTGATTTCCCTTGGTGCACCCAAAATCTGATTGCAATGACTTCTCTATGTTTTTTTTTATTGATTACGAAGAAAAAAATGTGTTTTTATATTTCTTCCCTTATCCCTTTAGTTATTAGTCTGTGCCTAAGAAATCGGACAGGAGTCGATTCGATGGTCGTCAGTCTGGTGTTTAAAGACCTATAGATTCAAATGGATTTATTTACTATGCATGGATAATAAGTGAAGGATAAATTTCTCCCAATTATCAAACCCTTACTTATCTCTTCGTTTTTCTCTTATGATTAATCTCAATTCCTTGCTCCTTCTTATGAATGAATATCTATGCATTTTGATTGATGCATTACCGAATGATTAGTCTTGCGCCTTTTCATGCTGAGTATCTCTACGTTTTTGTTGATTAATCTCTGATCGATTAGTCTCTGCGATTTTGTTTGATTATCTATGTGCTTTATCATTGCGATTTCTTGGCATATTACCTAACACTTGATTGGTATAAACCATATGATTTTATTGATAAATCCAAACACTTGTTTGGTATCATCTCTGTGATTTTAATGATGAATCTCAATGCTTTGTTTGGTATTTTGACTATTATTTACATGTATTGACTTTGATGTAATGTATTGACTGTGTCTTTAATATGTAGTGACTTCTATTGTAATACATAGTGACTGTGATTTTATATACTGTAACAACGTTTTTAATATATATTGATTACGAATTTACCCCAATGATGTTACCTGCCAGAGAGTTCATTTGATATATTTGTTCTCTCCCTTTTTACATGCATTTACCACAACAATTTTACTTGGCATAATTTCATTTTGATAGAGTTCATTTCTCCTTTTTACATGCATTTATAATTTCATTTTGATAGAGTTCATTTCTCCTTTTTACATGCATTTACCATAGTGATTTTTACGTGGCAGAAATTTTGTTTTGATAGAGTTCATATCTCCTTTTTACATGCATTTACCACAATGATTTTACCTAGCAGAGAATTCATTTGATAGAGTTGTTATCTCCCTTTTTAAATTCCTTTAACACAGAGATTTGATTTTTCTTTAACACAATGATTAATCCTTTTTACCCAACATTATCTCTATGTTTGGATAGACAACATTATCTCTGCGTTTTGGATAGACAAAATTACCTCTGTGTTTTTTGAATAGACAACATTATCACATTATCTCTACATTTTGGAAGAACAACGATATCCATTCTATAGATTTAAATACATCGATATCACTACTATAGATTTAAAGACAACAATATCAATCTATAGAATTAAAGCCAACGATAATACATATTGTTATCTTATATCTTATTGGATTCTTACACAACTATCAATGGTAGACATAGATTGTTAGACTGTGATATCACTAACAGACAAGAAATTTATGAATACATTGTAACTGTGGTTGGGTATGAAAACATTGTTTTTTATAATTATGAATTACAAACAACGTTTTACACAACATTTTGTATATAGTCAGCGGTTTTAGACACCGTTTATACACAATATGTTTAAACCTTAATTCCCATATATCCTCACACCGTTTCATCCAGGGGAAAGGATAGTATTGAGATGAAACTCAAGATAGTTTACATTCACTTGATCTTCTGTTATATGCATTGTTCCACGTATGGAAGGAAAGTTAGAATTTTGTAAATTTTATTTTTAATTGAAAAATGTGAAATAAAATTTAAAATTCTAAGTTACAAACTTAAGACATCAAATTAAATATTTAAAGGGAAAAAGAGTGGCAAGAAACATTATGTGGTGAATTAACGAGATGTAGAAAAGAACTATTCCACAATGAAGTAATTCATTTACTCAACAAACCAAGGTAGCATATTGACATCGTAAAGGGAAACAATGACAAGGTAATAAAAATAGATCACATAGAAAGTAATCACACGGTAAATAAAAGGTAAAACAATTGATAAAAAATTATTGAGTTGGAGTCTAACCAAAGTAATTTAGCCTCTACTTCTAATATAGCATTATTGAGAGGGTTCTAGCTACGTGTGATGTCAATAATTTTACTTTGGATTGATTGTTGTCCCTCCATGGGGAGGTTGAGAAGTTTTCATTTGTGCATGGGTCCCTAGAGCCTTAGTCACATTGTGGAGACATGGCACCTTACGATTGGGTCATTGCACGCGTTGATCAATAAATGCATATGGAACCTGACTTTGGATCATGCGCCTCCCATGTGGATGAGGTTGTTGTTTGTTTGAGGTTGTACCTGTTGTAACGTTTAATAGAGGTCTCTCGTTCGTTGGGATGGTTCTAGATACTTATCGTGGAAGTTGTTGTGTTGGACTGATCGATGAAGGTAGCATGCCTGGAAGTTAAATAGAATTGTGCCTCAAGTTTATTATTTCTAGCTAGATTGTGTTTTTAGCTCCCTTGCGTGTTTCTAAATTAAGGTTGAAGTAATGTCTAAATTTTTAGAGTTATCTATTTTGCACGGTGAAAGGCCACTAATGATCGATCATTGTTGTTTTTGGAGCACCATGCAAAGCGTTGAATCTTTGATTTCTTTTTCTCACTCTCTTTAAAATTTAATGCTTCTGGTGTCGTCTTGTTTCCTGCTTCCTGGATTGCATGCGTGGTGTTCATCATTAAGTTGTGATGATTAACTATTGTCATTCTTGCCTTGCTTCTCAAAAAAAAACATTTCACTTGTTGTGTTGCATGTGGTTGTAACAACAGGGGTTGCTACATATGGTATCAGAGTGGGTTCAACCGTGCGACTGTGGATCACCGTGTTTTCTACTGCAGTAAAACCTTGAGTAATAACCAAGCGCTAATTAAAACTTTAATGTGTCCATGCTGTGATATTGATTAGAGGATGTCACAGAGGTAAATAACATGGTGCCATGGAAAGAGGGGCGACACCTCCAGAAGTTCACGCGCCCTGAGACTCTAACCTCCAAGGGAAGAACAAGTCCTTGGGTTGGATTCAATTGATGTAATGGATGGTGATGGTATGAAAAGGTCCTTCCATGGAATTTCAGAGTCCTTGATTCACCATATGTATTGAGATGAGGCCAGGGAGGCTGTACCCCTGAGGATCCACAACGTGCCCCCGCTAATACCATTAGCATTTACCAAGAAATCAAGAGGGATGAGTTCTCAAGTATAAGAGTGTTGCAGACAACTCAGTTGACGAGGCATGGATGGAAAGCAAGGCCTTTTTCTTTATGCTTCATGATTATGACCTCCAACATGAAGGTTGACAGGGCGGTCTTTCAACTGAAGGGGAGAGATCTTCTATGACGGAAGACGCTCCTGTCGCATTTGAACATGGTTTTCAAATACGTGTCATGGGAACTGTTCAAGTAACGATTCAAAGAGAGGTATATATGGGAAGAATTCACTGAGAGTCAGAAAAACAAGTCCAATGCCTTATGATAAGGCGATCATATGGTTCTCAAGTATTAGGAATGTTTTATGGAGCTACTTCGATATGCTTTGCACCTGAATACCGAGAAACGTGAGGTCAGTGGGTTCTTGCTTGGTATTAATTTCAGAATTCATGCGAAGGTTAGGATTCTGATGCCTCATACCTTGCATGATGTCATCCAGAAGGCTCTCATAGCATAGGAGAATCTTATCAATGGGGTTCAGATCATGACTCCACCGAGATCAGCAGGGCAGGTGTCATCTAGTGTGCAACAACATTAGATACCAGCTAGGCATTCACCAGGATATCGTGGTTTCTAGAGAGGATCCACTTTCACTACACCTCGACGGACAACTCCTCAGCAATGGACTCCTTACCGAGGACCACAACACCAGCACCAACGTCGACCGCAACAACAACAATTTAGGCCTATTCAACAGAACATAGAAGGGTTCCAGGCCGGTGGACTGTCATCTTCTACTTCAGATACCAATATTACTGGATCGAAGAAAGGGTTTTGGACATGTGGGCAGCCACATTACTAGTGCTAATACCCAATGGATAGGACTAGAGAATTTGGATCAGCCGGACCCACTACCGTAGGAGATTTGGACAAGGCCCATCAGATTCATGCAGCAGTGAATAATCGCTAGGCAAAGCACCAATCGACTATGCTCGAGACGTTAGGTACTTTCGCTAACCAATCCTTTAGTATTTTGATAGATCCCGGTTCTACAAAGAGTTTCATTTATGGGGAAGCACTAAACAAAATTAAGGTAAAGGAAGTCAAACATGATGAGTTTTTCTTTGTAGAAATGGATTCAGTAGGAAAACATAAGGTTGGTGGGAAGGTTATGAGTTGTAGCCTTAACATGGGATATTTTGTCACTAGGGACAACCTGTACATCATGATCTTAGGATGTTATGACATTGTGATCAATATGGACTGCTTGTAATTGCATGAGGAAATACTCAATCATAAGATGAAACGATTGATCTTTTTCGATGATGAGGGACAATGATGCGTGATTGTAGGTTGGAACTAGGGATTTTACCTAAGGTTCATCTCTTCCTTGCAGCTACGAAAGAGCATGCACAAGGGATGTAAGATTTATGTGATCATTGCGTTAAACAAGAAGGGAGTAGCGGAAGGTCTACAACACCTTCCAGTGGTGAGAGAGTTTGCAGACGTCTTCCCTAATGATTTACCTCAGATACCACTAGAGAGGGAGTTGTAAATTACCATAGAACTAAAATCGGGGACTGAATCGATAGCAAGAACGCCTTATCAAATGTCGACCCCAGAGTTACAGGAGTTGAAAATGCAACTGAAGGAGTTGTTAGACCTAGGAATTATACTTCCAAGTGTATCATTGTGGGGTGCACCTATCATTTTCGTACAAAAGAAGGATGGGTTGTGGAGACTCTGCATTGACTATTTTCAATTGAACAAGGCAACGATCAAGAATCAATATTCATTGCCAAGGATTGATGATCTGTTTGATCAGATAAAAGGTGAGACAATGTTTTCAAAGATTGACCTGAGATCAGGGTATCACCAATTATGCATCAGGGGGATGACATCCCTAAGACCTCCTTTAATACAAGGTTTGGACATTATGAATTTATTGTTTTACCGTTTGGACTGACGAATATCCCAGGGGTATTATGAGTTTGATGAAAGGGGTGTTCTGCGAATACTTGGACAAGTTCGTCCAAGTATTCATTGATGATATTTTGATTTACTCTCAAACGATGGAGGATCATGACGAGCAATTGCACCTGGTACTACAGTTTCTGCAAGATAACAAATTGTATGGGAAATTTTCTAAATGCTCATTTTATCAATTGAATATTCACTACCTAAGGCATGTCATCTCCGATGAAGTTATCGTCATGGATCCAACAAAGGTCGAGGCTATTATGGAATGGCCTACGTCGACGAATTTATCCTAAGTGTGTAGCTTCATGGTTTTAGTGGGATATTATCGACGGTTTTTCGAGGGTTTTTCAAAGATAGCAAATCCAATTATGGAATTGTCGAAGAAGAACTAGAAGTTTGTTTGGACCGAGAAATGGGAGGAGGAATTTCGGAGGCTCAAGGAGTTTTTGATGACAACACCAATACTAAAGGTCCCTAACATGGTTGCGGGCTTCTTGGTATGCACTAATGCATCCAAGGAAGGCTTATGTGGAGTCTTGATGCAATACGGTCGAGTGATCACTTACATATCGATAAATTTGAGAAGGCATGAGGAGAACTATGCAACGCATGATTTGGAGTTGTTAGCCATTGTATATGCCTTGAGAGTTTGGAGACACTACCTTATTGGATGGAAATTCAAACTAAAAACAGACCATTGTGTACTACAACATATCTTTACTCAAAGTGACTTGAACGCACAACAATGGTGTTGGTCGAAATTGCTTAATGAGTATGATTTCAAGATTACTTACATAAAAGGTATAGTGAATAGAGTGGAATATGTGTTGAGTTGGATACCACGCATCATTTCAGTGATACCTCTTCTAATGAATCTATGTGAAAACATTCTAACTTTACATCACGATGATGACTAGTACAAGGAGGCTAAGTACGTTATCAGACATAACACAATGACGGTACCAAGGTTGAAGGATTTATGTTTGACAACGACGGAATTTTGAGATTTAAAAATTGAATTTATGTATCGCCCAACGATGAGTTGAGGATTTTGATCATAAACGAGGCTCACAAAGCCATGTACATGGCTCACCCAAGATTCATGAAGATGAGGGCAGACCTTAAACCCTTATTCTTCTAGAAAGGAATGGAGCCAAACATAGTCAATTATGTGTCAAGATGTCTATAATGTCAGGAGGCAAAGGCAGAACATAGGCATCCGACAGGATTACTACAACCACACACGATTCCAAAATCGAAATGGGAGGTCATTCAATGGATTTGATTGTTGGATTTCCACTGATGGCAAGGAGACATGACTCAATTTTTTTGGTAGTCAACACTCTGATGAAGAGTGCTCATTTTATTCCTGTGTGTACGACGTATCATGCACCTCATATAGCTAGAGTTTTCATCAGGGAGATTGTGAGGTTGCATGGCGTGCCTAAGAGGATTAAATCTAATCGAGGATGGAGTATCACCCAGAGATAGATGGGAAGAGTGAATGAACAAACTAAATCTTGGAGGACATGTTACGTATGTACGTGATGGACCAACAGGAGCATTGGGAATAATTCTTGCCACTAGTACAATTCACATATAACAATAGTTATCAAAGCATCATTAAGATGGTGCATTTCAAGTTTCTTTATGGGCGACCATGTCATACACCTTTGATTTGGGATCGGCTTGAGGATAGGGTCCTGGTTTGACCAGAAGAAATCCAAGAAATGGAATATCAAATGCACATAATAATACAAAGGATCAAGGAAGCGCAATATTAGCAGAAGATTTATGTCGGTGCACATCGTTTCGACTGTAGTTAGGAATTTGGTGATCTAGTCTTCTTGCAGGTGAAACCACATAATATTTCGATCAAGTTTGGAAGGGGTGCTAAAATATCTCCTAGGTTCATGGGAACTTTCAAGATTGTGGAAAGGAAAGGGCCCGTGGCCTATCGACTAGCGTTGCATGACTCTTTGAGGCATATGCATGATGTATTTCATGTATATGTTTTGAGAGATTATGTTAGTGATCCTACACATGTTATTGACTTGAGTACCTTACAAGTATCTGCCGAGGGTGCGCTCACGGAGGAGCTAATCCTCATCTTGGACTATCACATTCGATAGCTATGGCGTCGAACAATACATCAGGTCAAGGTCCAACGGGACAACTATAGTCCACACTCGACAACCTGGGAGGACGCATATGATATGCATCAGTAGTTTCCATTTTTGTTTGATAGATAGACTTATGATACTGTGATACACTTTATTTCGGCACTTATATACTGTGAAACTTCAGGACAAAGTTTAAACCAAGAGCGGGTGTATGTAACATCTTTCTCTTACATGCACTGAGTGAACTTATTCTTTGAGGACACCTGCTTGCAAGTGATCCCGATTATTATACTATTGGTTGTTTGATTATGATTATGGGATATTATGGATATGATGATATGTTGTTTTGTTGTACTTACATAGACAGGTGCTATTGATTGGGTTCTCCTGAGTGTGCAAGACTCTAGACATTGAGGATGAAAAGGCATCGATGAAACCCCTTGGACTCCAGATCAAGTCACGGAGTGGAATGTTGGGTTTGAATGTTGTTGATGTGACATATGTTCATATGATTTTATGTTATGATGATTGGTTATTATTTCTGACATGATTCGTTGATGGATGCAGGCTGACAATAACTTGCTGACCAGACTCACATGTGGATTAGAGGGGTCACATAGGAAAACCAGAGACATTGAGGGAGAGGTGTGGCAGCATCCTTGCCATAGCCTATTATCATTCATGTCGTGGATCAAACTATAGGTTAACAATTACCTAGTTCGAGAAGACCCATGATGTCGTGAGGGAAGAGTATGATAGTTGCTCACGATTATTCTAAAGGGAACACAATAATAAAGGGGCATTATTCCTTAGAGGTCCTTTGTCTCCAACAATATCACTTGGCAGAGTATTGACTCCAGGGGTTTGACATCTACCAAATTCCGTCAAGAGGCAAGTGGCACCCTTGGAGCACGTAGTGCGTCTTGAAGGGGAGGTCGCACAAGGAAAACATAAATAGGTGAGTGGAACCCTTGGAGAACGTAATGCATCCTGAAGGGCATGTCATGATTTTATCTAGTAAGTGAATAAACCTAGTTGGCCTTAAAATGAATGACATGATAATTAAGATTTAAAAACAATTTTCCCTAATAAAAATGTCGCCCAACCTAGTGAAATTAAAACCTAGGTCTAAGTAGAACATGTGGTCAAATAATAATAATAATAATAAATAAACATGTAACAAAAAGTGGGGTAAGAAATTCAAATTTATTTATTAAAGTCAAAATTATAATGGAGGATTAAATTTTTTAAAAGGGAAATGTTGTTAATATCTACATTTGGTAATTTAATTTTTAGTTAAAAAGAAAAGAGGGTAAATGGTTGTTTTATCTACACTTGCTAAATTAATTTTTAATTAAAGAGGAAAAAGGGTAAATGGTTGTTTTATCTACACTTTCTAAATTCATTTTTAGTTAAAAAGGAAAAAGAGGGATACTTGAAAGAAATAGGAAACTTAAAGAAACATGGAAACGTAAAGAAAAAGTTGAATGTCTAACTTAGTAAGGAATATTGCCTTGGGAACTTGCTATTTATGAACTCCATTAGGAATTAAGTAAGGCATAAGTCATTTAAGATTAGTAAGCGAATATTGGGACACCAAGGAGCGTTTTTAGAAAGGCTTTTAGGTGGGTGAGGGAAATAGGAATATTTAATTAATTAATAAAATTGATATTCTGGTGCAACTAGGGGATGGGTGACATGTGTATGGGGGAGATTTTCGAAATTAATTAATTAAAAAAGGAATTTAATGAGAAATTTGGAAACTAATTACTTAAAAAATCTATAAAAAGGGTGGAGGAGGAGGAGTATGTATCAGATCTTTTTGTGTAAAGTTACGTTGCTGAAATTTTACCTTGACTGAACTTTCTCTTATGGGATTTGGGATACCCAACTCGGGTAACGAGTGGTAGCACAACCTTTCAAGGAGAGTAGGGTGCTATCATTATTTGGTATTGTGTTTGTGGCCCCTTTGCATCTCAGGGGGCTCAGGGGGGAGAAGAGCACCCCTAGCATTAGCTAGGAGGTACCAGTGAGGTCACATCGATTGAAAAACGAGAGTTGGGCTGAGTGCGTGCAGGAAAATGACTCAGAGATTTCGCATTTGGCTACGGTACGCATGTGTATATTTTTGAATGGTGTTTAATATTGTTCCTGTGCCTTCAATATTGTACTTCTATTCTGTTAAATATTATTTTTTATTCAACGTTTTATGATCAAGAACTTAAAGTCATCCTAGCCATATGCTCGTTGTATTTTAATTTATTTCCCTTGGTGAACCCAAAATCTTATTTCCATGACTTCGCTGCATTTGTTTTTATTGATTATTACGAAGAAAAAAATATGTTTTTATCTTTCGTCCCTTATCCCTTTAGTTATTAGTCCGTGCCTTAGTAGTTGGCCAGGAGTCGATTCGACGGTCGTCACTCCAGTGTTTAAATACCTATAGATTCAAATGACCTTCTTTCCTATGCATGGATAATAAGTGAAGGATACATTTCTCCCAATTATCAAACCCTTACTTCTCTCTCCATTTTTCTCTTATGATTAATCTCAATTCTTTGTGCCTTATTATGAATGAGTATATGTGTGTTTTGATTGATCCATTGTCAAATGATTAGTCTTGTGCCTTCTTGTGCTGAGTATCTCTGTGTTTTTATTGATTCATATCTGATCGATTAGTCTCTGGGATTTTGTTTGATTATATCTCCACTTTATCTGTGCGATTTCTTGGAATATTACCCAACGCTTGATTAGTATAACCTCTGTGATTTTATTGATAAATCCCAACACTTGTTTGTATCATCTCTGTGATTTTAATGATGAATCCTAGTCCTTGATTTTGTATTTTGAATACGATTTACATGTATTGTCTGCGATGTAATGTATTGACCGTGTCTTTCAAATCTAGTGACTTATAATACATAGTGACTGCGATTTTATATACTGTAACAACGTTTTTAATATATATTTATTAAGAATTTACCCCAGTGATGTTACCTGGAAGAAATTTTGTTTGATAGAGTTTTTCTCTCCCTTTTTACATGCATTTACCATAGCGATTTTACCTGGAAGAATTTCGTTTTGATAAAGTTCATATCTCCTTTTTACATGCATTTACCACAATGATTTTACCTGGCATAAATTTTGTTTTGATAGAGTTCATATCTCCTTTTTACATCCATTTACCACTGTGATTTTAGCTGGTGGAGAATTTTTTTGATAGAGTTGTTATCTCCCTTTTTAAATGATTTTAACATAGCGATTTCATTTTTCTTTAACACAACGATTCATAATTTTTACCTAACATTATCTCTGTGTTTGGATAGAAAACATTATCACTGCATTTTTGATAAACAACATTACCTCCACGTTTTTTTAATAGACGGAATTATCACATTATCTTTTTGTTTTGGAAGGACACCGATATCCATGCTATAGATTTAAATACATCGATATCATTGCTATAGATTTAAAGACGTAAATATCAAGCTACAAAATTAAAGACAACGTTAAGACATATTATTATCTTATATTTTATTAGATTCTTACACAACTATCATTGTTAGACATAGATTGTTAGACCATGATATCACTGACAAACAATGAATTTATGATTGCATTGTAACTATGCATGGGTATGACACCCTTTTTTTTTATAATGATGAATTACATACATCATTTTACACAATGTTTTTACACAATGTTTTTACGCAACGTTTTGTATACAGTCAACGGTTTTACACAACATTTATACACAAGATGTGTAAACCTTAATTCCCATATATCCTCACATTGTTTTGTCCAGGGGAAAGGACAGTATTGAGATACAACTCAAAATAGTTTACATGCACTTGATCTTCTATTATTTGCATTGTTCCACGTATGCAAGGCAAGTTAGAATTTTGCAAATTTTATTTTTAATTGAAAAATGCAAAATAAAATTTAAAATTCTAAGTTACAAACTTAAGACATCAAATTAAAATTTTAAAGGGAAAAAGAACGTGCTAAGAAACATTTTGTGGTGAATTAATGAGATGTAGAAAAGAACTATTCTGCAATGAAATAATTTATTTACTCAACAAACCAAGGTAACATATTGACATCGTAAAGGAAAACAATGACAAGGTAATAAAAATAGATCACATATAAAGTAATGAAACAATAAATAAAAGGTAAAATAATTGATAAAAAATTACTTAGTTGGAGTCTAAGAAAAGTAATTTAGCCTCTACTTCTAATATAACATTGTTGAGAGGGTTCTACATACGTGTGACATCAATACTGTTACTTTGGATTGATTATTTTCCTTCCATGGGGAGGTTGAGAATTTTTCATTTGCGCGTGGGTCCCTAGCACCTTGGTCGCGTTGTGGAGACATGGCACCTTATAACTGGGTCATTGCGTGCGTTGATCAATAAATGCATATGGAACCTGACATAGGATCATGTGCCTCCCTTGTGGATGAGATTTTTGTTTATTTGAGGTTGTACCTATTGTAAAGTTTAATATCAGTGTCTTGCTCGTCGAGAGGGTTCTGGCTACTTATCATGGAATTTGTTGTGTTGGATTGATTGATGAAGGTAGCGCACCTAGAAATTAAATAGAATTGCACCTCAAGTTTGTTATTGCTAGTTAGATTGTGTTGCCAGCTCCCTTGCACACTTGTAAATTAAGGTTGATTGAAGTAATGTCTAAATTTTTATAGTTATCTGGTTTGCGCGGTGAAAGGCGACTGATGATTGGTCATTGTTGTTTTCAGGGTGCCATGCAAAGCGTTGAATCTTTGATTTCTTTTTCTCGGTCGCTCTAAAATTTCTTGCTTCTGGTGTTGTCTTGTTTCCTGCTGCCCAGATTGCATGCGTGGTGTTCGCGGTCAAGTTACAATGATTAACAGTTGTTGTTGTTACCTTCCTGCTCAAAGACAAAAAAAATTGCACTTGTTGCATCGCATGTGGTCGTAATGACGTGGGTCGTTACAACCTTGTACGTTGGAAAGAAAGGGTTGACTATGGTCGATCATGGTTGTACTTCACCATGGTTGAATGTGGTTAACAATGACCATGGTTTAATATGGTTGATCGAGGTTTATTATGGTTGACTATGCCCATGGCTAACACACGTTTTGTTTATCCCATTGTGACATCAACTTTTGTTCGTCACTTGACATCATAAGGTTATGGTTATCAATTTATGAAGAAGTATTTTTGTTTGTCACATTTTGGAGTTGGAAAATGTTTTTCATAATATGACAGTGAGTTATGTTTGTTACATTGCGACATTGGGAAATTTTCTTCTCATTGCAATGTTGGTCTATGTTTGTCACATTACCACATTGGTTTGAGTACATCACATTGTGAGAATGGCTTGTGTTCATCCCATTGTGACGTTTGAAAATATTTGTCACAATGCAAAAAAAATATATGCAAGTCACATTGCATCACAAGGATATGTTCATCACATTGCGATGACAAGGCTATGTCTGTCACATTGAAACAACCATTTATGTTCCTAACATTGTGATGAAAGGGATATATTCATCACATTACGACGTCTGTATATGTTCTTCAGATTGTGACATTAAGAAATGTTTGACACATTGCGACATTTGGACAATGTTTATTATTGGTTAGCCATGTTGGACCAAGTTAATTATGGTTAACCTTTGTTTACTATGACACTATTGCATTGCAATGATGATCATATTTTCTTTGTTAGATGGTGACATTAGGTTTTTTTTGCCACATGACATCATAAGGTTATGGTCATCACATTGCAATGTAGGGTTTTTGTTTATAACATTATGGCATTGGAATAAGATTGTCCCATTTTGATAGTGGGTTATGTTTGTCACATTGCGACATCGGGAAATGGTCGTCTCACTCCAATCTTGGGCTATGTTTATCACATTGTGACATTAGGTTGTGTACATCACATTGCGACCATGGGTTATGTTTGTCACCTTCCAAAATTTGGAAATGTTTCTCACATTATTATGTTAGGATATTTATGTCACATTGTGAAAATGAGACAATGCTCATCACATTACGATGAAGAAGCTATATTTGTTAGATTTCAACAATAATAAATGTTTGTTACATTCTGACAAGAGGGATAAGTATGTCACATTACAATGATAGATATATGTTTGTAACATTGTGACATTAACATGCTTGTCAAAATGTGACGCTACTATGTTTTTCACATTGCGACAGTATGAATATGTTCGTCATATTACGATGGTGGGACAATGTTCATCATATTGCGACAATAGCGATATGTTTGTCACACTTCAACATTACTCTGTTCGTCATATTGCAACATTTTATTTTGTTTTTCAGATTGCAATGTGGGTTATATTTGTCACATGAAAAGGTTCTTTTATGTTCAACACATTACGAAAATGAAGTTTTCGCCATATTTTAGAAAAAAATATAACAAAGTGTTTCATTTGTTACAAATATAGGAACTTTGAATTGATGTGATTTATTACATAGAAGGAAACTTAGAATCATGCTTCTTCTAAGAAAATTAATATCAAATCATATTTAACTTTACAGATGATGACGTTTACTTGTTCTAAAGAAATTGATAGCAAATAATATTCAAACCTGTAGATGTTAAATTATACTTTTTCTAAGGACATTGATTGTAATTCTACTTGATTTATATTGGTTCTAAGGACATTGATATAAAATCATTTAATAATTTATACGTGTTATAAGAACATTGATAACAAATCATTTGGAACTTCGCAGATGATGAGTTATACTATTCCAAGGACATTCATAACAAATATACTTGATTTATACATTACATATGATAATGTATATTTTTTCTAAGAAAATTTAAAGGAAATCAACCTCTTTTATACTTTGAAGATGGCTATTTATACTTATGCTAAGGACATTAAAAAAACATCACCTTGAAATTTGATGATGATTGATCATTGTTATAAGGACATTTTAGTATACCACACATGGATCATAGAGTTTATACATTGCACCATGATACAAACTATGACCATTATACATCCACATATAATTTTTATATATTTTTCAATGATTTTATTTTTCAGGACTAGGAGAAAAGAAACTATCCCACGCATAGAAAAATTTAATTCAAATCCATACAAAATCCACACACATGCACACATAGAGAGAGAGATATAGCTTTCATTAAAATCCATATAGTGAAAAAAAAAATCCACACAAACATTAAGTCATATTCTCAAACCATTAAAATAAACACAAGTCCTATAATGGTGATAACCCTAATATCCATTGACTTTAATAACCATAACCCTAATAATCATTGAACTTAATATATTATTAATACATTATTGTTGACATGGTTAATTATTCATATTAATTAATAATTATTGTATAAAGGGTATGTATGTACAATATACACATATCCTTAAAGTACCCCTTGTATAATATAACTAATTATGTATATTAATAATAAATAATAATATGCCCAAAGGGGTGGGATCCAATGGTGGAAAGCTAGGAGTTTTTCACCATTGGGCAAGGTTCAATTCCCGTGAGGGCCTAACCTGAAGCCATGGGGGCACCTTGAGGTAGTGTTTGAATGTGTGGTTGCACCTAGAGATATTATATTAAAAATGATATCATGACCTGTTTACACATAAGTGGATCAAAGTCCACTCCCATGGCCTTCAATATTTTAAAAGGCCCAAAGGGGTTGGATCCAATGGCGGAAAGCAAGAATTTTTTCACCATTGGGAGATGTTCAATTCCAATGAGGGCCTAACCTGAATCCATGGGGCCACCTTGAGGTAGTGGTCGAACATGTGGTTACACCCAGAGATATTATATTAAAAATGATATCGTGACCCATGCACACATAAGTGGATCAAATCCCACCCCCATGTCCTTCAATTTAAATCCCAAAGGGGTTGGATCCAATGGTGTAAAGTGAGGATTTTTTCACTGTCGGCCAAGGTTCACATCCCGTGAGGACCTAACCTAAAGCCATGGGGGCACCTTGAGGTAGTCGTCGAATGTGTGGTTGCACCCAGAGATATTATATTAAAAATGATATTGTGACCCGTGCACACATAAGTGGATCAAATCCCACCCCGATGTCCTTCAATTTAATCCCTGAGGTGTAGGACAATCGGTGACAGAGTGTGTTGTTAAGGTACTCTGTGATGTTAAACTCACCGTTTTGAAACCCCACGGCCACAAAATATCTAGCCATGTTAAGGGTTGGTGTGTCTCAGGACGGGTGTGATCCCCAGGTGATTTTGACAGCTTAGATTCCCCTGAGTCATGGTTTCTTAGCCATAGGCTAGTCTCGTAGGTCACAAACAAACTACAAAACAAAAAAATAAAATAAATAATAATATAGTTATTATTATTATTATTATTATTTATGTATTAGGTATAATAACAATAAAACATTAATAATGCTTCCAATAAATATTATTATGACTAATAATGAAGAATTAATAAATTAATATAAATAATTTATTATTATGTATTAATGTGGTTATTAAAAAAATATTATTGACATTATTAATAGTTATTATTATTGTTATATAATAATAATAACTAATACCCCACGTACATTAATAATAAATATATTAATTAACCCTATTAACCATAACTATAACTCTATTAATGTTAATATCCCTAACCCTAATGACCGTTGACCTTAATATAATATTAATGATGATGATGATGATGATTAACTATCACTAAGACCAAATTAGTAAATGAGACCTTAAGAGGGTAAGACATTACTTGCAATTCTTTAGAATTGTGTTTATGTGATCGAAAAAGATTGATAAATGCTTTCCAAGATCACCATAGTTTTGTTGACATAAAAGGTTAATAATGTTGGTAGTGTGAAAAATGTTTTGAAATTGAGATCTAATCTAGGTATAGGCTAGACAATATAAGATAAAACCTTTTCATCCTCAACCCTCTTAGTGTCACAAAGGTGACACAGTCTTTCATCCCAAAATGTTTTAGGAATTTACGAACACCCACTTTCACTATGGAGTTCATGATAATTTGTTCTTATCTTAGCAATGCTCATTTTTTTTCTTTACACTTACCAAAATGGAGATATAATTTTGATATTCTAGATTAGGGTTGATTACCTCCTTATAATACCTTGATTTTGTTTTTTCCTGTATCTCTCTATCACACCACATTTTCTCTTTGAATTTTAGTTGAACAATATTTTTAATAACATCCTTATTCAACAAATGTAGTATACCTAGCGATGTACTATGGGGTACCTATGGAGGTATCCAATGGGAATGTGGTTATACATTATTAGTGGAAGTGATTTAATATATGAGAATGTGGTCATTGAATGTAAGGTAGACTAGGTCTACTATATTAATAAAGGTCCACTATGGTAGTTAAATGTAATAAATTTGAGAAGACTCTCTAGAAGGTTCCTAAGATATAGAGAGATCTATATAAATAAGTGTAAGAAATGTAATGAGACATAGTGAATATTATTTTTATCATACAAGCAAGGATTGCTTGAGGAGTACATTCTTTCCATAAGGAATAATATATGGTGTTACCCTACCTCAAGGGTTTTGTCTACATTCTTGTGTTCAGTGTTTTGGTGAATGTTTTGGTGTTTATTATTGGTTTATTTCTGAAGTATATTTGCAAATGATTCAGTCACTTAACAATTGGTATTAGAGCACTTTCCTTGGCCAAAGAAGGGGATAATGCTTTGTCTCTTTTTGCAGATTTTTTCTAGAAAAACAAAAAAGGGCGGCGCACTTCAGGTTTAGATATTAATTTTTTTTAGAATAATTGGATGAAACAAATTTGGTATTTGAATTCCTCTCAGAAAATTACTCAATTAAAAAAAAAAACATTAATCGAAACAAAGTCTGATAAGTAATGTTATGAGCATTTTAAATTCAACAGTTTTGCATGGTTTTTTTTGGAAAAAAACGTGATTTTCTGCAATAAGTTATTTTTAACTTTAGTTTTTGTTGAATATTTATTCCAAGTATGCTATTTTTTACTGGAAGAGATGATGGTCCTAGTATTGAAGAATTTATACAATCTCACAAGTCATTATGGAAATGGAAGTGGAAATATTTTGTAAATTCAAGTTTCAAAGATAATGCTCTCATATGGTGGCAATCATTTCACCATTCTAACTGGATGTCACTTTCTGAGGAAGCATTTGAAAAATTACTTTTATAAAAGTTGTCTAATACAAAAAGTAAGGATACATACATCACCAAGAGTTTATTTTCATGTGGAAAATCTATATTACAAGTTCATGGTTGTATTCATAAAGAAAATGTCATTGTTTCTATTAAACCTAATTGCCAACAATTTTTTTATCAATATTCAGTTGGTTAATAGATTGCAAGTTCCTACAGAGAATATTCACAGCACACAGGTTGAGGGTGAAAATGTTCAAATTTTTAAAGATTTGAAGATCTCCATGGACAAATATGTGTTTCATTATAATTTTCATGCTATAAATATGGTCGATGAAGATATTGTTTTGGGATATCGTTGGATGGAATCAATTGGTATAGTTAATATTAATGTGAAAAAGAATCTTCTAAAAAATTTGTACAAGAAAAAAAAAATAACACTGCAGGATGTGTCTCTTAGTAAAAAAGATGGGCCCACGATGACCAACAAAGAAGTTATTGTTGAGTCCAAAGTTGAATCGGAGGTAGATTCTACAGAAGGAGATGAAGAAAAACTACAGGAATGACACAATCAGGAAGCTAAGGATGTCATTGACTCAAAGGCACAAAGTGTTGCAAATTTGAAGAAAAATGAACATATTCCTACAGTTGTTGTATATCACCATCGACATCATATAGAGAAATAACATTCATCAAGGAAATGGCATGTGCATAAACAAATTTATGCCCCAACAGGGCACCCGACAGGAAACCGATCAAGAGGTGCATGGAGGACTATCGACACTACAAGAAGAGCTCAGGCTACAAAACAAATCCCATGACAACCCTCACATGATGTAGAGCAAGCTTAGGGTGACAAGGCAAAAAATGGACAACATGTTTGACTTCCATTGGGATGGATGGATGGTTGTACTTGGCACCATTTGGCTACATTTCTTAGCCAGTATTATTGCATGGTTTCTTCTCATGTTTCAAGGATGAAACATGTGAAGGGGGATGGAATGTAGTATACCTAGGGATGTACTATGGGGTACCTAGGGAGGTATCCAATGGAAATGTGGTTATGCATTATTAGTGGAAGTGATTTAATATATGAGAATGTGATTATTCAGTAAAAGGTGGACTAGGTCCACTATATTAATAAAGGCCCACTATGGTAGTTAAATGTAATAAATTTGAGAAGGCTCTCTAGAAGGTTCCTAAAAGATAGAGAGAACTATATAAAGAAGTGTAAAAAATGTAATGAGACACATCAAATATTATTTCCATTGTACAAACAAGTATTGCTTGAGGAGTACATTCCTTCCATAAGGTAATATATGGTGTTACCCTACCTCAATGGTTTTGTCTACATTCTTGTGTTCAGTGTTTTGGTAAATGGTTTGGTGTTTATTATTGGTTTATTTCTGAAGTATATTTTCAGACTATTCAGACACTTAATAGAAAAATTGTCTCTTCCATGATTCCCCACTGGCTTAGTGAAGGTTGGGCATCTTTATGCCACACGTGCTTGAGTCGAAGGTGGTTACAGCTTCAGTTTGAAGCAATTTTAGGAAGACTCTTTTCTTCCATGTTGTTTAACTATTTCTTATACATTAGGTATCTAGTTATAATTGTTCTCTCAATGGGGAAAGGTTTTCCTCTAAGGGGAGGATGGAATAGGGGGTATTTCATTTAATTTTAATATTATAGGTTATACAATTCTTTTGTATTTTCTCTATCTTTCTCTACGATTCTCAAGTGATACTGCATCCCAAAACTTCACATACATATAGAATAAAAGGTGTAACCAGAGTCTCAAAGAGGAGTTTCTTCTTATCCCATATCCAAATATTGATTGATTTACAATTGTTTTCAATCCCATAGTAAGCTTTCGATCCCCCAATAATCCTTTTCTCAATGCTATAATTCAAGTTAATCTTGTGGTGAATATATTTGTATGAATTCAATTCCTTCAAGTTGTTGCCATCATATAAAAATATATCATAAGTGGTTTTATTGGATTTAATGATCATGACTTTAGTCTTGTTAGTATTAACAGTCATACACATATTGGAGCAAAAATCCTTGATGATTTTTAGTTTCTTTCCATGATCGTGGGGACTCCTCGCCATACGAACGATATCATCAACATAAAGAAGAATATTGATGAATGTAATAGTGAGAGTAGGGATGGCACAACCTTCTTGTTCCAAAGAATCTTCTATATTTTCAATGTAAATGCCAAAAAGGGTAGGGGGCAAGGGACAACCTTGCTTGGCTCCAATATTATAGTTAACATCTTTCAAACTACCTCCAATGTTATTAAACTTGGAAATCATGTTCTTATAAAACAATTGATCCATATGGATGCTAGTGGCCTCCCACCTATTCTAACTGGCTCATTTTGGAAGTTTTCCAGTTTGGTAGTTTTTTCCTAGTTTTTGGGTCCCTGACTTTCGGGGCTATTTTGAGGCTCTAAACAACGTTTTTATGGATCTCCACAGTTCAAATATCAATTGAGTTAGAGTCTGATGGAAACATGTGTATTCCTCATATAAACCTTTCCAACGAATTATCATGCACCTAAAACAGAGATCGTATGCAAAAGTTACGACCCCGGGAAGTTGATATAGTAACTTACCCCAATGAAGCCCACATGACTTTTGGTGCTTCATCTACTAGGGTTAGGTTTTTGGATGTTTAGGGTTTTAGAATTCATGTTTATTGTAAAAAGTCTTGGAGAGCCTCAATGTAACTACCTTCTTGTGAATGAGCGCAGGCATCACATCTCTTCTCAAAGATAATCCACCACCATTCTACCAAGCTTGTTTTCGTTTTCATTTTACAGTTTCAACACATTTTCTTATTGAATAGATATAGATTTTACTGTATCTTTTTTATCCTTGTGTTTTTGTGTTAAGAATAATAATAATATGTATTCATTTTTTTTTCTCATAAAATCTGGATCAATGGTATCAAAGTGTTCTTCATTTTATTTTGCGCATAAAATATGGATTGGTGGTATAATGCATTCCCCCGACGATGTCAGGGTACAAATAATTGGGTCTCAAGATTGTTTCTCTTAAGGAAAAAAGATCTGGCATGCCCAAGTGACTTATCATGGTTGGAGAAAAGAAGGATGGCGTGATATGAGATCCTTTCAAAATGTTGCTTGAGGAAGTCCTCACACAACAAATGTTAAGAACCAAATATCAATATAGCATAGAAAAACCTCAGAATAAGTACTCAACGCATTGAAAAAGAGATAAATTTAGATAATAAGCCTCTTCAAGGGGGAAAACTACTTACGCCCACATAAAAGTACAATTCAAGATGATTCAAAATGAAAATGTCTCCTTGATATATATATAGGAGACTAGGAGGTATAATTATAACTAATGGACTAAAGACGACATAAATAAAATAACATTACTAATATAATATGCCCTAATTATGGGGTAATGAGCCACTATTTAGGGCTTAACATGCCCCTCCCCTTGAGACAAGTGTTGTCTGCAACACTTGAGTAACTATGGATTCTTCTATATAAAATACTCATCTTCTCAAGTGGAATCTTCAGTCGGTAGTTTCCTCCATTTAATGAGATACTCTGAAATGGATTTATTCCTCAGCTAGAGAATTCTTGTGTCAGTGATGGCTTCAGGATCCAATATGGTTTTTCCTTCCTTTTCAAGTTCTGGCAATATAGTTTGAACTGGGATCTTGTCACCTATAACTTTCTTTAATCATGAAACATGGAAAACTGGGTGTACTCATGAAGATACAGGCAACTCCAATTTGTATGCCATAGTACCAATATTTTGCAACATCTTATAAGGGCCATAGTACTTTGGTGATAATTTATTATCCTTCTTGGCTTGCTTGAGGGACATCTGTTTATATGGTTGTAGTCTTAAAAACACCCAATCCCCTACTTCAAAACTTCTTTCACTACGATGTTGATCTTCTTGTTGTTTCATATGATTATGTGCCATGGTCAGGTTATCCTTTAATATTTGGAGAACTTGTTGTTGATGCTCAATGTGATATTCCACTGCTTGAACCTTAGATTTTTCTTTTAGAGAAGAAGTGATGGAAGGAGGGTGGTATCCTTAAAGTACCATAAATGGTATCATTTTTTTTGTAGTATGAAAGGAAGTGTTATACCACCATTCTTCCAAGGGTAACCATTTGAACCATTGTGTTTTCTTATCAGAGACAAAGCAATGAAGGTATCCTTCCAGAAATTTTTTCACTATCTCAGTTTGTCCATTAGATTGAGGATGATAGGATGAGCTATGAGCCAATTGAGTACCCAAACAAGAAAATAATTATGTCCAAAAATATCCAGTGAAGATGGGATCTTTGTCACTTACAATAATCTTTGGGCTGCCATGTAGCTTTTGAACTGTCTCTATGAATGCGGTGGCAACTGTACTAGATTTGAAGGGATGCGAGAGTGCACAAAAGTGTGCATACTTGGTCAATCTATCAACAATCACCATGATGACACTCTTTCCTTCAGAGTTCAAAAACCCTGTGATGAAATCCATGGAAACCTCCTTCCAACACTGACTTGGGATGGCTAATGGTTGTAAAAGACCTCGGATATTAATTGTTTCCACCTTATTTTGTTGGCAAACCAAACATTCTGCCACAAACCTTTGAACATCATTTTTAAGGCCATCCCAAAAAAACAATTCTTGACCCTATGGTAGGTTTTTAAAAATCCTAAGTTCCCTCCTACTGGAGAGGTGTGCAATTCCAATAGTACCTTTTTTATTTATTTGGGATTTCTTACATAAATATAAGTGATCTTTGTACCATAGTGAATCATTTTTCCATGTAAATGTATCTGATGTATTGGAATCTTGTTGCATCCTTTGAATGAGAGTCCACACTTTTTCGTCATTCTTCCATTCATCCCTTGCTTTTATTATCCAATTAGGTTGGATGACTGAGATAGAACAAAGAAAGGCCTCAACATCTTCATCCTTCCTTGAGAGAGCATCTTCCACAACATTTTTCTTCCCTTTTTTATAGATGATTTCAAAATCATAACCCAATATCTTGGTTACCCATTTTTGTTGTTCGTCTGAAGATAGTCTTTTCTCCAAGAAGTATTTAAGACTATCATGATCTATTTTGACCTTGAAGTGCCTACCTATTAGGTAAGGACACCATTTCTTCAATGCATGTAGTATTTCCATAATTTCCTTCTCATAAATGGGTTTGTGTAAGTCCTTTCCCTTGAGTGGTCGACTTTCAAAATCCAGAGGCCTTCCTTCTTGCATTAGGACAACACCAATTCCATTTCCCAAGGCATCACATTCCAAAATAAATGTTTTTGTGAATTATGGAGTGGTCAAGACAGGAGATTTGCACATCACCTCTTTAAGTTGTTCAAAAGATTTAGTTGCCTATGGAGTCCATGAAAATCCATCCTTCTTATTTAGTGTCGTTAAACATGCTTCTATTCTTCCATAGTGTCGCACAAACTTGCGTTAGTAACCTGTCAAACCCAAAAATCCTCTAAGATTCTTTAATTTTTTGGGAATCATCTAGTCCATCATGGAATTAATCTTGTTAGGGTCTACCTTGACACCTTCATGAGATACAATCTGACCCAAATACTCTACCTCCTTCACTCCAAAGAAAAATTTGGATGGTTTGTCATATAGTTGTTGCTCCTTTAGTAGTTGTACCACCTTGTCAACATGTTGCACATGATCCTCCAAAGACTTGTTATGGATTAGTATATCATAAAAAAATACTAACACAAATTTTCAAAGGAAGGGATTGAAAATGGAATTCATCAACCCTTGGAATGTGGAAGTTGCATTTGTAAGGCCAAAAGGCATGACCAAAAATTCATAATGGCCTTCATGAGGTCAGAATGTTGTTTTTGGGATCTCTTCTTTCTTCATTATAATCTGATGATACCCTGAAAGAAGATCCAACTTTGTGAAATAGATTTCTCCATGTAGTTCATCTAACAATTCATCAATGACGGGAGTGGGAAACTTATCTTTAATAGTGATCTTTTTTATCTCTCTATAATCTAGACACATACGCCATGAGCCATCTTTATTGAATACCATTACCATTGGTGTAGAGTAAGAACTTTGGCTAGGTCCAATAATGCCAACCTCTAACATTTCTTCAACCATGCACTCAATTTCACTCTTTTGGGCATAAGGGTATCTGTATGGCCTGATGTTAGGACGAACACTCCTGGGAATTAGGTGAATATCATGATCATGATTTCGAGTGGGCGAAAGACCTTTGGGAATATCTTCAAATACATTGGAATGCTTATCAATGATCCCTTGGAGATCTAGAGTAATAGATGTCTTAGATGTTTGAACATCTAGTGAGCATAGTTGTGAAATAATACCTTGATTCCCCTTTTTCAATAATTTTGTCATGCCATTAGAGCTTATCACCTTACCAGGTTTCCCTGTGATACCTCTTAACTCAATTTCTTTTCCTTCTAATGAAAATTTCATGAAAATTTCTTGAAAATTAAAATCCATTGTTCCTAATTATTGTAACCATTGGATTCCTAGTACAACATCAGCACCACCCATGGGTATAGAAATCAATGGAATATTCATTACATATTCCCCCATAGTAAGATTTATCTTATTGCATTTTCCTGAGCAATTGATAGTTCCTCCATCGACAATCATTACTTGAAACTCTGGTGATGGATATGCAAAGCAATTGGGATCTTTAGCTAATTTATAGTGAACAAAATTATGAGTACTGCCAGAATCAATTAGGACTGTTACCTTTTTCTTTTTGATATATCCTTCGATTTTGAGGGTTTGAGGAGTGCTAATTCCAGCCAATGCATTACACGATATCGTGGGAGTCAACTTTTCAAATTAAATTGATTCGACGTTTCCATCTTAAGATGGTTCTTGTTCATGTTCTTGTTCTTCTTCCTCTTCACAATCTATGTAGAATAATTTCTTCTCACCACACTTAGGTCCCTTATTGTACTTGTTGTCACAGTTAAAGCATAAACCTTTTGATTTTCTTTCCTCCAATTGTTGAGGTGTCAACCTTGTACGTTGAGGTGTTTTATAAGAAGGAGCATTATTCTCTCTATAGATGTTAGGATTGGTCCTTCTAGTAGCCATAGCCATATTTTTACTTTCAACATTTCTTGCCACCCTAAATGCATTCTCCAATGATTTGGGTTCCCAAAGGTGAAACTCATGTTGAATGTTATCTCTTAAATTTCCTATGAATACATCAATCAAGTGCTCATCTGGAATATCTGTTACCTTTATATTCAATCTTTGGAAGTTCTCAATGTTCTCTATAACTGAACCCTTTTTCTTGAGATTTATCAATTGGATAAAGAAAGTATTGCTCCTTGTATCCTCATAGTGTGCTATCATTTCTTCCATGAAAATTTTCTAAGTGACGAGTGATTTGTGAGAACACAACCATCTATACCATACAAATTGATTGGGTTCTAAATATAAAGAAGCAATTCGTACCTTTTTTGTATGTGGCACATTATGTAGATCAAAGAATTGCTCCATTTGAAATATCCATGTGATAGGGCCCTTGCCATCAAATTTCCTCATATCGATATTAGGAACCTGGTTGGTCTTCAACCCAAAGTTAGAGTTTCTCCATTCTTGATTCACCTTCCCTCTGTCCTCATCATGAATTTCATGGGATACATTTTCACTTTCAGGTGTCCTCTCTATTAGAAAATTTTTGAATCCTTCCATGAAACCATCCATCTTTGCCTCCAACTTAGCTTCCATCTCTTATAGTTCATCTTTTTTCACTATCTTCTTTTGTAAATAATTTATGTCCCTACGCATTTATTCACCTTCATCAGGAGTCCAAGTAGGATTGTCTGGTGGCTTATTTGGTGTAGAATTTCCCTTTTTGGGTGGCATGTTGGAAAAGTATCACTTTTGAACCTTGATTTTGAGGTGGTTCTACTAGACAATATTTCTTCTACTGTATCTCCAAGTTTTTGGCCCTTCTGGGTATGAAAATTATTTTTTGTATTTTTCTGATATTTCTTCTCTGCAATGCCACAGGTCTGATCAAAATTGGATGTGTCAAGTGGAATTTACGGTAACTTCCCCACAACTTGCTGATTTTTGGCCTTTTTAGGAGATCTCCCTTGTATAGAGTGCCCCACACAAAATAATTGATATACAATTCTGAAACTCGTACCAGAAATAATACAGATTGTCCATTATCCAACGAACCTAGTCTCACTCAATTTGGATACTCTAGGAAGAAGTTATGATTATTTTACCTGGAACACCTTCTTGCGACTAGTCAATAGGACTAGTCAAATACCCTTTCTTCCACAGTGTGTATCTACAAATGTAAGATGACCCAAAAGCTGAAATTTCTACCATAGATACCTTACTAATTTCTGTGAATATCCCCTGGAGTTCATGGTCTGAAACATTACAGAAAAAAAATTATAGCGAAAATTTCGCAATGTCTCAGTTCAGGATGATTCCATAGCCCTATATTGCACATGTTGTATCTGCGAAAGTGTAAGGCCTCAAGAGGTGAAATTTTAACCCAACTTACCTTGATCCCTCTGTTAAATACCCTCCAGGCCGTTCCTTTTGAAACATTGTAGAAAACAAGTTATAGCAAAAATGCCAAGGTGTCTCAGATGTAGCAGTGAAACCCCAAGACCTTGAGCTCTGATACAATATGTACTCAACCTTAGAATAAGTACTCAACGCCTTGAAAAAGATATAAATTCAGATAATAAGCCTCTTTGAGGGGGAAACCTCCTTCTCCCCACATAAATGTACAATTCAAGATGATTCAAAATGAAAATGTCTCCTTGATATATATAGGAGACTAGGAGGTATAATTACAACTAGTGGCCTAAATCCGACATAAATAAAATAATATTACTAATATAATATGCCCCAATTAAGGGGTAATGAGCCACTGTTTAGGGCTTAGCAACAGAGGAATGAAATGATGGATAGTTTTGTGCAAATCCTTCGGCGGCTACCAACAGGCGACACATATTCTTTGAACAGAGGTGTCGCCCCTTTCAGTGTACAAATCAACTTTGATATTCTCATATTTGAAGGTAAGATAGATGCAGATGTTGTAGACAAATGGTTGAATCTGCTAGAAGAGTATCTTTCTGTTGCAATTATAAGGTCCTCATCTAGCCATAAAAGATTATGGATGGAATCATTACTTGAATGAATAACTTGGTTAGTTGCAGTCCTAACATTAAAGTCTCATAGAAAGAGGATATTTCCCACATTTCTCAAACTATAAATATCTTGTTCTAAATTAATATAGGGACAAACTCTATCTATATTATTATTCTTCTAAAAAATAGAATTAATAGGTGCAATATAGAAAATTGCAATATACATCTTCTTAGAATTGATTTTATGAAGTTGAGTGTGAGAAGAAATATTTTTTCTACCTCCTATGCCTATAGGGTATGACTTTGACTTTTTGTTCCAAATTGATCACAAGACAAAATCTTCTTTATTAGAGATCTTATTGTAGATTTTATTAATTATTAATATTAATTAATAATTATTACATAAAGATATGTATATATGATATACATACATATCCTTAAAGAATCCCTGGTATAATATTGGTATAATATAATTAATTATGTATATTAATAATAACTAATAATATAGTTCATTGTTATTATAATTATTAATTAAGAAGTATAAATATATTATATATAATAATAATAAAGTATTAATAATATTTAATTAATGATGTTATTAAAAATTATAATTATTATTAATAATAACAAATTAATAAAATATTAATAAAACTTTAGAATAAATTTAATAAAATATTTTATTATAGTTATTAATAAACTATTATTAATAATAATATTAATAACAAATTAATAATGTTTCATTATCATCCTTTTATGGAACTTTACCTCAATTTTAGTTAGAATTCCAAATCAATCTAAATTCATATTGTTGTTTGGCCCGTTTCCATCTATTCCCGTTAATGTTAGGATGAAAGTGATGAGACATTTCTGTGATTTATTTGATATTGTTATGCATTGAAGGAAAAGAAAGCCCTCGTTACAAAGAGATTCTTTTTCATGAGTTTATTAAATTAAATTGTTCTCCATTGATGCAAAATTACAAATAAATTCATTATACGAGGAAAGTGGTAAGCTCATTAGATTTACAATAATGTAATTTTAAGAACTTAATAAATTACAAATCACACATTATAAAGAAAAAGATATCCTTAAAGATAGGTGAGAGACAAAAGGCATGTAAACTACGAAGACGGTGTCATAAACACGAAGAACTAAATAAAAACAACTATACTTAAAATTAATTAAATTGGCACAGCTCAAACTAGTAGCTAGTAGCTGGTGAACGCTTGGTAAAATTTCCAATGCAGTAAAAATCCGCCACTTAGTTAAAGAAAATCTTAATTGATACACTGCAATTATTCTTTTTTGTTTTTTTATTTGCATTGCCAAATCCATAATGTAATTAGATGGTCACACAACAATTTTTTAATCATATTAAGTAAATGTTAAAAAGTAAACAGGTTAATTGACACCCTCAAAAATGCAAGAAAGATATAAACATGAGATTTCATTCATTGATTTGGAAGGACCTCAAAAATACAAGAAAGATATAAACATGAGATTTCATTCATTGGTTTGGAAGAACAACGAAAAATATGCCAACATCTTCAATTGATAACCATAAGATTGAAATTTATAGTTAAAAGAAGATTAAATACACCCATTTTCAATAGGTGTATGCCTTTGGGCCTAATTAAACAAACTTTAAACCAAAACCAAACCTCCACAATTTTATAGAATTGTAAAATAAATTTATGTAACTCACAGTTTCGAAGCTATGAACTAAAATATTCACTAAAACAAATATAATTTTAATGTTAATAATAAATATTTTAATGCTTTCTCTATCCTTCAACAAAATCTAAAATTACATTTAAAACATGTATTACTAAAACAAATATAATTTTAATGTTAATAACAAATATTTTAATACTTTCTTTATCCTACAACAAAATCCAAAATTACATTTAAAGCATGTATTTTTATTTTTAATTTAGAAGCATGTATTTTTAATTTTGAATGGATAAGCTTTGTAAAAAATAAGCACAAAACAAAATCTAAAATTACATTTAAAGCATGTATTACTAAAAACTAAAATTACATTTAAAACATGTATTACTAAAACAAATATAATTTTAATGTTAATAACAAATATTTTAGTACTTTTTATATCCTACAACAAAATCCAAAATTACATTTAAAGCATGTATTTTTAATTATGAATGGATAAGCTTTGTAAAAATTAAACACAAAACAAAATCTAAAATTACATTTAAAGCATGTATTACTAAAAACATATAATTTTAATGTTAATAACAAATATTTTAATACTTTTTATATCTTTAAACAAAATCCAAAATTACATTTAAAGCATGTATTTTTAATTTAGAAGCATGTATTTTTAATTTTGAATAAATAAGATTGGTAAGAATCAAACACAAAACTTGTTAAAATTAAATTTTAGTTTATCCTTTGACTTTCTCCACTTCCAATTTAACACCATTTTATTAGAATTAAAAAAAATGTGAATACATAAGCCAATCCCTCTTAATTATAAAATTTTCTCCACTTCCAATTTAACACCATTTTCTTATATTATAAAAAAAAATTGTGAATACATTAAGCCAATCCCTCTTAATTATAAAATTTATCTTGCATAAATTAATCTCCATAACTTTGCAGAAAACATGGTAATGAAGCAGAAAACATTTATCCAATATTTAACAATCTTTGCGGGTTAAAAAGAACTAGTTCACCACCCATCTAGATGTTTGTCCTGTTATGTTGTTAAAATCTCCGAAGTATCGCATGCTTTAGAAACAACTAGGTTCAAATTCTACATTTAATAATCATGAACTATAACTTAGAACATTATCATCCCTAGGTGTTATTGGATTCTTTTGCATTCCCTTGCAATTATCTACCAATCACATAAACTTGAAATTTATATACAATTCATACAACTCTGCATACACCGGAATGGGAAAGATGTAATTCTCCATTTCCGTTAGATTAAAATTTATTGCTAATCTATCATGGGAATGGCAATCCACAATTTTCCATTACCGGCATATCTAGTTTAAACTTCATCGACATTGTTTTGGTTGTTGTCCATTAATTAAGAGATTAAATTACGGAGTTATTTTCAGTGGTTTGTGTGTGGAGGTAAGGGCATTAGGAGGATATTTAAAGTCCATCCTCATGCACGCTGAAGTAACATGCACATATCTCTCCTGTTTCACAACGACTAAATTTTTAAAACTCTCATTTTATAATTCTATTCATTCGCTGACAGTAGGAGGAACAATATATTATATCATATCATATAATGGCTAAAGACAACAGTGGTATTGTATGAATTCATAATGTTGTATAGTGGTTAAATAGTTGATCACATCATAAGAGAAAATAAATAGACCAATACATCCAACATGCCCACTATGCAACAAGGTTAATATTTATAGATCATTCATCTCTTTGCTATGTCCAAATCATACATTCCAAGTTAATATTTATAGATCATTCATCCCTTTTCTATGTCCAAATCATACATTCCAGAGGATTTATATTCTTCATTGAATTGAATATCAAAGAACAACCCTCCTTAAGAACCATATTAGATAACTAAGATTTTGGCCCTGTGAACTGTCTGTCCACAAATACATGCAAAATGTCAGAATTTCTTAAAAATGAAAGTACAAAGCCAATGAAAGGGACCTCGAAATATTTCAAGAGGTAGCAAAACAGATTCTATGTTTACATGCAATGGCTTGTTGGGATTGAGATTTGTGGACTTTGGCGTCCAATTCAGCGGCCAACTGGATTTCATGCTAACCTTTTCCCTTCTTCTTTATTAATATTCTTAGAAATTGTTGGAGATCCTTCATTAAAAAACAAAGAGAGATTTAGTTGTGTTTGATACAGTTCCTCAAACAACTCGAGATTTGGATTAAGCTATTGGAACAACTTCAAAATCAAGATTTCCTTTTATAACCACAAAATCAATTTCCATACATGAATACAATTTGATCTGATAGAGAACATGAAGAAGGCTTGTGAATACCCGTGGCCTTTTATAACCACAATATATATATACTTAATCAATTTCCATGCATGAATACAATTTGATTTGATAGAGAACATGAAGAAGGCTTGTGAATACCTTTGGTGTAATGAACTTGCAAGCCAAACAACCAATTGCCACGACAACAAGAACATTCTGCTACATAAAGAGTATGATTCCATTCTATTTTGACATAGCTCCTAATTGATGGCGTGTTGCCAAACTTTTCTCCCTTGCCTTGCCCTAATCAGCATTGTCCCCTAATCAATTCGAAACCCTATAGAATTTTCAATCTTTTTGAAACTTCTATAATATACTAAGAACATTATTTTATTGAAGGGTGAATGGGCAAATTGGAAATAAATTTACAGTGTCTTCGGTACATGAATGCACTAATAATATGAGTGGCTAGAAAATACTTCGCTTGGCATGCTTCATTACCATGTACATATACAAAATGAAGCACCCGCTCAATATGACAGCTGCAGTATGTAGCTGTATGGGAGTGTACACAGGCCAAATAAAAATCCACAGTTAACAAAGAACACAAAGATCAATCTTATTAATTAAAAGCAGATACATTGTTTATGTATAGAGGCAGACAGTTGAGGACAATTACAGTTACGCGGACAGTGATGATAGTTTGAGCAGTTGAACGAACAACATAACCATTGGATTAGTTAACATTCCCCCCTTAATCCGAAGGGACATTTGTCATCCCGAGCATCATTCGAAAGTTTTCAATTTTCTCTTGACCCAAATCTTTAGTAAAGATGTTCGCAATTTGCTCTAAAGTGGAACAATGATTGAGATGAATGGTTTTGGCCTCAACATGATGTCGAATCAAATTATATTTGGTGTTTATATGTTTGGTTCAATCATGGAATTTAGGATTTTTGGCCAATTGTATGTGCAGAAGTATTGTCAACAAAGACAGTCATCGAAGTCTTCAATAATTTTCCAAAGCCAAATGATTTCTTTTGTGGCTTGAGATGATGCAACGTATTCGGATTCAGTTGTAGAATCAATAGGAACTGATTGCTTTTGTGATCTCCAAATGATGGTTGTTGATCCAAGATTCATTGAATAACCTGAAGTAAACACCGCATGCTCTTTATCCCCGTCAAAGTCAGAATCTAAATAACCAATGAGATGGAAGTTTGAAACTTTAGAATATTTGATGCCACATGATTGAGTGCCTTTTAAATGTTTGAGCACTTGTTTTCCTGCTGTCCAATAACCTTCACAGGGTTGATGCATAAACCTCGAAAGTATTCCTACAACAAAAGTTATGTCAAGACGAGTAGTAATAAGATAAATTAAACTTCCAACAAGTTGTATGTACTTTGTTGGATCTTAAAATGCACTACCTTCATTTGAAGTAAGCTTTAGACTTTGCTCCATTGGAGTAGAAACATGATTACATGTAACATCTCGCTCTTGTACGCATTGAGCAAAATTATTATTTGAGGACACTTTCTTGCAAGTGATCCAGATTATTATACTATTTGCCATTGATTATGATTATGAGTCATATGGATGTGATTATATGTTATTTTTTTGTATTGACATAAACAGGTTCTATTGACTCGGTTCTCCTGAGTGTGTAGGATTTTGGACCTCGAGGATGCAGAGGCATCGTTGAAACCCTTGGAATTTGGACCGAGTCAGGGAGTGAACAATTGGGGTTTGATTGTTTTATATATGACCTATGTGTATCTGATTAGATGTTATGATTATGGATTTTATTTCTGACATGATTCATTGATGATGTAGGCTGATCATATCTTGCCGACCACACTCACATGTGGAGTAGAGGGGTCATGCACGATAATCAGATACGTTGAGGGAGAGGTGTGGACAACAACCCTGCCAAATCCTACTAGCACTCCCATCGTGGATCAAACTGTAGGTTAATGATTACATAGTTCAAGAAGACCCACGATGCCATGAGGGGAAACTGCGACATCCGCTCACGATGATTCTAAGGGGCACGCAATAAGGTAGGGGTCTTATTCCTTAGAGGCCCTTATTCTCCCACAAGATCAGCTAGTGTGGTATTGACTCCAGGGTTTTTTTATGTCTACCAAGTTAGTCAAGAGGCGAGTGGCACCCTTGGAGCATGTAGTGTGTCCTGAAGGGCACGTCGTGCAAGGGAAACAAAATGAGGTGAGTGACACCCTTGGAGCACCTAGTGCATCCTAAAGGGAACATCACATTGTTAACTAATAAGTGAATAAACCTAGATGGTCTTAGAACAAATAAGGTGTTAAGAAATATTTAAAAAAAATTCCCTAATAAAATGTCGCCCAACCTAGGAAAATAAAATCTAGGTCTAAGTGATATTTGTGGTTAAAAAAAATAATACTAATAATCATCTTTAAACATGTGACGAGAAGGGGGTAAGCCATTCAATTAATTTATAACAATCAAATTACTTTGGGGGATTACATTTTTAACAAAAAGGAAAATAATTGTTTTGTTAGTTATACTAATTAAAAATTTATTAATTAAAAAGAAAAATGGTGAAAAAGGTAATTTTCTACACTTGCTAATTTGAGTTTTAGATAAAGAGGGAAATGGGGAAATTTAAAAGAATTAGGAAACTAAGGGGAAAAGAGGGAAACATAAAGAGAAAGGGAAACATAAGAAAAAAGTAGAATGACTAACTTAGTAAGGAATCTTTCCTTTTAGAACTTTCTAAATTGAACTCAACTAGTAAATTAGCAAGGGGGTAAGTCATTAAAATGTGTAAGGGAATATGGGGACAACTAGGAGTGATTCTAGGAATGCTTTTAGGTGGGTGAGGGAAATAGGAGTCATTAAATAATTAATGAAATTAATTTCTCGTGCAATGAAGGGGATGGGTAACACATGTACGGGGAGGATTTTTCTAAATTTAATTATTGAACAATAAATTAAATGGGAAATTGGGAAAGAAATAACTTAAAAACTCTATATAAAGGAGGGAGGGAGGAGGAGGATGGATATATTCTTTGTTGTGCAACATTACACTACAAATTTTTAGACTTGAATGACTTATCTTGTGGGAGTTGGGATAACTAGCTCGGTGAGGATTGGTAGCTCAGCCTTGCAAGGCAAGCTGGGAGCTAGTTGTTCTGTGGATTAGTGTGTGCGGCCCATTGCGGATGGGGGGGATAAGGGGAAAGAAAAGTACCCCTAGCGTTGGATAAAGGTACCGGTGAAGTCTCATCAGTCAGAAAACAGGAGATGCATGGAGCACGCAGGACAACGACTCAGAGCTGTCACCTTGGGCTATGATACACATGCTTTTATTCTGCATGGTAGATTACTATTGACATTATGATTTCATTTATGTACTTTTAATTGTGAAAAAAGTGTTTGACTTAGCATTTTAATCAAGAACTTAAATTCTCCATAGCCTTAAACTCATTGCTTGAATTGATTCCCCTGGAAATCGATCCCTGAATGTTGTGACTGTCCTATTGGTTTTATTGATTTTGTTGTGAAGAGTTGTGATTTTTACTTCGTCATCATCCCTCTTATTCCATGCCTTAGCAATCGGCCAGGAGCCATATCGACGGTCCTTACTTCGATGTTAATAGACCTATAGATCCTAATGCCCTAATTTTTTGTGCGTGGATGATGAGCGAAGTATAGTTTCCCAACTATCTACCCCTGTTGATTGTTCCCTCAATGAACCGCTTACTATCCTCTACATTTGATCTTTGCGTTGATGCGTTCCCTAGCGAAGTCACTCTGTGTTTTTAATACCCTTCCTGGAAATGATTTAAGTATGTGTTTTTAATGCTTTTCCGGGCGAATTTACTATGTGGTTTTTATACATCTGGTCTTCCTTTACTCTGCAAATTTTACCTTACATTTTTACACCTATGGCCTACGATTTTACCTCTGCACTTTAATTTTGACTTGAATGACAATTTATAAAGTATTTTGGACTGCGTTTTTTTGGGTGTAATGGCTGGAGATATTACTTGGGATACTCTTCAATCTTCACCTTTTTTAGACTACTCGTTACCCTTATTCATGGTGAATCTTACGCTACAATTTGGTTACTGTTCCTTTGACTTGAACCTTCATCCCTTACCCTGTTGAGTGCAATTTCAAGGCATTTTTTTTTAACTATTTGGACTACGATTTTCTTTAACAACTCAACAATAGAACTGTGTTTTATTTTTAACTATTGGACTATGATTTTCCTATGCATTTTAATTGGTTTTAAGGGCAAATTTTGCCCTGCATTTTTCACACACTTGGCTTGCGTTTTTTTTCTCTCTGTAGTATATATTACAATAATGGAGAATTAACCCAGCCAACGTGAATTTAAAATCAACGATTTATTTCCCTTTTTATTGACCACGATTTGGTGTTAGACCACAACGATTTTGGGCCTGGGTGTTATGTTTTAGTGTCAGAGCGCCCACAATGATAAACCACAACATTTATGTGCCTGGTCGTTTGTTCTTAATGTCTGGGCATTGTAAGGGTACATCACAATAGTTTTATTTTCCTTTTTTTCAACAACCTTGTCCCCATTTATTGACTGCATTTGAATTATGTCCTACTGGACTTCGACTTCACAGTCAACATTCCTTTCAAACAAAAAGCGATTTGTTTTTATTTGGTGGATGTTAGGCATAGTTTCAATTGTTTATCCACACAGAATTTCATATTCAACAATAATATAATTATATTTTCCTTACCCAGATATGCCACACCTTTTCAACCGCAATGGATGGTTGATGGCAGTTTTATATTGATTCCATGACATGAGTTAATGTCCCCCATGTGAATATTAAATAGACCGTGATCTTGTTTTATAGATATCTCTTTTGACAACAACCCTTTAATATGTATGCCATAATTTTTAATAGATATGATAGAGTGTCTGATTTTGTAGCGATTCTCATAATTTGTGGGACAACAGTTACTGCGTTCTAGTGATTACTGTAAATAGATGTTGACAGAGAGTTATTGATAACTGTGTGTAATTACTACGTGTGGGTGGTCGGGGATGACTGAGAATTCAACTTGTTGTTGATAGCATCTAGATGTGGTAGATAGCGGGTTAACTGTTGTAGACAACATCATAAATATTGTGGATAGCGTTGAATAGCTTAGCATTTTAGATATTGATGATATCATTCCAAATTTCGTTGCTAGCATTTTGAATATTGATGATAGTTTTTAAATAAGCGCTTAATTTATTGTTAATAGTCTCATCATGGATAGCATGGTAAATATTATGGAAGGAAAAATGTTATTACCCCGTGATATTATTTCTCAATCATTGTGGTTATTGATCAAGCGATATCATTTTAATTACAAATAATTTATCCATTGAATTATCTAGTGACTGCAATGTATTGGGCACCGTAGTTAACTTTTGTTAATCTTGTGAATTTTGTCAATGGTATTATATATTGTTAAGGCTGTTGATTTAGACCGGTAACATTGTTTAAGTGATTAATTTATACTGGTCGTTATAGTTAATCAGACTTGTGAATAATGTTATTTGCAAGACAACAATGCATTTAGACTAGCTCTGTTATTATGACATTGATTATACATATAGATTTAATATTGATTAAATTAGACCGCAAAGTCGATTATTTTATGAGTAGCGTAGATTATTAGTTCACTTATAAATGGTCAGTAATTAATTGATAGTCATCTTATTGATTTGTTAAGCGTTGGTTTTAATTTACCTTATGATAACATTTATGACCATAGTAACTTGATGATAGTTCACTCCCCAACACTTAGGCATCTTTCTTAACCGATAATGGTTTTTGTTTGTTGGCGAAGACATGTAATAGATTGCACATTTTTAATTGAATAACGTCATCTTGCGTCTTGTCAACTGGTTACTTGAGGGCGTAGGCATAGTCTTCTTGTTAGTTAGTTCGGCCCCTAGCACGTTGGTTTTTCTTGAGTCCATGGTCCAGATAGGTTAGGTTGTGCCATGATTATTTCCATGCCTATCACCTGGGGACGGAATGATCCCTGACTAGGGCATCATAGCACACCCTATTGGATAGTGTCGAATGATAAATTGGCCAGAGTCTGTGCTTCCCGTTGTGGGTGTTGTTGATTGTTATAAGTTTTTTGTTAGTGTTTGGGGTGTAAAGACTACATGTGATTGGTTGCACGCCATAAAGATTCTAGTTAATCGTCGTCAAAGCCGTTGTGTCGGGATTGTGATGTCTTCCTTAGCTTGTAGGCGTTGTCATGTTTGTGTCAGGTGGGTAGTCGTTTCTATATTTTGATTTACGCATGTTCGCACAATTGATCGTTGTTCAATGGGTTGGGTCATTGTTATCTGTTTCCTGATCTACGTGCGTGGGTTCGTCGTCAGGTTGTGTGGTTCAACTGTTGTCGTATTTTCCTTCTTGCCTAGAAACAAAAAAAAAATTGCACTTTTGCTTCACTGTAGTCGTAACAGTAGGGGTTATTACATTACAATCCTTCATCTCAAATTTGCTCAATATTTCTCCATATATTTCTTCTCAGAAACAAAAATGTGCTTTGGTTTTTTATCTACTTCGATCCCTAGATAATAAATGTAGTAATCCCAAATCTGTCATATCGAAAACCTTTTAAAACTCCTTTTTAATAGATGCTATATAATCATCATTATTTCTTGTGATAAACAAATCATCTACATAAACAACAATATATACAACTAATCTTCCAACTTTATTAACAAATAAAGTTGCATCATCTAGATTGAAATCCTTATAATTCAACTTGAGAAGATGTTCAGTTAACTTTTCATACCAAGCACGAGGTGCTTGTTTTAAACCATACAATGATTTTATCAATTTTATTACTTTATGCTCTTTTCTTTTAACACAAAAACCCTCTGGCTCCAACATATAGACATCTTCTTTTAAATCTCCATTTAACAAGGCAATGTTTACATCCATGTGATGTATTTTCCATCCTTTTTGAGATGCAAGAGAAAATAAAGTTCTAATAGTGCCCCATTTCGTTGTAGGAGAAAATGTTTATGTATAATCAATACCTTATTTTTGTGCATACCCCTCTGCTACAATTATTTCTTTGTGATTTTCAAGAGAACCATCAGCTTTATACTTAGTTTTATAAACCCACTTACTATCAATTGTTTTGATGCCAATAGGAGGATCCACCAACCTCCAAATGCCATTTTTAATAAGATCATCATACTCTTTTTTCATTTCATATTTCCATTCATTACAACTAGTGGCTTCTTCAAAAGCAGTAGGTTCATTAACAACAGAAAAGTTTAACTCAAATTCATTATACCTTTTTGGCATTGTCTTGGTTCATGTTGATCTGCGTACTGATTGCTACAATGTTTGCTGAGTTTCAAGATTCTTTGAAATAGGTTCGTCAGGACCATTATTATCCTCCAATGTTTCCTCAGTAGGAACATTATTATCAACCAATTGTTTTGTAGGAACATGATTATCATCAAAAACAGTGCTATCAACTAATTTTTCTTCATTCTTTGATGTGGTCTCATTCTCTAGTGTTGATGAAAGAAAATCCATAGACTGGTCTAGAATATGAATCCCCCCTTCAAAATGTGGAAGATCATTATCCCATTCATAGTCAAATTTCTTGGAAGAGAATCTATCCAAATGATTGAGTTTCCTATCAATAGTAGAAGCATCTTTAGCAAATTCGAGAAAAATAACATCTCTTGAAAAAAAAAAAATCTTGTTTTCCTCATCATATAATTGATAAGATCTAGAGATATTAGAATACCCCAAGAAAAGACATTTGCGACTTCTCACACCCAATTGTTTGTGTTGTTGTTTAGGAATTAAAGCATAACATGGAGAACCAAAAGCTATGAAATGTTGAACAACAAGAAGACAATTATACCACAATTCATAAGGGGGCTTATTATTGGTGGAAGTAGAAGGACAATGATTGAGAATATAAATGGCACAAAGTATTGCTTCTCCCCAAAACATCAACCTGACATTCTGAAAAAACATCATTGACCTTACCATATTAAGCAAATTTTTGTTCATGTGCTTTGTTGCACCGTTCTGTTGTGGAGTATAAGGGGCGATGGTCTCGTGCTTAATACCACTATCCTGTAAGTACTTTTCAAATGCATTAGAGGTGTATTCACCACCATTATCTGATCGTAGAGTACCAATATTAAGTTGAGTTTCATTTTTAATCCATAAATGAAAATTCTTAAAAGTTGCAAAAACCTGAGATTTCTCTTTCAACAAATAAACTCAACACATCCTCGTGTAGTCATCAATAAAAGTCAGCAGATATTTATTGTCATTTGCATATTGAACAAGCATGGGCCCACATAAATCAGAATGTATGAGACGTAACTTCCTGGAAGCTCGGGAAGTAGATCCATAAAAAGGTCGTTTACAATGCTTGCCTAAAATATAAGGATTACATGGAGAAAGCTTTCTTGGAATAGTATGAAGCTCTTGAATACCTTGTTGTTTCATAATCCAGATATTATTATAATTAATATGGCCAAAATGAGCATGCCACAATAAGTTGGAATACAAGTTATCACTATGTTGAGCCAAAAGAGTTGAATTAGATTGAAAAGAGGATGTCCCTTTAAGTTTTAAAAGTTTGTCTTCTTCAACACCAGTCATAACAATCACCTTATCAGATGCTTTTCTTATTTCAATTATACCATCAAGCATATGTATAGAATGTCCTTGTTTCTTGATATGTATGAAAGACATAATATTTCTTTTTAATTGAGGAATGTAAAGAACATCATGTAAAATATAATCAACAAATCCTGGTAGGCGAAGTCGAATAGATCCAATTCCTGAAAGCTTTAACTGGGAATTATTAGCAAAATAAACTATTCCATCAATTTGATTACTGAATGTCTCAAAAAAATCTCTTATGAAGTTCATATGACAAGTGGCTCCAGTATCTAAAATCCAAGTGTCTTCCCAAGAAGCAAAAGCAGTGCTAAAAACTTCATTGATACTAAGATTACAATGTGCAACAATATAGTGGGCTGATTCAGGTTGTTTTCCTTTGTCTAGAAGCTATTGCTCTTTCTTATCACTAATCATTTCCTAAGGAGTGCGACAATGAGAAGAGGTATGAACCACTTTACCACACCTATAGCACTTAAGAGATTGTTTATCATTCCGAAAATGTTTTTGGTGTCTGTCTCCTTGATGATAATGACCCCCCCTACCTCTAAACGGTCTCCTACCACGACCTTTGTTACTAATGTCAAATCTAGCAAAATCTCCTCTAGGTTTCTTCTCTTTCTTTGCAAGACACAAAGTCTCAACTATGGAAGTGGAAAAAGATTCCTTCTTCCCAAAATATTTTTCTCTTTCAATAATTTTGTCTACAAGAGTATCAAATGTCATGGCTTTCATATGTCCACTAGCTTGAAGAGACTCTAAGTAGTGTGAAGAGGTAGGATATAGGGATTTAATAAATGCAATGAGTTGTAAATCAACTTTGACACAAGTTGAGTCAATGTCATGAAAACGATCTTTAAGCTAACTTCATGGGATTATTATCTTTCACTTCGAGATTAAACAACCTCATCAACAATTATATAATTTCCATTTTTGAATGAGATTCATAAAGATCTTTTAATTTATGTAATGCTTTAAACTTTGTGGTGCTGGAAAGAATATGTCTACTTACCTCTTCACTGACTAAGGAAGAAATTAAAGTATGTGCCTTTTTATCTTTACTCTTCCAAATTGCAAGTTGTCTGACATTTGTAGGTTTCTCTGGGTCATTGTCATCCTTGACTACACAAATTTCCTCCCATAAATCATTAAAAATAAGAGTATTTTGTATTTTCCAAAACTGTTATTGATAATTTTCTTGTCTCGGGAAAACTATTCCCACAATCGATATTAAAGAATGCATTGTAAACTGTGTAAATTAAATTCCACTTGTAAAGAGAAAAAAAAATAATCTCACAACAACCACACATACGACCTTGGTTGCTCTGTACACACGGAATCCCATACACAAGTGTTGGAGGGTCGTCGGGCACTCGTTGTCCCTTCACTACAACTACACCGTCACCTTTAATCATTGCATAGGACAGACGTATGAAATGTTGCCACAATGGGGTATTTACTTCGCAAGTGAACGGTTCGAGCTCGAGACCCTTCTGCAGTGATTTGTGGCCAAGTTTTCAACTCTAGAATGTCATAGTTATACATAGGTGGCTCCTCTCGAATCTGGAGTTGTTTCGCCAATGCTTCACGCCCTCTCAGGCAGGCACAAAAAATAGCATGGAGTTTTGTTTTTTTTCAAACCGTGGCTTTGATACCACTGTACACAGGCCAAATAAAACTCCACGGTTAATAGAAAACACAGAGATCAATCTTATTAATTAAAAGAAGATACATTGTTTATGTATAGAGGCGGGAAATTGCGAACAATTACAGTTACGCGGACAGTTAGGATAGTTCGAGAAGTTAAATGAACAACATAACCCTCGGATTAGTTAACACAAAGATATGGTTAAATGTGGTGGAAACGTAAATATGATGTTGTAAAAGGGAAATGGTTAATTATGAGGTAAATGGTTACACTCTTTCAATATGAGAGCTGCAGTATGTCGTTCTATGGGAGATATGGTTAAATGTGTTGGAAATGTAAATCTTACGGTTGTAAAAGGTAAATGATTAATTATGCAGTAAATGTTTAATGTGGACTAGTTTTGTTAATTACTTAATGTGGACTAATTTTGTTAATTACTTAGAGGTGGCAATCAAATGACTACAAAGTAAGTTTTTTAAATAATTAAATAATTGTGAAAAAGTAAACAAATTAATGAATGACTTTGAAAATGCTAGAAAATTATCAATATTAAATTTAAGAACACATCATCAAATTAAAATTTCTAATTAAAAAATCATTAAATGTACTCATTTCAATAGATCTAAGTAGAGTTGGTAAGAGGTGAGCACAGTCTCTAGGTTAGGGGAGAAGTCACCTTGTGTCCACAAAGAAAAAAAATATATATTGAAATAATAAATATAAATATACAACAAAATATCAACAATAACTTATATATCTCAACAAAATATTCCATCCTATATTAAAATATACGATTCTTCTTTTAAAATTAAAGTGTAATATAAAAAAAAAAACTGTCATTAATTAAAGTGTAATATAAAAAAAAACTGTCATTAATCATTTCTAATAGGAGATAAATATAGGAGGATATCGAATGAAATTAAATAAAGAATACTTAAATCAGGCATGCTCATTAGAATATCTAAAGATGAATATATATAACAAGCATTATTATTAACATTTAATAATCGAAGAGGTAATACTAATACTGCATAGTCACCACACAAAAATTGACCAGAAATTCGAATCCTTCGTAGAACTACTGTCAACACTACTTAAAACCAAATATTGACAGATTTGAGTATCGAATCCTCCGGACTCGTACTCACAAGTTCAAATAGTCAAGAAATCCACTATCCGTAAAAATTAATTAAATCCTGAAATTAAAGGATTAAGTTGCGGTTGTTGCAACCGTATCGGCGACTCCAAGTTCACAGAGACTTTGTTATCGTTATCGTTAAAGTTTGAGTCAGAGACATGTTTAATTTATACAATCAATACCTTCTCGAGTTCTAAGTTCCTTACACTCCTCAATTCTTCATGCACTATGAGAACCGATCCCAGTAGCTATAGTTATGTAATCTGATTAATTAAATATGGTAATTATATAAATTTGATTAGTGATTCTTCTATTAGGGTAGGGTTTTTCATGTTGTAAAATTTATTTATGTATTTAAAAATATAATTTAAATAAATAAAAAATTGATTTCACTAAAAATTTATTCAATCTAATTCAACTCAAAACAATTGAACGCTAGATTATACTGAAAGCCAGCATTTCTGAGATTTTTCATTCGATGACTTATAAGAGCAGTCGACTGGAATTATCTGGTGTAAACTCGAGTGTCAGTTGGTAGGTAGTCGGAATCTGATGAAATAGGTCATTTACACAAATTCTGACTAACCCAGCGATGTGTTACTGGCAACGAATTTAACTAACTAATTACAGATGGCGCACTCAGGAGTTAACCAGTAATTGAGTGCAATCACAGGAATTATTATAACCAAGCAATATCAGGTTCAAAATAGAGAAGAGTAATGATTAAGGTGACCTTTAGAGTTAGACAACAATTTCTTTTACCTTGAGGAAACACAGCTTCTCTAAGGCAGCAGCAGTTAAGGAGATTCAAAAAGAAACAAGTTCCTATGAGTGGACTACAACTATGGCAGACATGATTGAACGACTATCCGGAATAACTATAGCCACTAAGAATTTGGGTTATCTCTTAATATCTCCATTGCAATTGAATGTTGTTGTTCTATCTGACGGCTCTCCATTGTGTTGCTAAAGCACCTATGATTCCTATGTTGGAATAATGCTTAGTTTAGAAGACTAGATTGGGTTGGTTGAAGATTTGTAGGAGTTGTTGAGATATTCTCTCAACCTCCATAGCTATGTTTGGGGTAAGTTGAATCTGAGTTCAACTATATATGTATGTATATATGTGTGCAATAAGATAACGTAATTGTGTGTGAATACTGTGTGCCTCTGCTCTCATGAATTTTAACATGGTATCAGAGCTTGGCTCGGGTTAATCCCTCACAGGAATACCCAGGAAGATGTGAAAGACTTGATAATCTATCTGCTGTAAGAGTAGGTTTAGATGCGTGAGAATATAATAGATAGTTTGCTGCTGTGTGTGCCTGGATTGACGTAGAATCGCTGAGTGATTGCTGCCTGTGAGAAGCTGCAGATTCGAATATAAGAGCCGCGGAATTATTTCCAATTAAAATCGCTGGTTCAATCACTGTGTATCATGTCTGTTTAAACGCCAACGTGAGATTGCTGGAGTTTGTGAAATCATTGGTTCCTCTCTCTGCCACGATTTCGCCAGATTTGAAATCTGAAGGAACCGATGTGCGTGGAGAGCATCTGTTGTGCAGGCGTGTGGAGATTTGTGCAAAGGAAGCCAAGGTGGAGCCACTGTTTCATTTGTGTAGGCATGTGAAAGAGAGAGACGCTAAAGGATTAATCGTTGTGTGCAAGAGTCAATCGATTGCTGCAGGAGACCGCCAGTTCCAGATCTGAACCGTCAACTTACAAATTGCAACGAGCAGAGCAGATGAGCAATTGATGTGGGAAGGGCGATATCTGTTAGAGAAGATGCAGAATTATGAGCCAGCAAGGCAGAGATGTCGATGTCAATGAGGATCAATATGGTGAAAGAGCCACCATAAAGAGTCATCCACTGCCCTTTTATTTATATATAGATGTATGTGTGAGTGTGTTATTGTTCAGATATAGTGTGTTTGTGAGTCTATATAAAATTATAATGATCCAGAACCAACTATAGAACATGGTAACATAAGTTAAGCTGGTGTGTGCGGAAGCCCCGGCCTTGCCATAAGATGGTCACTAGTTTGGTTATGTTTACACCATGTTATAAAACTGATGGGTTTTGTTGTGCTTCGGGTTTCAAGAGCATTGGTTATAGGTTATTTTTTATGTTATCCTTGTGTAGACAGGTCAAGTTGTATGATCAAATTTTGAACACATTCAGTATTCAGACCACCTTCCTAGCAACTGACGGATAGCCAAAAGCGAAATATCCGATAAATGGTGGTTGGTCCATATAATGGTTTATTACTTGACAACTTTTATTGCGGAAGCCCCAACGAGTCGAGTTTGTCAATATTGTTGATCTTGCAAGTTCGTAAATGATGGTCAGAGGCATTTTGACTTTAAATGTGTCAGTGGGTAGCTCGAATGTGTGGAGAAGAAAGAGTGGAAGCCATGTGATTGCAGAGTGAGTTTCAGTGCTGAGGAAGACCAGACAGACAAAAGAAAGTTCAAGTATTGTAATTGTGATTAAGTATTGTAATTTGTAAAGTAAGCATTAAGGGAGGGTGTTGGAATAATGCTTAGTTTAGAAGACTAGATTGGGTTGGTTGAAGATTTGTAGGAGTTGTTGAGATATTCTCTCAAC
>ML777887.1:683548-712204 GCA_009831015.1 Picea engelmannii
TATATATAATTATTTATTTAAGGTTACACATGGATAAGTTAAAATTCTACCTTTATAATATATACTTAGATATGATCTTAGAAAAGCGAGTACAAAATTTTCAACACTTTTTATTATCTCTCCTAACTCAGTTAGGAGTTGATAGCCCATGTAACTTGGCTATTAAAACAACACGGTTTTCCGTTTAAAAGAAAAAAAACTACTCTTGCACGTTCCTTTTTTGATCAACATAGGAATACTAATCTTTAAGGTATTGCTACCTTGGCAAATGTAAGTCTATAAGGTACTAACAATGTAAGGGGTACTATTATGAAGGTTACACACTATACTAAGTTCGAATGGTTACCTTGGCAATTGTAAGTCTATAAGGTAGTATCAATGTAAGAGGTACTATTATGAAGGTTACACACTATACTAAGTTCGAATGGTTACTTTGTTCATTACCACGAGAACTTTTTAACTTGGACTATGTAAGATTGTGAGGGAAATGTCGTGTCTTAAATTTATTGTTTTAGTTATGTCTAAATGTGTACACCTATTGATAATGAATATATTTAATGATCTTTTAATTATAAATTTCAATTTTATGGTTATCAATTAAAGATGCTAGCATATTCTTAGTCGTTCTTCCAAATCAATGAACTAGATCTCATGTTCATAATTTTCTATCATTTTTAAAAGATTCCTTTAACCTGTTTACCTTTTAACATTTACTTAATATGATTAAAAAATTACTTTGCGATCATCTAATTGCCACGTTTAAATGATTAACAAACTTAATTGAAATTACAAATTTACTCCACTATTAACTTTTTATCATTTTACAATATTAAATTTACATTTATACCACATTTACTGATGACAACTGCATAATTACAATCAATAATTTCATATTATTAAGTGGTTTCGTATTCTTCATTTCATCTTACCAATCGTAAGACTTATCAGCGTTCAGCAACAACGAGTTAGCTGTTGTGCTAGTATGTAATGGCCTTTCAAGCCAAACAAGTAACTAATCTAACCACCCCACGTCTCTCGCGTCACATGTCTCGATGTAAGAAAATTTCATTTCTCGAGGGTACATACGAGTTTATGGGATCGAGGTCTGTCCTCACTTGAATCAGATATCTTTACATCCATTTTCCTTATTCATTCTATCGTTTGTTTCTCTAGGAGTTTTTTCTCTGGTTGATGGAGATATTTGATAATCCTATTTCGTTCCAGGAGTTTAGGGTCAAAACTTGTGGGAAAACTCAGAAGAACAAAGGTGTCGATCTTGTTACCTCTCATGCATTTGAATTCATTTGCAGGTAAGGATAACTACCATTATCCATAAAAATATGTTTAGAATTTGTTGCAAGGAAACACAATAGTTTAGTCTTCAGAAGTTTATGGCTAGTTGTCATTACTCCTTGATTTTTTGGGTATGTATCATACTATCTCTTTTTTTCTGTTTGTAAGAAAAGTGATTACCAGAATAGTGGTAATCTATATTTTATATTTACAGACTTGTCTCTCATTTATTTTAGGTCGAACTAGACCATCGTCTAAGAGATAACAAGAGTTCTCTTTACTGAGGGTTTTTACAACTCATTCTAAACACAATACTCTTGCAATTATTCAACACACAGTGTCATGGTTGTTCATTGGTTAAAACTAGACATGTTTTTCTTTCAACACTATTCCCAGATTTAAGGAACTCTCATCCTTATTATGTCGTTAGTGCAAGTTTCCCGGTGTCTTTCACTCATTATTTCAATCCTTATGCATTTATCCTGTAAGGCATTCTTTAATATAGGATCTGTATACTCTATACGTAGGAAATTTCTTCAACAATGTTAAATACATATTTTTCCTTCTTTATTTCCTATCGTTGTCTCTATATACATTTGATTTCACCTAGATATATTGTAATGGGTTACATTATGGTGACCATATTCTTATTTTAAGGAGGTATAAAATGGATAAAGGATGTCTGGAATAAATTGAAAAGACCGGTCTCTGTTTGTAATTATTTTCTTTTTTAAGAATAATTTTTTTCGTTAAACAAACAGTAGAGTGAAAACTAATAATGGGTCTCTCATGTGCCACGGAAGCTATAATATTGATGCAAGAGTATTGCCAACAACAAGCCAGCGCAGAGGTGGAAGACAACTGGGACAAACGCCAGCGCATTTTAACACGTTGTCAAAAGTGTTTTGGAATGTTTTGAAATAAATGTGCGGATATTAAATGAAATAATTAAGAGGAGGGGCGCTTGTAGATTGTAAACAGATCATGAGCGATTCGCTCTCATCTGTAGTAGGTAGAGACATTTATGTGTAGGAAATGTAAGTAGGTAGCTTTGAATTGCAGATTAAACAGTTTAGAGTGTAGGATGGAAAACCGACTATAGACACCCTCATCTTGTATCATTTGTAACATTAGCAACATTGTCAATTGAGCATAGAGCATAGATAAGAAGAATAACATTCAGCCATTGTGAGAGAGAGAGTAGAGAGTTGTATTTGAAAACACCCATGTACATAAGTCCTGAATTAATACATGAAGCTTTGATTCAAACTTATGGTGTTGTGATATTCTCCGTGTATGCATGTTGAATGCTATGCTTATAGCTATTTTACTCTTTCTGTTATGCATGTGTTGTTACGCTATGTATGAATGATTTCATGTTGAATGTTTGAAATCTTAGAGAGAGAGTAAGGAATGAGTTTCAATTGTTTCTCAACCTGAGTGAGTAACATTCCTGCAAGGAGTGTAGTGGAATTTGTCCACAAGGAGTGCATTGACAAAGGTTCAGAGTTTCATCTCTGAAAGCTCATGAGAGATAACATTATTCTCATTCCCGTAGTAGTACAGGTTGAGCACAGGAGCCGTGTAAGGTGTGCGAAGGCCGAGTAGATTCTCAGAGCTTACAACCTGAGGGAATTGTTTAAAGACTACTATTGCAAGGAGTGCACAGAGTCGAAGAGGTTCAAATATTAATGTCTATTTGAAGAAGTTCCATAAGGAGTGCATGCATGAATCAACTCCAAAGGACTTGAGGATTTTTCGAACAAGTTCTAGAGGGATACAGTCTTCAAAGTTGTCGAAGAAAAGCTTAGGAGGGTTAGTACCTTGAAGTGTTCAAAGGGAGGCGCTGCAAAGTTACTTTACAGGTAGATAAGTTCCAGTGAAGGAATAGCTTATTCAATTTGTGGGAGTTGTCAAGGAAGAACGAACGGTCGGAATTCTCCATGGAGAATCCACGAAGTCCCGAGAGCCATTAGATCTTGTAGAGGGGCAAGGAGAGTTACGGTGAGTTTTTTCTAAGCATAAAGCTCAGGATAGATGGGGCCATTAGATCTCTCATGAACTCTCATTTTGGAATTCGAGATTTGAAGGGGCAGAAGAATCCGTGTCAAATATTGTAGACAGTGGAGAGTGGACAAGTGGCGTACTTGTCGACATGGAGGTCAAACCTTTGTTGACCATTTTGGGGTTTCGTGAGTTGGAGAACCGAAATCCTTGTAGTGATATTCGTGAAATCATGAAGTGTGAAGTCTCGAAAGGGAGAAAATATTTGTGTGGGGCCAGCTATTGGTGAAGTGTGTCAGAACTTGGCATTTCATCATTTTGGAGGATAAGATTTCGAGATTTCATTTCCGAGATTACTGAAATTGTGAAATGCGATACTATCGTGGGAGAGGATGCGACAAGTGTTTCAGCGCATCGGAAGTTTGGGTATCGAAAGGCGAAGATTTGAGAGACTCAGAATAAGAAGTCGCGAAGTTGCAAACTTCGAAGTTCTGAAATCACGAGAAATACGACCACATTGTTTAGTCAGAGAGAGATCGGAATTGATGCTTTTTGTTTGATCACGTGGGCTCAATTTATAAGGACCTATGGAGAAGTGTCATTTAATGTGCGTGGGATTCCATGAAGAGGAATCACAGAGTCTATATAACTCAAGGGAAGGAATTAGAATGATCCTGTAGCAGACCTTGACCCAAGGGTTGGGGGTCTGTGTCATTTCTAGTATCAGAGCACAGAAAGATTTCTTTGCTTTCTATAGCAACCCGAAAAGAAAGATTTACCATGCTATCAAGAAGAAGAGATAGAAAACACCTGATCCACTAGAGGAAAGGGAAATGACAAGAAGAAGGGGTAGGAAAGTGCCTGATACAACCATAGAAAGAGAGATGCGTGACCTACGCACCAGACTCGAGGACATGGAGACATCACAGAGGTGCACAGCCGGTGTTGAAGATGTCAGTGAATCTGAAAGTGAAGATGAAGCTGGACATGAAGGAGAAGAAGTTGCAGCAGAAGATGCAGCAAATGAATGCCTAATTAGGGTTGTTGCAAGAATGGGTGCCAGGGCAAAAATGGACATTCCAGTATACAAAGCAAACCTGGATGTTGAAGAGCTTCTAGACTGGATTAGGGCTCTGGACACATATTTTGACTATGAAGATGTCGAGGAAGACATGAAGGTCAAACATGTTGTCACAAGAATTAAAGGACATGCAGCATTGTGGTGGGATGAACTACAAGTTGACAGACATTGCAAAGGCAAGCAGAAAATGAAGAGTTGGGATAGAATGATCACGAAGATGAAGGCAAAATTCATACCCAAGGATTATCAAATCACTCTGTTTCGAAGGATGCAGAATTTGAGATAGAATATGATGTCAGTGAAGGAGCACTGAAGAGTTCTACAAGCTAAACATCAGGGTAGGTCATCACGAAAGTGATGATGAAATAGTTGCCAGGTACATGAATGGTCTAAGATACGACATTCAGGATGAGATGAGCATGATGATCATTCAGACTGTAGAAGATTCTTATCAGATGGCTCTGAAGGCTGAAGAGAAGATGATCCGAAAGAAAAGTCAAAGGGGCCGAGGCAAAAGTCAACCCAGAGGCAAAAGAGTTGTCCAAGATAGGAATCAAAAGCCTAATGAAGAGTGGAAGAAATCTCAACCTCAAACCGAGAGAGGTGGAATCTCACAGAGAGGGAAGCATGCTTAACAGGGAGGAGAGTATGTTGATAATAACACTTTTCCTCGCGCTAGAGGAAGAGGAAGAGGCAGAGGTGGAGTAATAAAATGCTTCACATGCGGAAAGAATGGACACAAATCTTATGAATGTCCAAATAAGAAGAAAGAAGGTGGTGAGACTCACATTGCCAAAGCAAAAAGGTGGAATGTTGAAGCAGAGGATGTTGAAGGCGAAAAATCACTGGTGATGCAGAAGGTTCTCTTGACGCCGGAAAAGGAGGCGGAGAATCCAGTGCAAAGGAACAGTCTTTTTCGGACTACTTGCAAGACCAAAGACAGGGTATGCAAGGTCATCATGGACAGTGGTAGCACAAACAATCTCATTTCTGCAGAGATGGTAGAAAATATGCAGCTGGAGACTATTGAACATCCAAGCCCATACAGAGTTTCATGGCTACAAAAAGGACATCAGGTAATTTTCACTAAACAATGTTTAGTTGAATTTAAAATAGGGGGATATAATGATAAGATATTATGTGATGTCATTCCCATGGATGTTTGTCATCTATTGCTGGGTAGACTGTGGCAATATGACAGGAATGTGGTTCATGATGGGAGGAAGAAAACATATACCCTAGAGAAGAATGGGAGAATTCACATGTTGTTGCCAATTAAGGACAAAGAGGTGAAACCTGAAGTAAGAAACACTGTACTTCTCATGAGTGGGAAGGAAATTCTTAAGGAGTTTAATAAGAAGGAAGATCCATAATTCATTATGGTCAGGAAACCTAGAATTGTTTTGACCAACACAAGAGTGGATGATCTACCAGAGGAAATCCAGAAGCTACTGGAGGAGTTTGCTGACATAGTCATGGATGAACTACCTCGCTCATTACCACTGATCAGGAGTATAAGTCAACACATTGATCTCATACCAGGAGCTAGCTTACCAAACAAAGCAGTGTACAGACTGACGCTGTAGGAGAATGAAGAGGTCAAGAGACAAGTCCAGGATTTAATGGACAAAGGGTTGGTTAGAGAAAGCTTGAGTCCATGTGTTATTCTGACAGTGCTCAGTCAGAAGAAAGATGGAGGTTGGAGGATGTGTACAGACTCAAGGGTAATTAACAATATTACCATCAGGTACAGATTTCCATTACTAAGGATGGATGATTTGATGGATTTTTTAAGTGGGGAAAAATTCTTTTCAAAGGTTGATTTGAAAAGTGGATATCATGAGATTCGTATGAGAGAAGGTGACAAATGGAAGACAACCTTCAAGACGAATGAGGGGTTGTATGAATGGATTGTTATGTCGTTTGGCTTAACAAATGCGGCAAGTACCTTCATGAGATTGATGAATGAAGTCCTGAAGGATTTCATCGAAAAATTTGTCATTGTGTATCTTAATGACATACTGATTTCCAGTAAAATAGAGGTAGAACATCTGAAACATTTGGATATAGTGATGCAGAGGCTACAACAAGAGAAGCTGCTGATAAACATGAAGAAATCCTCATTCATGAAGACAGAGCTCATTTATTTAAGGTTTGTTGTTTCTGTAGACAAGTTGAGGATGGATCCAAATAAAGTGGAGGTGATTAAGAATTGGCCATCACCGAAGAGTATATTTGAGGTTCGAAGTTTTCATGGATTGGCTAGTTTCTACAGAAAATTCATCAAGAATTTCAGTGGAATTAGCACACTGATGATGGACACAGTGAAGAAAAGACATAAATATTTTCATTGGACGGAAGGAGCAGAGAAAAGATTCAATTTGTTGAAAAGGAAAATCATGGAACAACCAATTTTGGTGTTGCCAGATTTCAAAAAGACATTTCAAGTAAAATGTGATGCAAGTGGATTTGCAATAGGGGCAGTCTTGAGCCAAGAAGACAGACTGATAGCATACTTCAGCGAGAAGTTGAATGAAGCCAAAATAAAATACTCCACGTATGATAAGGAGTCCTATGCTATTATTCAGGCATTGAATAAATGGAGACACTATTTGATTCCTAAGGAGTTTGTCTTATACAGTGACAATCATGCTTTGCAATTTGTGACTCAATAGGAGAAGTTGAATCAAAGACATGTTAAATCGGTTGAATACATGCAAAACTTTTGTAACTAAGCATATTTATGGAACTGCTAACAAAGTTGTTGATACTTTGAGCAGGAAGTGTTTGCTATTGCAAGAGTTCAGAGTCAAAACTTTGGGTTTTGATAACCTCAGGGAAATGTACACATAGGATCCATATTTTAGGGAGGTGTATGAAGTAGCTGACAATCAAATTATTAGGGACAAAAGTCAATGGACGAAATACATGATCCAGGAAGGATTACTGTTTAAGGGTAATCAACTTTGTATTCCAAAATGCTCCATGAGGGAGAATTTTTTGAAGGAGAAACATACTGGAGGATTGGCCAGGCATTTTGGTCATGACAAGACGTTCTCAAAGTTAAATGAGTCATACTTTTGGCCAGGAATGAGAGCGGATGTCAAAATATTCGTGGACAGATGTAGGATTTGCTAGCATTCAAAAGGAAAAAGGCAGAATGCAAGCTTATATCAACCGTTACCCATACCTAAGAGGTCGTGGGATGCAGTAAGCATGGACTTCATATTGGGGATTCCGAGAACAAAAAGAGGGTTCAACTCGATCTTTGAAGTGGTGGACCGATTTTCTAAAATGGCACATTTTGTACCATGTTAGAAAACCAGTGATGCAACTCACATTATGAATCTATTTTTCAAAGAAGTCATTCAACTTCACAGCTTACCAAGGAGCATAGTTTCAGATCGAGACACCAAGTTCGTGGGACACTTCTAGATAATCTTATGGAAAAAGTTGAGAACAAACTTGTCGTTCAGTTCAGCTTATCTTCCTCGGACGAATGGACAGACAGAAGTCATGAACATAAGTTTGGGAGACTTGCTGAGGAGTTTGGTGATAGAACACCACAGTCAGTGGGACAATATTCTACCACAGGCGAAATTTGCTTATAATAATTCAATCAACAGAAGCACAGGGCGGAGTCCATTCCAAATTGTTTATGGAATGCATCCAAGGGGAGTTTCTGAATTAAGAGATTCAGAATAGACTGGGACTAGAAGTGCTAAGTGTAGAGGATTTCACAGAAGCGATGAAGGAGCTTCATAACCAAGTTAGGGAGCGATTGTAAATCTCGAGCCAAGAGTATAAGCGAAGAGAAGATCAACATAGGAGAGAACTTCAGTTCGAAGTTGGTGATTTGATCCTTGCACATTTGAGAAAGGAAAGGTTCCCGAGGAGGACATATAATAAACTGAAAATGAAGAAAGTTGGATCCTTTAAGATCCAAAGGAAATTTAGGGCAAATGCTTATGAGATTGAATTACCCGAGGGGATTGGAATTTCTCTGATATTCAACATCTCAAATTTGTACCCTTACAAAGATGAAGAGGCAGGAGTAGACAGTGAACAACCAGAGGTTCAATGGGCCAAACAGATGCCAGTTGCAGAGAAACCATAGAAGGAAAGTATATTGGAAAAAAGAGTTAGTAAGAGGACCAGGCGAAAGGAATATTTTAAATACTTGGTCAAGTGGAAGGGACATCTAGTTGAAAATGCCAGCTAGGAAAATGAAGCCGAAATCCAGAGGCATGGACAGACCATGCGAGAGATCATGGACAGGAGCCCATAAAAATTTTCAGGCAAGGGAGTATGATGCAGGAGCATCACCAACAACAAGCAAGCGTGGAGGTGGAAGACAGCTGGGACAAGAGCCAACGTATTTTAACACATTGTCAAAAGTGTTTTGGAGTGTTTCGAAATAAATGTGCGGATATTAAATGAAATAATTAAGAGGAGGCACGCTTGTAGATTGTAAATAGATCATGAGCGATTCACTCTCATCTGTAGTAGGTAGAGACATTTATGTGTAGTAAATGTAAGTAGGTAGCATTGAATTACATATTAGATAGTTTAGAGCGTAGGAGGGAAAATTGACTATAGACACCCTCATCTTGCATCATTTGTAACATTAGCAACATTGTCAATTGAGCATAGAGCATAGATAAGAAGAATAACATTCATCCATTCCGAGAAAGAGAGCAGAGAGCTGTATTTGAAAACACCCATGTACATAAGTCCTAAATTAATACATGAAGCTTTGATTCAGACTTATGGTGTTTTGATATTCTCTATGTATGCATGTTGAATGCTATGCTTATAGCTATTTTACTCTTTCTGTTATGCATGTGTTGTTACGCTATGTATGAATGATTTCTTGTTGAATGTTTGAAATCTGAGAGAGAGAGTAAGGAATGAGTTTCAATTGTTTCTCAACCTGAGTGAGTAAAATTCCTGCAAGGAGTGCCGTGGAGTTTGTCCACAAGGAGTGCATTGACAAGGGTTTAGAGTTTCATCTATGAAAGTTCAAGAGAGATAACATTATTCTCATTCCCACAAAAGTGCAAGTTGAGCACAGGAGTCATGCAAGGTGTGTGTAGGACAAGTAGAGTCTCAGAGCTTACAACCTGAGGGAATTGTTGAAATACTGTTGTTGCAAGGAATGCACAGAGTCGAAGAGGTTCAAATATTAAAGCGTATTTGAAGAAGTGTCGCAAGGAGTGCATGTAGGAATCAACTCCAAAGGACTTGAGGATTTTTCGAACAAGTTCCAGAGGGATAGAGTCTTTGAAGTTGTCAAAGAAAAGTTCAGGAGGGTTAGTACCTTGAAGAGTTCAAAGGGAGGCACTACAAAGTTACTTTACAGGTAGATAAGTTCCAGCGAAGGAATAACTTGTTCAATTTGTGGGAGTTGTCAAGGAGGAACGGATGGTCAGAATTCTCTGTGGAGAATCTGGGAAGTCTCGAGAGCCATCAGATCTTGTAGAGGAGTAAGAAGAGTTATGGCGAGTGTTTTCTAAGGATAAAGCTTAGGAGATATGGGGTTGTTAGAGCTCTCGTGAACTCTCATTTCATAATTCGAGAGTTGAAGGGGTAGAAGAATCCGTGTGAAAGATCGTAGACAGTGGAGAGTGGACAGGTGGCGTACTTGTCAACATGGAGGTCAAACCTTTGTTGACCATTTTGGGGTTTCGTGAGTTGGAGAGATGAAAGCCTTGTAGCAAGATTTGCGAAATCGTGAAGTGCGATGTCCCGAAAGGGAGAAAAGATTTTTGTGGGGCCAGCTATTGGTGAAGCGTGTTGGAACTCGGCATTTCGGCATTTCGGAGGATAAGATTTCGAGATTTCATTTCCGAGATTCCCGAAATTGCAAAACGCGATACTGTCATGGGAGAGGACACGACAAGTGTTTCGGCATATTGGAAGTTTGGGAATCGAAAGGTGAAGAGTTGAGAGACTCGGAAGAATAATTTTCGAATTCATGAACTCCGAAGTTCCGAAATCACGAGAAATACGACCACATTGTTTGGTCAGAGGGAGATTGGAATTGATGCTTCGTGTTTGATTGTGTGGGCTCAATTCATAAGGACCTGTGGAGAAGCGCCATTTTATGTGTGTGGAATTCCCCGAAGAGGAATCGAAGATTCTATCCAACTCAAGGGTAGGAACTAGAATGATCCTGTAGCGGACCTTGACCCGAGGGTTGGGGGTCTGCATCAAATATCCAAAAATTTGAAACTATTAAGACTTGTATTAAACTATTGATTGACAAAAGTTTGACCAAGGGGGTAGAAACTAAACATTTGTAAATACATTTTGAAAAATAATTTAATAAAAAAGGGAAGAACAATATGAAGGTAATCATTAAAAGAGTAATTCATGATACACAAGGAGGAATTATAAATGGCGCACTATGAAATACCAACTCAAAAATATCTTGAATCGATCTCAAGTGATGCATGGGCATCTTCCCAGAAAATCCATTCAAACTCAAGTGAGAGTTAGAGTTGAGTTGGTGGCTCATTAATGACCAAAAGTCCTAGGAAAGTGAATAAAAAATATTTCACATCAATTGAGCAGGAGGTTGGGTGACTATGAAAGATACTAGAGAATGAAATGTGTGAATTTCTATAGTAAGTTTTGCAAAATAAAGAGACACAGTCTTCTTCATCCTTAAATACATTTTGAAAAATAATTTAATAAAAAAGGGAAGAATAATTCAAAAATTTAATAAAAACAGAAGAACAATATGAAGGTAATCATTAAAAGAGTAATTGATGATGCACAAGAAGGAATTATAAGTGGCGCACTATGAAATACCAACTCAAAAATATCTTGAATCGATTTGAAGTGATGCAGGGGGAATCTTCCCAGAAAATCCAGTCAAACTCAAGTGAGAGTTAGAGTTGAGTTGGTGGCTCATTAATGACCAAAAGTCCTAGGCAAGTGAATAAAAAATATTTCATATCAATTGAGCAGGAGGCTACGTGACTGTGAAAGATACTAGAGAATGACATGTGTGAATTTTTGTAGTAAGTTTTGAAGAATAAAAAGCCACAGTCTTCGTCGTTGTAGTTCAACGATTAGGATCGAGGGTATTCACAACAAGTGATATTGGTTGTTCTAGATTTTGATTGGGTGGAACGATGACCTTCAGATAGTTTTTGTCCATTTTCTTGATTGTGAGAATTGTACAGGTTCCATTCTCTTTTATTTTATTAAATATTATCAATATGTTGAGGAAAAGAAATCATAATTACGATTTTGGTTTTTAGATGAGCGTGGTTCTAAATTTGGCTTTTAGTTTTGAAAGTTATTATGAAAATGTTGTGTGTTTTGTTTATATTACCATAGGTTTCAATCTTATGCATAATAACATGTGTTTTAAAATATCTGTGGAAATCCAATCCATTTTAATGGAGTTAACCGTTGAACATACTAGCAGTGTACATACATCAAATCCCAATAGTGCATAAGTCTAATATAAGTTGTTCTAGTTAAATTGAAATAAAATAGTTGATTTACAGTGTGAGTGATGACCATTAAGAAGAATAAGAGAATCCAGGATGAGCTAGTATAAGTAAAATATTAAATCCATAACAAGATATGTATTCGATAACTATCAGAATAGTTTCCTTAACAACTAAAATAATTTATNACATTTCTATTTGTACGACCAACATAAAGGAACAAATTATATTACTATTTATCACGCCAAAACGTAGGAATAAAAAGAGATACTGTGTATAAGACAAAAAGAAAATAATGCAAGAACAAACATTTCCTGTGCATAATGCCAAATCAGAGAGAGAAGACAAATTTGTTTTTAATATAAAGCCAGTGAATGAAATCCTTGTATAAAGATTATACAGTAATGAAAATCATTTGAAATAGTAATGTCGAGTTAATATAGAGTCTCACGACTATATTACAAAGGGATTGCCAAAAGTTTGTGATCCAAATCCGAAATAATCACGATGGAACCTAATCCCTTCCAAACGCTAAAATTTGAAATTTTTATAAGGCATGCGAAGAAAAACCTAAATATAAACCCTTTTTTGAACTCATAGTAAACGTTAGAATGTGCATATCTCAAAGTGAGAGAGATGAAGCATGATGTCGGGATAGAGTAAGACGTCATGATAGTCCAATATACATGACAATATGTAAATTATAACATTAGTATCTATAATTTTTTGGATAACTTAGTTGTAAAAATCATTACGAAGTATAGAGCGAAGGACATGGGGAGCTTACTATTATTTGAGTATTTTTCGTTGAACACCATAGCGAGCAAGACCAACTCATGTTAGTATTCTTTAAAGCAATAAAAGGAACCTGCAAGTTAGATTAAAAACATTAGACTGTGGGAAATTTAGTTGTAAACATCGAATATTTGATGGGTAAATTGTAAAAGAACCCAAAATATTACCAAAGCAGAAGAAACTAGCGTGCTATCTTTTGGGACCCCGGTGTTTTGAACCATAAGAACAGAGACACTGAATGGATTTTTAGCATGCAACACAACTGACCTTGGAAAATAAAACTGGTAATAAGACTCAAAAGAAATCCTCTGTAATAAGTCATTACCCTCTAGACAATTTATTCTTTGTATGGTTAATCGTATTCGAAATATCTATCTATTTGTATAGCAAGGTTGAAAAACCATTAATTTTTCTATAAAGGAAACCGTCATTTCTATGTATGTATTCACTAGTTAGTAGATGCCTTAAATTTAGAACCCGCCGAGTGAAATCGTAACTCTCTATCTCTGTTAAGGGTTAATGATTATTTGTTATTCCCTATATTCATCCTTATTCACAATATCTTCAGTTGTATGCACGATACAATCTTTTAAAAGGGATTTGGATAAAAAAAAATTGAGTTAATAAATCTTAACAAACTCATTACGTTCTTACAGTAATTATGTACTCCGATCATATCCTTGTGTCTCTGTAAATACTTCGTGATTTAACAATTTCCTTACTATGATCATTATCCAAATATATCTCCATATCACATCTTTTGCACCTCTGTAAATACTTATTAATTTAATAATTTATTTACTGTGATAATTATCCTTGTTGAAATTACATCTATGCGATATAGGAACAATTGGTAGCTCTGTTTTAATTGTTAACTTTGTTAGAGTAAATTTCTTCCGTCCTTTTGGTCCTCTATATAGGATTTTGGTAAATACTGCTAGGTAATTCTTTTTATGATTACTCTGCAAAAGGACTATTACGATGATAAACTGGTATCACTTTTGCTTGTTGTAGCTACCTCTTTATTAANGTATCTTATATTCTAAAGATTTTAGAGGACATGTATAGGAATGATGAAGCCACAAAACTTTATTTAAATGTCTAATCTTCTTTCTTTAGTTTCACAAGTGAAATTCTATGCATGGATATAAATTAATGATGGGTCCCTTTTTCTTTGTGAGGGAACCCATCATATGGTTATGAACCCCCTCCTCCTCCTCCTCCTGGATCAAATACTTCACAAAAGAAAACGAAGACAATCTGATATTCATCAAGATACAAGATAAGTTGTGTCTTTGAATTATTTTATTTATGTCATTATTTAATGACTTGAATACTAGTAAAGTTACTAAAACCTTCCAATTACTTCTCTTTCATGTTGGAAATAATAGTTTTCTTGGTGAAAGAAGATTCCTTCCACCAAAAGGTATTCGAGTTCCATGATGTTCCTTTATCGGTCCATGTGCGCATTCACTTTAGTTAGAGATAGTTTCTATGTAGGCTCTTTTAAAACTCCGTTTAAAACTAGTTATGGAGTTTTTGGGTCTATAGAGCCCCCATATGTACTATTTGTTTAGCGACCTAATGAGTGTAAGAAATGTATTTTGTCAAACATTTGAGATATTCTATACTAGGTATATTTCTTTGTTAATTTATATAAAGAATGTAATTGGGACTTTTATTCTTTTTTCCACCTATTCTTAGCATAATAGTAGAAAAATCCCATAGAGTCTATTTATAATTGTTTCTTTCTAAAGTATTTTGATTTTGTACAGTAATTGAATAATAATCAAAGAAATAAGTCTATCATGAAAAAAAGGAACATATACACAATTATAACACGGATACATAGTCAACTTAATTAAATTTTGATTTATAATAATAATAATAATAATAATCAATTTTCAAGGTCACGACCAAGCCACACCAAATTGGTGTATGAGACCCACTTGTTTGTGGGACAAGGGACCCCTCTGGATTTGAACTTGTGACCTCTTAAGAGGAAACACATGTTCTTAACCATTAGGCCCACTCATATAAAGCATAGAATAGCATAGAATCAACCATATAATATCAACAATATAAAATCAACAATAAAAGTACATAGTTGAGATACATATCTGAATATTGATGCTGAGAAACAAATGGAAAAACCACATTCCACCCAACTGTAGAAACAAAATAACCATGATAACTTGTCTTGATCACCCCCTATCTTGACTATGAATCCATAAGGTCAAACTCCATCACACTCCTTATCCACTACAACTTTCAATGGTTCAGAAAATGTTTTACCTCACACTAGATGTGTTCATAACAACAAAAACAATTCTCATTCCCCAACATACTAATCAGTGTCCTCCCACCCACATATGTTGTATTTACCTTCTTCATAGTGCTTTACATTCCTTTCCATCCTTGGGGAAATTTCCAGCTTTATAAATCCCTGATTTTTCGGGGTTGCTAGTGACATAATTCAATTTCTGACACTTGTAAAAATAAGCCCTGAGTTAACTCAAACTTTTTCCTCACTCATCGAGTCATAGTCAGTTATTTTTAACCTGGTTGTTCCATTTGTCTTCCAACATTTAATTTATTAAAAATAAATTCTCATACATGTGTCCATCAAGTCAAACCTTTTCCCAACAACCATAAAAATAATAATTACATATTCCAAAAATCTAAATTTGGGTTTTCCATAAATGGAAATTTATTTCTAAATTCAACTTGGAATTTAGTTTCTAACAATTTGAGGATATCACATCCTCTCCCCCCTAAGTACAACACTTTCCTTAGTGTTTAATTCCTCTCTCAGAACAGAATTGGATAAGATTTTCGCATATCTTCTTCCAATTCCCAAGTGGCCTCCTGAGGGATAAAGTGCTTCCATTGCACTTTTACTTGGGCAATGGATCTATTCCGAAGTACTATTTTTTTCTTGTCCAAAATTCATAGGGGTTCCACTTGGATATCGCCCTATGGTTCCTCCTGCACTACTAAAAAATTCTTTGTTGGCCATCCTTATATCACTACTTCAAGATAGAACTCTTTTGTTGCAATACCTAGCAGTTTATGAATGTTAACAACTTCATGAGTTATACATGTTCTCAACATATCAGCCGCTAGCATGATCATTTTTACAAAATATGTGGTATACATGCATTTGTAAAATGCATTCCATGAAGTCTTTAAGAATACACACTTTATGTTAGAATTCATGAGCGAAAAATTACCTTCTCTGCACTATGCATGAATGCAATTATCCATGCATATCTATTCAATGCACTCTTGCATTTATCTTCAGAAAGCCTTGATCTAAATCATGCATCCCACCATGATAATTAGGTGGTCTAGCCAATTCTTCCACATCTTATCCTTACAGTTCTGATTACTTTCTTAACCATTTGGATGTCTTCCTTTCCAATATAAACACTAAACCAAGGTAATTCTATGGTGTCTTTTTGTGTTAGCAAAAAGGTTGCAACTTCAACACTATTTATAATGGAAAGTCCTATAGATACTTTTGTGGAATTATATTATTTTCAAATCAAATCATGTTATGGCCTCATACATGACTAGCTTTGTTGGCATTCGTTCCTATAATAGGGTCACACCCCTTTCCTTCTTTCGTTATTAACGCATAACCAACATATCATGACTTATTACTATGTCATATGAATGTATGCCAAAATAACAACTCTACAACTATCCCAGGCCTATGGCCTTTATATGGAAATCATTTTCCGAATGTATTCAATTATATAATATAAATATTTTATAAAACAAACTTTGGATGAGGGAAACTTCATCTAATTTCCTTCAAAATTTGCAACATAGTTACATAAAATTCATATTTCCTACATGACTACTGGGTAACTGTAGAAACTTACCACTTTCCTTTACCAACCTAATAAGCAACAATTAATCCTCCTTATTGTCTCATGTAAATTTCCATCTGTGGTAGCATCATCAAAAATACTTTCAACTATGCAATGAGTTCCTCATTTTCCTCGGTATAATAGTCATGCTTAGCACTTTTCATGTTCATATATATAGTAGTAGACCACTCTTCATCTTCACATGTTATATATATGAATTAGTTAATATAATTTATATGTACTAAGAATGCATTTTAAATATTCTTATAACTGCATATGCATTCAAGCTTCCTATGCTATGTATGGTTGTCCCACAATCCATAACATAATTGTTTCTAAAACAATTTCAACAATTCCTATCATTATTCACACCAATGTTTGTTGTTCGCAGTTGTTCTCGGTACTTACTAATTTTTCATGTATTATTTTTTCCTCCTCTTATCATCATTGAGCACAATTTCTTTCTCTATGAGAACTTTTTAAGCCAACCATTCATAGCCAATTTTGTATTTCCAGCCATACATTATGTCGTTATGTAATATTCAACATTCATATATTAACTTGACCCCTCTGACCCGACACTTATGTGAATAGATTACACATTCAGTCGTGATTCTCTTTTTGACGTCGGCCTTTGACGCTCATAGATCTTACTAGACCCAAATGTTTTATCTCTTCATTTCTAAATTACTTCAGCCCTTATGTTTTCTTACACCAATCTCTTTTCCTTTTGGCTTCATAGAGATTACTTTAGATTATTCAACATTATCCTTACTATAGATCATGAACTCTAATGTTTCTTCCAACCTATTGGAGTGATACCAAGGTGTACATTCCACTTGAGTTGATTCTCTTATGTACTATCTCTCTCTCTTCTTACTAGTTTTAAAAATTAGATCCACTTTATTCTTTATGATCCCTCGTTGATTTCCCTTTCAGGAAAATTACCTCCATGCTTGGATCCTTTTTAAATTTCATCCCAACTTGCCTTGGGAAAATATTCAATGCTATTGGACTTCACTCAACATTCTTCCTAGCATCAATAATCCCTTCATTTCTGCAACAACACTTTGAGTGTTGTCATAAATTTAAACTTTCACTTTGCATCTAGTTAGTGGTACTTTTTTCCTATTTTCTCTAATTTCTATTGGACTTATTACATTTTGTAATTTTCTTAGATTTATGTATTTCCTTTCCTTAGAAGTATGGTTGTATACTTCTATTTCCACTTTGCACATGGGGAATTACTTCAAGATAATCTTCCAACATTGTTTAGATCACCTATACCTTCAATACTTCACCTTTGAAGTTCTGACATTTTTACCACACTTCTACTATACCATTCTAATAATAATAATGGTGGAGGTTCTACTCCCAAAATTGTATCACTAATCCTTGGAGATGTTGGTCTTATATCCAAATATACACTCAGTCTTTCCTTATCATAAGAATAACTTTTTACCATGTCTATCCTTTTTGGAGTAGTTATTCCCACCCAATACCACTTTTCTTTACATTGGCTTCTTTAAGGTGAAAATACTTTCACTACTTGATCAATAAATAAATTACTCTTGTGCCATGATTCCACTGATCACTTTGAATAACATGAGTGACTTTGTTGTACTAGATTCCCAATCCTTCATCAATGCACCTAGACGCATACCTTAACGTTCTTCATTTTTTCCTTTGATTATCTTGTAAGGTATGCTTGAGACATGACACTCTATCTTCAAGTAAATATGTTCATTCTTTTTATTAGGTCCAACATATTTCATTTACTATGAAACCATTCTTCCATATGATCTTGTGATACATGTATTGTAGATGAATTTCCTAGTTATCATCATCATCTAATATGCATAATTTTCCTCATGAATTCTAACCCTAAACAAGGATTTCATTAGGATTTTTACATGTTTCGCAAATGTATGAACAACAAATTCTTAAGGACCCATATGATGATTTTATATCATTCCTTCATATTTAGTTGATCTTAATATCGGTCTCCTTTGAAGATATCTTGCACCCATCCTTATGGACAATTTATTGATCGTAATCATACTTATATTTCATTCCCTTATGGATATAGTCCACATAAGTCATTTATGTTTATCTTGCTATATTAACTATTACAATTCAAAATACAACTAGGTAATTACAACATTACGCAAGGCCGTACAATTCCCAAGTCCAACCTCCTTTGTGCCTGAATATAATTATTTTCAATAAACCTTTATAAAAAAAAAACTTACCTCGATACCATTTCATTATTTATTGAGCATACTAAGCCATACCTATATTGTTATCATTCACATCTAGATGCCAATTTGTCTTATTGGTCATCTAGAAATCCTCCAGCAAGTGCTTTTCCAAACTTTGAATATTAGTCCTTCATTAATCATTACAACCTTGTATTACAAGGAAAATAACAATGAAACTCTTAGCATTTCATTCATTCTTTTGAAATTAAGCATCCCTTAACCAAATGTTGTTATTTTAGCCATTCGCATTCATGTTCTTGTGTGGATATCTGGACTCCTTTATCCAGAATATTTTCAATGGGTTGATCTTAGATTTAATACATCAATCATGTAACTAACCTCCGGCCCAACCAGAAATAGTGTTGAAACGATAGGTATGACACCACTTTTAACATCACTCGACCCCCTATTATTCTCTTAGGATGATGGGGTGTCAAAATTTTATTTTTTTGAACTACTTCCTTTCACCAATTGGACTTCATATATTTATTCTACTCGTCGCGATATTTCTAACAACTGTAACCATGCTCAATTTTGAGCTTTGTATCAAAAGTTATAGTATTTCAAAGTTTCTGGGCTATCTTCCATCAATTCTACCTTAGTTCCATGTGGCATCCACAAGGAAACCTGAGACAAATGTCATCCTATGTGGCACCAATGTGGAATTTTCCATTTCACTCCTCATACCCATGCCTTTTCGGACTGTTAGACAATGTTGTTTATAGCTATTGAAACTCTCCCATTGGAGTGCGTCCACTTCAAGCCTACATACTTCGATATTTGAGTATGAAAGCATCACCCAAATAGATTTAATGATCCTATTGATATGGAAATATACGACTAGGATTTCATTGGAGTTATAAATTACACATGGGTTAACATCCTTTCCAAACCTCTTTATATTTGAGTAGGTGGAGCCCACGACATATTGATGCTTGTTTTTCATCATGTCCACCCTCTAATAGATGACCCAAATAATTTTTTGAGGTCACGAGATCTTTGGATTTGTAATCCAAACTCTTCAGAGTTGTGCTCTGAACTTGTTAGAGTTAACTCTGAAAATGTCAACTCCTATAGACGATCACGATATTCCCCTTCTACATATGCTATCATGTGTACCTACCACCTAAGAATCTGTTGAAATGTGTACCTACCACCTAGCACGACATGTGGCACTCAGAACACATAATCTCCGCCTCCTCAAAGTATCAAAATACATTTCCATGTGGAACAAATCGCCACTTTAAATGTGGACCCTCAACATGGATTGACGTGGTGCACATGTCATCACTAACCACTAACATGTCCCTCCATGTGTTGACACCTGTCCTCTTTTCAATGGGTGGGTGACATCATCCTTATAAACTTGAAATTATTTTCTTACATAACCATATGTGCTCTTAATCCTTCATCATGAAATTCAATACTAAAAAGGGAATATTCTTCGAAACCTTAATATAAAAGAAAAATATTCCTTGTCCACATTCCTCCTTCGATAACTACGACTTTGATAGATCAAAACCCCATATTTATTTGTAGTTTCATAGTCCCTATGCAACCCTACACTCTGATGGATGGTGTAGATGTTTTCAGGATTCCCACAACCAACAAATATGATTGAAACACCTCTCCAAGGGATTAAATTTGGCAAAGACCCACCCTCTAATACCTTGACCATTCACAAGATTCCACATCTCTTCCTTGTACATGTAGTATCTTTTCATTAGCTGGATGTCAGCATGACATCATCCTTCCTCTCTATTACATCTAATAGCTTCCATGTCGATCAACAACCAATATTACATCCCAGTTGTTGTCTATTTGATGGTTAGGATTCCTCAAAGTCTTCTCTTTAGATTAATTTTGTTTCATTGGACCATACTACTCTGAAGGACCCACTGCGATGGACAATCATGATTACTCTGTATTATTGTTCTATGGATCAACGAATCCGATCAACTTGGATTCTTGTCCCGGCCTAACCATGAACTATTTTCATGAAACCTTCTACGATAAATGGTTGAGACAATTTAGATCCATTCTCTGATGGATCCAAAGACATATAATGATATGGTCCTTTTGGAATATCTTATACGTGAGGGACCCCAACCAATGGAGATGATTATTTCACTATTATGATTTTATGGTTGTGATTCTTTCTAGAAATAATAAAAGGAAATAACAAGAATTCATAGGTTTAAGAGTTTGTTCCTAGACTTAACCGATTTAGAATTTATCCAGTAATTTTCAAACGCAAACTAGACCTTCCAATGTCTACAAAAAACTTTCCAATCTGGCTAAGGATTTCATAACTCACCATTTTACATGGTGAATTTGCTTCTAGAAACTTGTCAATACAAAGACGATGCATATCCAACCCTAGTTGTGCAAGGCTTCACATTTTAACATCTATGAAACCCCTTTGTTATGTGGAATACTTGGCATACAAGTAGGAATATACAATATCTTGGAAATAGGTGTATATATAGGAATTGATATGCAACTAAACATGGTACATAACAAATAGTAATTACATAGAATCTTCTCAAGAACAAATTGTATAGTCCTAGGAATTTTGGCAATAAGTATGCAGAAGTATAATTACAAAAATACATTTCCCATAACATAAATTGCATTATTAGAGAGACAAATAACCATGAGAAATATCCCATGGATACAATTCATGTACCATTTAAGTGTAGTATGCTGAAATATAAATAACACAAAAAATACCCATAAAAGGAATACATAATCATTCATACAATAAATAAAACAAACACATGGTAGCCGCTTATCTGGTATAAATAAGCCACCAACTGCATGTAGACCTCCAACGTTCCTCCTATCTTTAGAGTCTACTTCTTATAACTTAGCAGTAGGTCATCCTCGAGCTGGGCATAAACTCCACTTGGGAAAATGGGTTTATATCCCAAGATAAGTCTACTAAACAAAAATATTGTTCATATTCAAGTGCCAACTCAAGGAAACTACTATCTCTTTTTTCCCCACATGATTGTCCCACCCAGGGAGTGTGCCCCATCGACACCGCGACTTCCATTTTGAGTTTCGACAACAAGATGGAAAGGAATTCTCTGAGCCATGTAGCTTCCATTGGAAGTTAGGGAAAACAATTCCCAATAATTATCTCACCTAGAGAGAATGCTTACGGGCTTGGAAACCCACCTCTTAAATAACAATTCTCCTACTTGGACAGAAGGGTCACAGGATTGACAACGAACTTCTTCAACTACCTATGATCATGGCAACCTGTCTCTTCATTTCAAACCTGCAAGAAGACACTTGTTATAGGAAGCTACCATCTCTCTAGTATGATCATGGATAATACCAAGACACAGCTGGTAGATGGAAATAGGCTATGAATGGTGACAACAAAGAGATATCCTCTCCACCCTCATGAGCATGTTTGTTCACCTCTACCAAAATTTTTGGACATAATGATGGTCCATATGGGAAATTTCACTAAGATTTCCCAATATATTCGCATGTTCATGAGATGACACTTGTCACATAATAAATCTCTCTTGTACCCACTTGGTGGTTTCACTCGTTTCTTTGAGAACATAGGATAAATTTATGTATCACATACATTAATTTTTTAGAAAATATTATTAAAATATTCTCTTGGCTTAAGACCCCCCTAGGCTTAGCCCCGTTCCTATAATATTACCCCATTTCCCCCTCTCTACTTGAGTTTATCCCCCTTCACCTTTTATCCGGTTGGTCTAGAATAGTGGTTTGATCATATTAATATATGAGTCATTACATTTTACAATAATAGGAACGTTGTCCTCTCAACATTTAGGTTCTTCATCCTAATAGTCACATAGGAACTCATGACCATGATATCTTGGCTCACAAGCCTATAGAAAAATAAACATATTTACAATTATAACTGGGGATCAACCTGGGGATGTTACAAGTGTGATTGATTATGGTTGGCCATGAGAATGGTTGAGTATGGTTGAGCAACAATATGATTGGAAATGCTTTACCATGAGTACGGTTGAGTATGGTTGAGCAATAATATGGTTGGAAATGGTTGACAATGATTTATTATGATTAACTATGGTTAACCATGAACACGACCATGGTTGAATATGGTAGACCATGTACATGAGCATAGTTAACCCCAATTTACCATGACTATTGTTGATCATTAATATCGTTTACCATTACCATGACTATTCTTGACCAAAAGTATTAATTAATTGAAAGTTTATTTTTGTAAGTTAGAACTTTTTATTACCTTTTAATAGAAAAATAAATCATATTGATAGTGTCCCCATGCTTAATCTTCCAACACAGAAAACCATCCCAAGCCCAAGACAATTCAAAAGAAAGAGTTCCCCTTAGGGGCCAAAAAGTGAGAATATATACAATTTACTCATATATAAATCAAAAAATTAGTTACAATAATTAAAGATTCTAACCTGTAACCAAGAGAGGAGATGAACATTTGATCACTTAAGCGATCTAGAGTCTGAATTTTCTGACAGATTGTTTCAAGTGCGTTGTTGTAGAGAAGCATGTCATTATGGAGTGATGATTGGGTGGCTTGGCTTATCCCAGGCACTTTGGTGATATTGAGGATTGGAGTAGATATCAATCAACAAATTGGCATTATGGTCAACCATTTCCATCCTATACCATTATTACACCTATTCACTTCCAATATCAAAGGTTAATCTCAAGGGGTTCTCATTCAGTCAAGAATTCCTTCACTCTACCTCTAAATTGCTATCCACCGAATCATACTAAAAATGTGAGCAATCATAAGATAGGGGAATTCTTAGGGGGATAGGGACCTTCTCTTCTTCCTTAGCCAGAGGCTTATTCTATATCAAAGGAACTAGACTCATCTTATTATATTCAAGAATTGGCTCTTCCTAGAGATCATACCACTCAACCATAAATCGACACAACTTGTCTTCAACTGAAATCTTTATCGAATCCCTCCCATTAGCGGGAGGAGATAAATTTCTTTGTGGTTCAACAATATGGGTCTCCATGCTACCATACATGCTATCCTTGTCACTATCCAAGGACATCAAACTTCCCCTTCATTCCTCAATTTTTCTAAAGGAACATGAACCCTTGTGCACTCTCCCTCTCTCACGAGGCATGGTAAATATGAGAATACTCACAACTTCAAAGGGGGGTTGAGAAATAATGAAAAAAACAAGAGGATAGGTGTGAAGGGTATCCAATCTAGATGTGGGTGAGCATGAGAATGGAACCCATCAAACGACATCACTATCAAATGAGCCCTATGCTCCACTTGTTGCAAGATGTCCATATTAACTACAAATCCAAGCAGGCTATTATGTCCTTTATCATCACGAGTGCAAGGATATATCACTCTATATATCCCACGTAGCATGGTGATAATAAACTCAATGAGTCGAGAAGGATAGTTAAACTTGATATCGTCCACTTGTACCATTTGGATCTTGGAATTCTAGGTGTCGAGGCCTTCACTCTTCATATTGATTTTAATATGGGTTCTCGTATCACCCCATATCAGAATTAATTAATTTAAAGTAAGAATTAATTAATTTAAAGTAAGAATTAATTAATTTAAAGTATTAATACATTAAGGATCCATAAATTAATGTATTAATACATAAATACATTAATGTTTTTAAGTATTAGTGTATTAATTAATTTATACCTTTAAGTAATGAATAAATTAATTAATGCATTAATAAAGTATTAATGCATTAATAATTTACAACAATAATGTATTAAATAATTAATCAATAAAGTATTATTAATGAACTATTAAAGTATCTCAATTGACCATGACTATGGTTGACCATGACCAAGACTATGGTTGACCAAAAATGACTATGATCGTGATTAATTTGGTATACTTTGGTTGAATTTGGCTTTGTATGGTTGCCTATTGTTGACAATGGTTGAGCATGACGATGACTATGGTTGACTATAGTTGACATACAACATGGCTAACTATGCTTCATCAAAGTTGTCCATATATGACCATGACCATCGCTAGGAACATGGTTGACTGTGGTTGACCTTTGTTGAACATGAACAAGGGTCACAATGGTTGACCATGGTTGACAATGGACAAAAATGTTTAACCATGGTTGACATTCATTCGCTATAGTTGACGATTGTTGGCCAAAACCATGGTTTACTATGGCTAACTTTGATCATGGTTGGCCAAAACCATGGTTGACTATGGCTAACTTTGATCATGGTTGACCTTAAACAACACGATGGACGACTATAGATGATTATGAGTATGACTATGATGGACCTTGAACATGTTTGACTATCATTTACCGTGGTTGACTATGTATAATCATGGATGGCCTCGGCATGGAGCAAGGTTGAAATATGAATGATCATGGTTGACCTAACCATGACTGACTATGGTTGACCATGACCATCGTTGACCTTGCTAAATCATGTGGATATTATTATGGTAAACCATGTTGCTTATGTTTAACCATGGTTTACTATGGAAATGTTGCATTACAATGTCGATCAAGTTTTGATTGTTACATTGCGGAAACAAGTTGTGTTCACATCATTGTGACATTGGGAAATTTTGAGTAATGTTTGTCTCAATATGTGATTGGGTTATGTTTGTAATATTGGGACATTGGTTTCTTAATGTCACATTGTGAGGTCAGGTTTTGTTCTTCACATTCAGATCTTGGTTTTTTTACATCACATTGCGATGAAGGGTTTAGTATATCACATTTTTAGACTGATTTTTCTACATTATATGATGAGATATGTTTGAAACATTATGACATTGGGTTATGTTCAACATGTTGTGATGTTGGGATATGTTTGTCACAATATGATTTTGTGTTTTGTACATCAAGTTGTGACATTAGGGTTTTGTATGTGACAATACAATGAAGGGTTTTGTATACCACATTATGATTTCAGTATATGCACATGGCAATGCAATGAGGTGCTATGGTTGGTCACATAGTGATGACAGGGATGAAGGATTTTTTTTTATCACAATATGGAGGTCCAATAGGTTTGTCAGATTTTGACACAGGGTTATGTTAATTACATTGCGACGTTAGGAAATGTTATTCTCATTATAATGTTTGCCTATGTTTGTATCATTGTGACATTTGGATTTTGTACATCATGTTGTGTCAAAGGGAAATGTTCACCACATTGAAAAAATTTTAAATTTTTATAACATTGTAATGTCAATAACTGCGTGGAACATTGTAACGTGGTTCTATGGTTTGTCACATAGCGATGAAAAAGATGAAGGGTTGTTGTTTCTCATATTATGGTGTTCCAATATGTTTGTAACATTTTGAAAGTGAATTATGTTCATCAAATTATGACGTTGATAAATGTTTGTCTCATTGCAATGTTGGTCTATGTTTGTTACATTGAGACATTTGGGTTCTTTACATCATAGTTCCACAATGGGAAATGTTTGTCACATGTAACATTTTTAAATATTTGTCACATTCTGACGTTAGTATAGGCACATCACATCGAAGCATGGTGTCATGGTTCGTCACATAGGGATGTTAGGGCTAAGTTTGTGACATTGTGACATTACAAGGTTCATTAAAATGTGACAAAATTCGTTGCAGTGTAACAAAGGAAAGAGATTCGTAACACACCGAGGTTTCAACATGAACGTAACATTGCAATGTGCATGGAAGGAAATGTTGGGCTTAGTGGCATTGTCACTTTACATGAAGGATTGTATAAATTTATGTTTTTCCTTAAGGGTTATATAAATTTATGTGTTTCCTTAAAGGTTAGATTGTGTAATAAAGAAGTTTATGCTTTGGTAAAGAGAAATGTTATAGAAATTTTAATAAATCACATTATAACATAGGGTTTTTACTATCACATTATAACATTGGAATAAATTTTTTAGATTGTGATAGTGCGTTATCTTTATCACATTGTGATGTCATGAAATATTTGTTTGATTGCAATATTGGGCTATGGTTGGAAAATTACGACACTGGTTTGTGCACATCACAGTGCGACAAAAATTTGTGTTCATCCCATTGTGACGTTTGGAAATTTTTGGCAAATTGTGACATAAGGATATGTGGGTGGACATTTCTACATGAGGATATCTTTATAACACTGCGACTATAGGGCTATGTTCGTCACTTTGCAAAGCTACAATGTTTGACACATTGTGACATTATTATGTTCGTCATGTTGTAACATTACTATGTTCATCATGTTGCAACACCCAGTTTCGTTGTCATATTACAACGTCGGGTTATGTTCATCACATAACTAGGTTGGTTCGTGTTTGACACATTAGGAAAATGAATTTTTTGCCAATTTTTTTAAAACAAATCTAATGAAGTGTTTCCTTTGTCACAAAGATAAGAACTTTGAATTGATGTGATATATTGCATAGAAGGAAACTTAGAATTGTACTTGTTCTAAGTACATTAATAGCAAATCATTTTGAATATTATAGATGATGATTTTTACTTGTTCTAAAGACATTGATAGAAAATCATCTTGAACTTTGTAGAGGATGAATTTTACTTATTCTAAAGACATTAATAATAAATCTACTTGTGTATAATTGTTTTAAGAACATTGATAGAAAATAGTTTATATTCTATATAAGAACATATATACAAACTATGACCATTAAACATTCAAAAAACTAAAAATTATAAAAACTAAAAATATAAAAAAGTTTTATTATTTAAAATAAAATAAAAATGGCTTCTTCTTATTATTTCATTAATAAATATTTTTTTTAAATTTTAATATAATTTTTTAAAATATACTTTTAAATTTGTAATCCCATTTTAAATGTGTAATCCCATCTTTAAGAAGATTAGGTAAATTTACAATTCAATTGGATTAAAATTAAATTGTTATTATTTAAGTTAAATTTTTTTCTTTTAATTATTTTCTTCTTATTATAAAATAAATTTATTTAATATAACATTATAAATTTAAATATATATTTTTGAAAATATAAATATAAAAAATTAGAAAACATATTAATTTAATATTTAAAAGAAAAAAAATTACAATCTTTATTATCTTATTTATTTATTTATTATTATTTAAATTAAATTTATATTATATTTTTTTTTTGTAAAATAAATTTATATCATTATAAATTGAAATATATATTTTTTTAAATCTGAATATAAAAATTTGACAAAACATATGAATTTATATATTCATAAAATTAAATAAAGAATAATAATTTTTCTTATCTTTGTATTATTATTATTTAAATTAAATTCATATTATATTATTATTATTGTATTTTATTGTTATAAAATAAAGTTATCTAGTATAATATTATAAATTTGAATATATATTTTTAAAAATCTAAACATAAAAAATTGCAAAATAATATTGTAAGTTTTTATTATTATATTTTATTGTTATAAAATCATTTTATCAAGTATGCTATTATAAATTTCAATATATATTTTTTAAAATCTAAATATCAAAAATTTTGGAAAATAATATTATAAATTTGAATTTGTATATTTTTAAAAATATAAATACAAAACATTTAGAATATTTCTTAAGATTAAATATAATTATAATTTTATATTACAATTCAATTTAATTGGATTAAAATTAAAATATTATTATTTCATTTAAATTTGTTTTTTTTAATTATTTTTTATTACTATAAAATAAATCTTTCAACAAAAAAACATTATAACTATGAATATAAATTAAGACAATCAAAATATATATGAAAGAGTGTATCACTTTTGTGACACTAAAAATGTTGAAGATGAAAAGCACTTTCTCTTAGAGTGTCTAGCTTATACCCATATTAACCCTCTTAAAGTACGATCAACCAATTCTGTCTTAGTGGAAGT
>ML777887.1:733616-743727 GCA_009831015.1 Picea engelmannii
TATTTATTTATTTTAACCACAAGTATCGCTTAGACCGAGATTTTATTTTCCTAGGTTGGGCGACATTTTATTAGGGAATTTTTTTTAAAATATTTATTATCACATTATTCATTCTAACTCCATCTAGGTTTAATCACTTATTAGTTAACAATGCGACGTGCCCTTCAGGACGCATTAGATGCTCCAAGGGTGTCACTCGCCTCATTTTGTTTCCCTTATGTGACGTGCCCTTCAAGACGCACTATGTGCTCCAAGGGTGCCACTCGCCTCATTTTGTCTTTCTTGCGCTACGTTCCCTTCAGGATGCACTACATGCTCCAAGGGTGCCACTCCCCCCTTGACTGACTTGATAGACATAAAAAAACCCTGGAGTCAATACTCTGTCAAGTGATCTTGTGGGAGACTAAGGGCCTCTAAGGAATAAGGCCCCTGCTTTATTGCGCGCCCCTTAGAATCATCGTGAGTGACTGTCACAGTCTACCCTCAGGGTATCGTGGGTCTTCTCGAACTAGGTAATCATTAACCTACAGTTCGAGCCACGGTGCGAGTGCTAGTAGGTTGTGGCAGGGTTTTTGTCCACACCTCTCCCTCAATGTATCTAGTAGTCATGTGTGACCCCTCTACTCCAAATGTGAGTCTGGTCGGCAAGCTATCGTCATCCTACATCATCAATGAATCATGTCAGAATAAAATCAATAATCATAACATCTAATCAGATGCACATATGTCATATATAGAACAATCAAACCCCAATAGTCCACTCCTTGAATCAATCCAGAGTCCAAGGGTTTCATCGATGCCTTAGCATCCTCAAGGTCCAAATCCTGCACACTCAGGAGAACCGAGTCAATAACACCTGTCTAAGTCTATACAACAAAATAACATATAATCACATCCATAATGCCTATTAATCATAATCAATGGCCAATAATATAATAATTCAGATCACTTGCAAGCAAGTGTCCTCAAAGAATAAGTTCGCTCAGTGCACGCAAGAGCGGGATGTTACACATTGCGACGTTACTATCCATATTGGGATGACATGCCCATGTTTGACACAGTGCAATGTCAATTTAAGTTTATCACATTGTGACATTACTATGTTCAATAGATTGCAACGTTACTATTTCCATTAGATTTCAATGTTACTATGTCCTTCACTATGCGATGTTACTATGTTCGACACATTTCATCATTACTACATTCGTCACATTGTAATATCTAGTTTTGTTTGCCAGATTACAATGTCGTGGCATGTTCGTCACATGACAAGGTTAGTTTTTGTTGGACACATTACAAAAATGAAGTTTTGGCAAAGTTTAAATTTTTTTTACATGTTTTCTTTGTGAAAAAGATAGCAACTTTGAACTAATGCGATATATTACATAGAAGGAAACTTGCAATCATACTTGTTCTAAGGACATTGATAACATATGATCTTGAACTGCAAAATATAACCCTTCCAAATAAGCATATATAAAATTAGAGTATGCATTTTGGTATTGCAAATTAAGATTGTGAGGAAAGCACACAGGAAGAGGTTAAAATAAATTATGATTTATAGTATTAAAATATTTCACTAAAATCAATTTAAGACTAACTGTGATTGATTTCGTGGCATTTTTTTTGTAGATAGATTCATACAACTAACGTGTGCTCGTACAACTAGCATGTTCATACAAGGGCACTCAAGGAGAAACTATTTTTCATCTTCAACCCTTTGAGTGTCACAAATGTGACAAATTCTTTCATTGCATGGTATTTTATTTTTATATATTATTTTCTTCTTTTAGTTTATAATGAAATAAAAATTTCATGAATTTTTTTTATTTTTTTTTTATAATAGAATTTTTCACAACGATATATAAGATATTTATATATTCTGACAAATTTAAAATATCTTAATATCAATCAAAATATAAAAAAATGTATTTCTCTTGATATATTGTTATTAGATATTTGGTTAAAAATATTTTTTTTTTCTTCATATAATATATTGTTATTAGATATTTGATTTACATTGAACATTTTTTCTTTTAAAAATATTTAAATAAAATAATTATTTAAATTTTTGAATTTATTTATTTATTTATTTGATGTCATCATTATTTTTATTGTTATTTATTTTTTATATACTATCTTAAATAGTTTAATTTTAATTAAAAAATATTTATATTTTATATATTAATATTTTGATTATTATTTTAAACTGTTTACTTTCAATTAAACCAACAAAATAATAGTTTATAAAAAATTAAAAACAAAAAATACACAATTTTAATAAAAAAATAAATTAAGATGGTACATAAATTATAAATATATTAATAAAAAATATATAATATAAATGAAATCTCTATATATTATAATTATATATTATATGCCTAACCCTTAAAACAAAAAAAATAAAAACCTTATAAAATAAAATCATAAGTTCATCATAAATAAGAACATAAGTTCATAACCATGATGTATGAGTAAGGATATATTCGTATAACATAAACATTACATTTAAGGAAAACAAATTTCCAAAAAGATTGAATGAAGTAATATGAAATATTATGAAGTATGATTAATAATCCAATTACTATGCATTGTAATTAATTTTCTTTAATACTACTACTCTAATAAGTCCATAACATTAACCGCTAGGTATCAAAGTAGATCCACGAACATAAATGGCCAAAGCATCTAAGTTGATCATTGCAACCATTACATTGACCTCGTTACCAGCAAAATCACAATTTTCACAAGGGAAATGCCCAATGCCCATGTTAAGTCGTGGGGAAGGCCATCAAACAAATTCTAAACTGAAGGATACTTAATGAAATGTTAAGGAGACATTAAATCATATCGATTCAAAAACATGTGAGGAAGAATAATATTAAACAACCCTATCAAATCTGAATTATAAGCCAAATCGTTACAATTTTTTTTAAAAACACGCGAGGAAGAATAATATTAAATAACAATATCTTCCAAATCAATCATACAACAAAAAGTTTATGGATGATCTCATAAATTCTAGTGAGATGGCTTTGATGCATCGAATCGAGTCTAGAGAAGGAAAATAAATTTATACAAAAGAAAAAGAAAAATGTAATTAAATAATTAATATAACCTTAACTCTAATAATTAATTAGTTGTTAATCAAACATAACCATCTCCTTTTGTAATAAAATTTTGTATAGGAGGTAAATTTGTGAGGGCATATGAGGCGGGTGAAAATTTTTCATCTTCTTCGTCTAATCACAACATCACACGAGAGTGTATTTTCCACCATTACAAAGTTAACTTTTTGTGTAGGATTATATTTCCAAATGTATTTATGTTTACCCCACCCTCTTTACTCTATGTCCTTAATCATTATAAGAATTTGGGTGAGCTACACTCCAAAAAATGACTAAGACATATCTTTATCTTAACAATCCATCAACAATGTTGCATCTGCAACTTATGGTTTGAAAGTGGGACATTTCATGGTATGTGATTTGAAAATCATAAAACATCGATCCAAATGTCTTTAATTTCATCTACTATTGCAATTAGCGAAACATCTCCAAATAAGCCCTTTCTAGTGAAAAAATAATATGCAATGTTATTATTTTTACCAACACTAAATAATGTCCAATATAATAATAATAATATCAATGTACTAGGTATTTTTAGGAGTGCAATGAGATGATATGAGATGATAATTTATGCTGACTATACTTTTGAATCTGACAGAATATTAAAATTTCTACAATTTTTTGAAGTTGACCAACTAAAAAAGTTGTAAATTTTAAACACATTTTTTTAACCGTTATGCAAATTTCTTAATTTTTAGTTAAAAATAAAATATAAAGATTCTTTTTTGAAGAGGAGAGTCTAAAGATTATTAATATAATTTTTCTATAGTTTTCCACTGTGTATTTTTACATATATGCATTTTTCATTCGACTGAATCTTAATGTCACCTAAAAATATTATGCACTCATTTTTTTGAAAAAATAATAAAATTTAGCTAAAAACAATGAAAATGAATATGAATTATATCAAATGAAAGTAGATTCAATTACACAATTGTTGGTATGATCTACAATCAATATTGAGAGAGAGAGAGAGAGAGAGAGAGAGAGAGAGAGAGAGAGAGAGAGAGAGAGAGCAATAGTAAACTTAGTGCGCAACACACAAAACTCAGCCAAAAAACAAGCACAATGCACAAAAAACTATTTTAGCTCACAAAAGAAGAGAATATGATAAAGAAAAACATCATCAACTATTCCCAGAGATAGAGACACGCTTTAGTACTATGAAGGGTGATTTCGTTCCTCTACATTATTTGCAATTATAATAGATATTGCATCTTTATTTTCTCTAGTGCCATGTACACTTAGACCGATAAGGGTATTTTCTGCAACAATGGACTGACAACACTAAATAACGGCATTGGCTAAATGTTCTACCTTTTGGGTTTTTTGGCCAGAATCTGATGATGTAAATTTGGACAAAATATCTATTTTTGTTGTTTAAATTTTATTTATGAATGCACAAATGGATTCAACGTGCTGAAAAAACCCTAGGGAACTCAGATTATATAAAATTAGCCACTCAAATCTGCAGATCCAACCATTCATCACTGGTTTTCGGGAAAAATCAAACAAAAAAAATTGTCGGAAAACAACCAAAAGGTAGAACGTTTAGACTATTACCTAAATAAGATAAGGACTGAAAATATTGACTAAATAACGTATTTAGGAATCACCTTGATCAAATATACTGATGAAGGCTTTTTACAAAAATATGGACTGACCAAAACTGAGACGGACCAGAACTGAGATAATCACTATAAACTAGCAACACCTTGCTCAATTGGACTCGTGATAGAAAATTATAGTAGTAGTTAGTGACAAATGCTAATTATATTCTAATTATTGGCCAAGGCAGCTCGATTCCCTTCCTGGTGGCCCAATTCCTCCCTATTTATATCTTGAAGCATCCCTTCTTCTACCAACAACTAAGGAAACTTTTGTTGCGGAGTCTCGGTTGTCATCCATTTGGCCTGCAATGGAGTTTGTCCCTGTTTACCTGCGAGATATGAAACATGTTGTTTTTTATGGGTGGTCCTCGTTTGCATATCCAAAATTTTATCATGTAGTAGAGGAGGTTGAAAGTCAAGAATGTTGTCCATTGGATGTTGGACTGTTATTGTGTCTTCGAGAATTGGCTACTTGAACAACTTTAAGTTGTTGACAATGAGAACATAATGTATGCCCAAATGTGATGGAAGGTCCAATCGATACACATTCTCTCCAATGTGTTCCAAGACTGTATAGGGTCCATACCGCAAGGGATGTAGTTTGTGATAACGTCCTTTGAATCGTTGTTTATCCAATTCTACCCGCACTCAGTCACTTGGATGAAATGTCAATTGGGTACAATGTTTGTCATGATGTTTCTTGGAACGATCTTGTGTTCCTTGTAAGGAAGTTGCAACTTGAGTGTTTTTTTGTGCTAAATTATGAACAAACATCTCGACGGCCTATTGCTCTTGGTGTTGGTGTGTTGATCTGGATGGATTCAAAATGAGAGGCATCTCTGCAGGTGAAATGTAGTGGAAGCCAAGACAGACCTTGAATGGTGAAAAACCATTGGAAGCTCATGCGTGGAACTGTTCTAGTTGTGCAATATAATACAAAGGTAAGAATGTCACTGTTTATTCTTGACAAAATAATTGTGAAGTGCATGTACCAAGGTATGATTTACCACCTTTATTTGATTGTCTATTTGAGGGTGAAAATATGTGGAAAAACGAAGGTGACACCCAAGTAAATTCCAAAGAGAGACAAAAGGTGTCAAGGAAGAGAGAGTCTCTATCAGAAATGATGCTAAAGGGTAGGCCAGAGTGGGGCCAAATATGTCGGAAAAACGGATCAAAATTTTGAGAAGTAGAAGTGGTCTTATGCAATGGGAGAAAGCTTGTCATTTTGGAGAAACGACATACAACTACCCAAATGGCATTGTTCTTTCACAACATGTTAGGAAGGCCACTAAAAAATTCCATAGAAATATATTCCCATGGGAGGGAGGGGATGGGTAATTGTTGATAGAGACTGTACATGCAATTAGAATGTTTACTTTGAGAGCATAGTGAACATGTGTGAATGAATCCTTCCACCTGTATGGAAATAGTTGGCCAATAAAAGTGGCGTTGGAGGTTGAGAATTGTTTTCATTATACCGAAGTGGCCACCATAGGATGAAGCATGTCCCTCTCTGATAAGAATAAAATGATTCTCAGATTGTGGGATACGGAGTTGGTTCAGTCTATAGAGACATCCCTCTCGTATGTTATAATCAAGGAGAGGCATTTGAATTTTTTTTTTGGACATTGTAGCAAAGTCCAAATGTCCTTGAATGATGATTATGTTTCATACATTCATTTCCATGCATGACATGACACACAACTTACTTCTAAGATATGCATTACTTGCATTGGTGGGAGACTTAGCAAGTCCTCCATTTTTTTTGTGACACCTTTATTTTAATTTATGACAAGATGGAACTGTTAGATTAGGCATCCCACTTGAGGTGTCTCTGTTCTTGAATTTTACTTTGCGAATTGATAAATATGAGTGGATGGTGATCGGTGTGCATAATGGTTTATTTTCCCAAATTGTAATGGTGCCACTGCTTCAAATCTTGTACTGCACTGTAAAATTATTTATCATAGGTACTGTAATTGAGTTTGACTTCAGAAAAAGTATTTGAATGATATGCCACTGGGAGGCCTCCCTATTTAAGAATAATCCAAATAGATAATTGAGAAACATCCAACTCAATTTCAAAGATTTTCTACAAATATGGAAAGTGAAGGGATGGAGCAGAGCATAAAAATGTCTTTAACTTCTCAAAGTGATCTAGTGCCTCTATATTTGACACAAATTCTTCTTGATTATCTAATTGATGCAACGAACGAGCCAATTGTGAGAAATGGGAGAAAAGTTTTTGGTATAAATTAATTCCACCCATAAAACATTTGAGCATATGCACATTGGTTGGAACTGGCCATTGAGCTAGTTCTTTCACTTGACAGGGATATGGACACACCCAGGTTCGGTCCACAATGAATCCTAAAGATTGAACAAAATTTTTTCCACAATAAGACTTCTTTTCCTTCACCTGAAGCTTATGTGTCCTTAGAAAATATAGGACTGTGTAGGCATGTTGAAGATGCGCGGACATGGTGGAACTAGAATCTTCACTAGATGTTTCTCTTTATGGCAACATTATTTTCATTCATGGAAGGGAGATCATGTCCACTCGACAGAAGATACATGAACTTTATAGTAAATGTGAACTTCAAAGGGGCCCTAAGAAGGGAGAAAGAGGATCCATGAGGAGGAAGAAAATGAGGTATAAAGGATGGAGATATAGAAGAAACCTAAGAAAGGGGACTTGGAATATTTGGAAAGAGTGTGGAGTTCCTAACTGAAGAGCACAAGTTTTTTTTTCTCTTTTCTAAAGCTTGCAGATGACTTCTTCATCTTCTCCTTCTTGAATGCATGTAGAATATTTCCCAAGGAAACTCCTCTAATACCAATTGATATATAATTGATATCGAGAGAGAGAGGGAACACCAGTAAAATTGGTGTGTATACCACAAAAATCAGCTAAATAAAAGCACTCAATGCACATAAAATGATTTTAGCACACAAAAGAAGAGAATATGATCAGGAAAAACATCATCAACTATTTCGAGAGATAGATTTCCCTTGAGTACTATGCATGGAAATTTCCTTCCTATGCATTATTTGTAGTTACAATAGATATTATTGATTTATTTTATGTAGCTCCTTGCGCACTTAGATTGGTCAAGGTATTTTCTGCGGCAATGGACTAACAATACTGACTAACTAAGAACCGACAATACTGACTAAATAACTTATTTAGTAATCTCCTTCCTCAATTATCCCGACGAAGGATTTTTAAAAAAATATCGAGTGACCAAAACTAACACGGACCATAACTGACATAGTTAGTATACATTAGCAACGCCTTTCTCAATTGGACTAGCCATAGACAATTACAGTAGTAGTTAGTGACAAAATGCTAATTATCTTCTACTAAATGGACAAGGCAGGTGGACACCCTTCCTGGTGGCCTATTGTATCAGTTCTGAAACTAAATTATTTATAGTTGTAGGAGTCTGCTACCTCCAAAGTTGAAGTAAGCTAGAGAGAAGTGAGAGTTTTCTACAAACTGTCCCATTTCTAGGTTTTCGGTAGAACTAATATTTTGGCTGTAAAAATTATTTTTCCAGCCCAAATATTTTTCTAACGAAAGTCGTAAGAAATAAATGAACTTTTGTTTTTTTACACAAAAGTTGAGGATGTCATTCCTTCATCATTCTATTGTATGTGCAATGTTTCGGTCAAAAACATTTTCTGCCAAATTGTGTAAATTTCGGAAGAAAAGTTAAAAAATCTAGCTAAAAAGGTGATTCTAACAATTTTCCTGCCCCCATTCTCACAAAAGTGTTACCCACCTTTTTGATGTTACTCTATACATTTTAAATTATTATTTAATTCATCTATATACCACATTTATGGTTCAGATTTTGAAATTTCATATGATTATTTACGGAAAGGTTTAATTCCTCATAGAATAGTAGGGGAAAACATAAGTGTTATATTTTCTAAAGAGAAAAACATATCAACTATCAATGTAACAATTAGCTATTCCGCTCAAGCATTTCCAAATGTATTTATATTTACCCAATACTTTTTATTATGTTTCCTTAATCATTAAAAAATTTGGGTGAGCTACACTCCAAAAAAATACCAAGGGTGAGTGCAAGCTAATGATGGTCTCTCATAACGCGTTGGTGGAAATGGAAACCTGTAAAAATAACACTATGTTAACTTGTATGGATTATTCAAGGTACTTTTACAATGAAGTTGAATATGGTGTAAGAACATGAAACATAGGAAATTGAATTAACTTTCTGAATATACAATTTTTTTTCATAGAAACTGTGAATAACTATGTCAAATTTGATTTTTTCTAACAATGGTATCTTATTTTTCCAACAAAATATAAGGTATATATTTTTGTTCATGTAGGTGTTGAGTAACTTAACGATGAAATTTTGTTCCAAAAAATTGTATACTTGTAGAGAACCCATTTTTATTATGCCATGTAGTTTTTGGAAATTTATGATATTTTTAATTTTTTTTGAAATTATCAAAGTCAACATATCCCTGAAATGACAATGTCTTTCGTTCATGCAAGCTAATAGGGTCTTAACATATGATCAAAACATTTTTATTTTTATTTTTTTATATCATAGGTATGGGTCTCCTCTAGTGCCACATATAACTCATTCAAGAAATTGTTAAGTAGACGACAAGTTATAGCAGAAGTAATAGAGGTATGCATTCTAGGATTTTGATATATGTCAAGACAAAAATATATTAAAAATAGTAAACATTATTATTTTTCTTTTAAAAATGTATATTTGGAATCTGCACAACTAACTCTATTTTTTTCTACAGTTTCGTTAATAACTGGATTGTGCATCCTATAGAAAAATAACGTTAGAGATAGATATATGCAGAGAAATTCATAAAAATTGAGGTTTTTATGTATTTGCAGATCAAGACACTAGGTTTTTCACCCTAAACCTAAGTCCGAGGAAACCAACTCAGCAAACATGTATGTTAGAGTTATGACTCCTGCCCGAAAAAAATTTAAATTCAAATAGCGCACACATGCTTTAAGAACGTGCACACATTCCTAAAGCATGTGCATATTCCTAAAACCTGTGCAGGTTATTAGCAATGGGAACGTGTGCACGTTCAAGTTAAAAAAAAAAATTCTCTCTCTATCTACTTGCTCTCCCTCCCTCCCTCTATATTCCTCCCTTTATGTCTAACCTAACTCTCCCTATCCCTTAATCACTCTCCCCCCCTCTCCCTCTATCTTCCTCTCTTTCTGTCTGACCTCACTCTCCCTATCCCTTTCTCACTCTCCCCCATCTCTCATTTCCCCATCTTACCCTCTCTCCTTGTGTCCCTCTGTCCCACCCTCTCTCTCCCCCATTGTTTCCCCTCTAATATATCTCTACCCCA
>ML777887.1:744326-792110 GCA_009831015.1 Picea engelmannii
GTCTCTTTCTCTCTCCCCATCTCTCAATCCCTCCCAAAATCTATCTCTATCTCTCACTAAATTGCTCTCTCACTCTACCTCTCTCTTCCTCCCTTCTTCTATACCACCCTCTCTCTCACACACACACTAAGTCACTCACTTTATGTCTCCCCCTCCCTCTTTCTCTCCCCCCTTTTCCCCTCACTACCTCTCTCCCTCTAACCCTCCATTTAATATCACAAATTTTGAAATTATTAAATAATTTTGTATATTTATTTATTACACTTTTGTTGACTGAAGTTTGACCAAGGGTTTTTGATACATTTGTAAATAAATTTTGAATAATTATTTAATAAAAAAGGGAAGAAAAATCCGAAGGTAGCCTTTGAGGAGTGATTGATGACCCACAAGGAGGAATGACAAGAGGTGAGCTAAGAAAGACCAAGTACCAAATATCTTGAGTCAAACTCAAGTGATGTAGGAGGCATCTTCCTAGAAAAATTGTTCGAACTTAAGTATGAGTGAGAGATGAGCGGGTGGATCATTAATGACCAAAATTCCTATGAAAAGTGAATGAAAAGAATTCAAATCAATTGAAAAGGAGGCTCATATGACTAGGAAAGAAACTACAAAATGAAATTTGTGATTTTTCTGAAGTATTTTTTGAGGGATAAAGGGCTACAGTCTTCGTCCTTGTGGTTCAATGATCAGACTCGGGGTATTCAGAGTAAGTAAGATGGATGTTTGGTATTTTTTTTCGGTTGAACGATGACCTTCATATTATTTTTACCTCATTTATTGATTGCTATATCATTACAGGTTTGTTGGCAGCCAAATCACATTTTTCCATTGTCTTGTAAGCTGCCTACACCAATGTTTTGCAAACATCGATTTTTCGTCGCAATTTTCAAAATGAACGACACTTTTATTCCTTGCGCCTTTTTACACACTTATTTTCGTTTTGTTTTCACGACTGTAAGCGTGAAAACATTGGGTCTTTCAAATCCGCATTAGAATCACTATTCGAACTGTCACGATCCTTCTTGTCAATATGCATATTGCACTTACTTTTTACTTATCGTTATGAAGCTGACAGAACTTTCGAACTATACTCATTGGACGTTTTTGTATTGATTGTGTGTCTTGTTTTCATTGAGTTTGTAATACATTGGCATTTGGATTTACATTTTTATTTGATCTACTTGACCTTTGGTTTCATGAAAGTGCATAGAGGTTATATGTTTCTTTTGATATAATCCCTATGTTAATGTTTTCACAATTATTGGCTTGTTGATTATACAAAAACCCATTGGTACATTGGCTAAACGCTTGATATGAGTTGTTACAATACATTGGTGCATGGTTAATATTTGATTCTGGTTTCAAATTGAATGATGTATGATTTAAAACTTTGGTGTAACGTCGATTGCACGCAGTGGTTTATACACTCACCATTGGTTTCATTGGTTGGCTAATTCACATAGTTGTTGAACTATGCTATAATGGGTAGAATAGCTTTGTAAACTGGTGGTTGTACTAAGAGTAATGATTTTTCTACATGGATCGAAATAACTCCACTACCCTCGCACACTTTGGCATTAACGCCTGCCTCCTTACCAGGTTACCCCTGTTGATTTTTGGGTAAATTTCTGGGTTTTAAGTCTTGCATATACCTTGTCCAAACCCTACCCAAATCCCTGTTCACTGTATGATCTCTCCTAGATAATGAAGGGCGATTTGAACCCCCATGGTGTTCAGAGTCGGTTTTGGTTTCATTTTTTCCAGAGAAGACTGTTTAAGACTGCCCCTGTAATTGCCCCCAGAGTCACGACTTTGCGTGAGCGATTCTGGGAAAACGATTATGAATTAGATCAAACCGTTGAAAACCCAAAACCTTTTTTAGCCCCTTTACCTTCAACCTGGGCGGTTTCACCAGAAATTGGTTTTTTACAGATTTCTTGCTCGTGTTTTAGAGGTCATTTCTAATATCTCCTCAATGGCTGAAGGGAATGTTTTGGTCTGTGTGTATTTGTTGAAATGTTTTCCCCAGACCTGGGCCACAACAACTCTCTCACTCGTTCAACCACGTGTCTTTGCATCCTGTTGAACCCTTGATCAATTCAAAGGGTATTCAACCAGTCTGCCAACATTTTTTCTTTTACATCTATAGGACAAGGAACTGTGCAGGCTTATCACTTAAATCTCAGGAGCTTACTGCTATATTATTAACAGTGAGGGTGTATTGCAGTCTTGTTTTGAAATATGATATACACTTTGTGGGTGATTTACATGATACGTTTCAAGTTGAATGTAACACATGACGAAGATTTGGATAGTTCTCAATATATTATGTGGTGATCTCATGTGCTACACTTGCACTTTTTGTCCATCCAACGACATCCCATATTATTGTAAACAGGATACTTCGGAAGCCACCCAAGCAGCTAAATTTCAGAGGTGTATGGTACCCTTGTTTCGACAAATCGGGTGCTGCCAAAACAGTTCACACTTCCAGGTAGCTGAGTGCACCTTGTGTCAGTGGAACAATGATTATATTATAAATTTGATGTCACAACACCGATATGAAATATTTCCATTGACTTTCCCTGCTCTGGAGAAAAATGTAAGAAACCACTGGAGTATGCTTGTGGACAATTTGAATTGGAATGTGAGAAAGATGTTGATGGATATGGACCAAGATCTTTTTCAAGAATTCCAGCGTAGGTTCCATGAAGAGGAAACAAAGGCAATACACACACAAGAGAAGCACAAAATGACATGGCAATGTTTGGAAGCAATTCTTCTTTCAAAAGATTTGTCTTGCAGGTAAGTTTCTCTTGAGGAGGTCTTTTGGTTGAAAACTGCAAACTGAAACAGAGTTTTGGGACTTTTGTGTTTACCTTGAAGTTGTTGTAGTTTTTCCACAGCCTCACGTGATGAAAAATACAAAGATTGTTGAACCATTCACATCCCATTATATGTTTGCATTAGGTATTGCAAGGTTTTTCACCTGTGCACATTAGGTCCTCCAGGTTTTGGATAGTCGTGGCTACTTGTTGACTGCTTTGGGCTATGGCTTGTGGCCATCCATGGTACTTTTGGCAGAAATTGTTCAGACTTTTATATTGGCAGACCTCTCTTTTAAAGTGTTGTAGGTGGACAATTATTGTTGTGGCTTCCTTCAGGAGTGGTGTGATTTCAATCTAATTGTCCTACGAAAGCTGTTATGGAACTGGTGTATGCTTTGGATCGGGTGGCAAGAGTTTTCATCTTTAATTCCCTACAATCAATTCTAGATGGATTTATTGATATGAAAAACAGATGGATGTAGGAGTTTTAGCTCTATATGGATGGATTTTTTAGATGAGTTACATTCATACCAAAGATTTATTTGATATTTGTTTTGATTGAAATAGATTCAATTACGATTTTGTTTGTTCTAAATTAGCATAGAAGTTTTGGTTTGTTGTGATTTAAGTGATTTGCTTTGTTTTTTATTAGTAATCAAATATTTGTTTTAATAATTTGAATATATTTATGTTAGTTTTAATAGATTGAAAACAAGTTTGTTCTCAAATTAGACCAGCTACATAATCAGAGGATTCTGTAGCTCGTCTACAGGATTAGATTTTTACCATTTTATTAATAAAATATCCTTCTAACTTATCCATTTCTGACCTATTTCAGGTGAATTCGAATTGCATGGGATAGGATGGACAGTCTAGAGGATATTTGGATGTTTTAGTTTCATTTTGGTTTCTTAGTTTAGACAACATTGGGATATCTTCTCAGATTTCATGTAAACAGTTTATAACTTCCACGGGGAGGTTTTACCCTGTGGAAAACCTCTTCTTATTTTTTGTAATAAGTAGATCCTCATTCGTGGGAGAACAAGGATATGGAATTTTAATACAGACTGAGACAAAAATTGATGTTCTGTTACAGCTTTAGCTTTTCATAATATCAATATTTTGTTTCATGTTTATGTGTATCAATTTGCATTTGTTTAATAACTACTTTAGCTATCTTAGTCTTTTGCAAATGATATGATTTAATCAATATAGTCCATATCTGATTTATTCCTGTATTTTAAAAAACAAAGCAATTACTTGATTCAGTTTGTGAATGATAGATTTCTCTTCTTTATCAATTGAATTATTAAGTATAAGTTTTTACATAACAGGTTTACCTAATTGCAGAGATTTATAAATCTTATAATTGTTATGATTTTTTATGTCTTGTTTGTCCTGTAAACAAATTCAAAGAGCATTGCAGCTACCATTTACGAAAAGCTTCTGGATTATCCGGTGTGAGTTTCCTTCCTTCGACCAGCTTCGAAATCATCATACACAGGACAAATCTGGAGCGTTTCCAGGTCTGTTTGTTGTTTATTTGTTTAGTATATTTCTTAGTATTTTAGTTAGATATATGTCTAATTAGTATATTAGATTGTTTAATTTCAGTAAGTTTTATTTCTTGTTCATAAAATCAAAAAATCAACAAAAAATATCTTTCTCTGTCTTAGGGAAGAAAGCAAATGAATTTTTCAGGTTTTATTTAAATCTGTATTTTGTAGATATTGTATATTTTGTGAATAAGTTATATTTCAGGTAGTAGTTAGTATAGTATTAGTTAGTAGTTTGTATGTATAGATAGTAGATTAGTTAGTTTGTTTTATTTAGTTTTAGTTAGATTAGTTTTCTCTTTGGTTTTCCTAGGACCTTAGATCGGCTAACGGAGCCGCTAAACCCGTCAGGGTGGTTCATTCCAAAGGGCTTGGGTTATTAGACAACCCCGGAACAGTTCCACTCTCTCAGTTGACGGACGATCGATTTCGTCCGTCAACAAATGGCGCTAGAAGGAGGGCTGACTGACAAGCCGGCCTTGTAGGAGCCTTCATTTTAAATGTATTCAATTTCCCCCATGGCTCTCCAAATAATTGTGTTGGAACATGCTTCCAACTTCTCATTACCCAATGTTCCCAACGAGACAGTCTCTCGCTTTTCCAAACTCACCTTCGATGGTGAAGGCAATACATCTGCTAAAGACCACCTTAACAAGTTTTGGTGCAAATGCATCAAACATGACATCTTAGATTTAGGAGTTTTATGCAGACTGTTTGCCTTTAATTTTAGAGGTCGAATCAAACAATGGTTTGAATCCTTTCCAGCATGTCACATCTTTGATTGGTTTCAATTTGTAGAGGAGTTTCTAGATGCTTTTGAAATTTATAATTTTGATCAATTATGTGAAGAATTTCATACTTCGCTAATCAACGACGATCCATCTTCAGAAGCCTTTTTGAAAAAAGTCTATCATATCCTCTGTAAATTTAATCTCGATGACATGTCATTGGCATTAAATCTCTTCTATGATGCTTCCATCCCTTCCATCCAATCATGTCCAATCACGGATGAAGAACCAATTGCAAATCCTATCACTCAACTGCAAGAACAATTTTCTTCGCAAGAAGAGAAAAATTCTTCCGATAATGTTGAACAAGCCAGGGAGTTAGAATCTATTGATCAGGCTCTTATTGACAACCAAATTGGTTTTTCCTTTGAATCATTGTATTTTCAGTCTAAGACTATTATGGAAGATGATTTGTTTCTGGCTCAAGGTGAATACCCTCATTCATGTAACTCGTGCTCTAATCAACATTTAAAATCAGTCATTGAAAAACACTTAAGCAAAGAAAATCTTCTTGAATGTTCTAGTACTCCTATGAAATTGATTAGATAAGGAGTTATGCAACTAGAAGAAGAAACTTTAAACCTTCATCCTCAAAATGCACTTTGTTCACAGGAAAGACTAGATGCTTGTCACATAAATTTTGAATTATCTGTCACACAAAAGACAAATCCAGATGATCATATTATGTTGAGGAATTCATCACCAAGTCAGAGTAAGGGTTTTAAAGAAAGTGAAGAGAATTGTCTTGAGAATACCATCGTTGAGTATCATAGTTCAAGAGCTTCTTTTTATCTTCTTATTTATGATTCCTTTTATTCTTTATATCCTGATCTATTCCTAGATTATAGTGGACTTGACATCTTATCAACAACATACTACTCTTTTCCACCACAATCATATCCTTTCGATATGCTAAATTTTGGTGAAATCAATTCCAAACCTAACATTGATAAACTTGGATTTCATGCTTGTTCACTTTCATCACTCACATGGGAAGAAGACATGTTGCGAGATAATTTTACAAAGTTTATTGTTGAAAAGGACAATTCATTACATCTTATGGAAATCAAACATTCTAAGTTGCATATTCGTTCTTTAATTAGCTCGAATCTTAATGTTTATGCTGCACATTTTGAAATGATAAATCGCATTGAAGGAAACATTCAAACAAATGATATAATCGATTGCATGCATCCTCTTATGATGAGCTTTCCATTGATATATTTGTTTCATCAAAGTCATGGTTTGCATCCCCATTTTTGTAACAGGATCTTAGAGTGACTTAAATATTCATATATGAAAAAATTTCATAATAAAGACAAAGTTGTGCTTGCTTTCTTTTTACCTAAGAATCTTGGAAGTAGGCGTGACATATTTCTTTTAGATCCTCCATGTAAATAAATTAATGAGTACTTAGAGAACTGTTAGGAGCATGGGGCATTTCAACCTTGGCTGATGATTATTCCATTTCCTCATAATCCTGACGAGTTTTTCAAAACTACTTACACTCACCCATGCCAATATGACCTTTATCACGATAAGATTGCGCAATGGCTGGAGGATTCGTACAACAAGAATATCCGAGGAAATGGTAAGATCATGCTTACTTTGTTTCTAGATGTTGATTATGAAGGTAAGCGTGATATGTTTATGTCATTTGTTGATATATTACCATTCTTTTTTATAATGCTTGATCTTGTTTTCATTGCAGGATTAGAGTTACTCTGATGGCTACATTGGAAACATGACTTCACGTAGTATTCTGGTTTATTTAATAGTTAGGGTAGATTTAGGAATAGGTTTTCTTGTAGTTTTATTTCTCACTATTTCTCTTTGTAATAATGCAGTCATGTACGCAAGTGGGCGCACCACAAGAACCATAATACGACTATTGTCAGGGAAGTCATCTTGACCCTTTTTCTCTTTACTTCTAGTTGAACGTTTATTTTCAAAAACGCAGTATCGTCATGAAAATCTTAAATGGAAAGTAAAGAGATAAATGAATCTAAATCAACCTTGACCCAAGATACCATGAGTAGGACTTCTTTCCCATCATCCAGTATTTTCCTACTTTCTTTCAGTTTCCCAGGGGATTGTCGCATGAGGTTTTCAAATGCACCTTCTGTGTATATTTGTTTTTTGTTTTTGTTGTTTGGATTTCTTTGCTTTCCAACTTTTTCTTTGCTGGTGTGTTTGGATTTTTCCCTTATGCTTACCTGTTTTTGCTTTTGGAAATACACCTACCTGCATCACTGAGCTATTCAGACAAAGACGATAGAAAATTCCTTTGCTGAAATAACTTCTGAAAAATTTGTATGAACATCAATGATATATTTCTGAAATTTATATCTGTGTTGGAAAAGTCTGTTGTTTTAAAGAAGTTGATTGATTTTGATCTCTGAGTAAATTTTGTCATGATCATCTATTATCTTTTTACGCTATCCCGTTTCCATAAAGGAATGACTCAGAAGATGTCTCCATGTCTTAGGAAGATGTTTTTGTTAATAAAACATCTCTGGATCTAAATAAAGGACAGTCCTAAAAAATTCTGATGAGGTCTAAAAAAATAAAATATATGAAGAATCATGATTTTCAACGTCACCCCACTCAAATATATATCTATAATAAAAAAATAAAATAAAAAATTATGATTAAGAATTGTGAGAAGTGTTTGTAAACCCGTCGGGATGCTGAACAGGTCTGCTGGCAGCGGGTAAATGCATGCATGACGCCAATACAACTTCGTCAGGGTACTGAACATGCCCGCTCGCAGCGAAGCAATGTCGGGTATATGAAAATTTGCAAAAAAAAATCCTCTTTAATGTCCTTTATTTTGATCCAGAACTTCTTGGCAAGATACAGATATCGGAGTGGGTTGAATGGGAACCCTGTCGAGGCTATGGACGCCTGCTGGAAGCAATGGCTATGCCAACAGTATTGAATATTTTATCTTTAATATCGTGACTTGCTGATCTTAAGATTGTTATCAGTTTTCATCTTTTAAAACACTGCTGGAATAATTGGTTAATGATGATGTTTATACTATTTTTGGTTGTTATTTTTGAGCTGAAATTATCTTTGCTGTCCTAATCTGAATTTTCTTCTTTTGGAAGAGATAACTGCTTCTACGAGTGTGTCACCATTGTTGGCAGCCAAATCACATTTTTCCATTGTCTTGTAAGCTGCCTACACCAATGTTTTGAAAACATCAATTTTTCGTCGCAATTTCCAAAATGAACGACACTTTTATTCATTGCGCCTTTTGACACAATTATTTTCATTTTGTTTTCACGACTGTAAGCGTGAAAACATTGGGTCTTTCGAAGCCACATTAGAATCACTATTCGAACTATCACGATCCTTCCTGTCAATATGCATATTGCACTTACTTTTTACTTATCGTTATGCAGCTGGCAGAACTTTCGAACTATACTCATTGGACGTTTTTGTATTGATTGTGTGTCTTGTTTTCATTGAGTTTGTAATACATTGGCATTTGGATTTACATTTTCATTTGATCTACTTGACCTTTGGTTTCATGAAAGTGCATAGAGGTTATATGTTTCTTTTGATATAATCCCTATGTTAATGTTTTCACAACTATTGGCTTGTTGATTATACAAAAACCCATTAGTACATTGGCTAAATGCTTGATATGAGTTGTTACAATACATTGGTGCATGGTTAATATTTGATTTTGGTTTCAAATTGAATGATGTATGATTTAAAACTTTGGTGTAACGTCAATTGCGTGCAGTGGTTTATACACTCACCATTGGTTTCATTGGTCGGCTAATTCACGTAGTTGTTGAACTATGCTATAATGGGTAGAATAACTTTGTAAATTGGTGTTTGTACTAAGAGTAATGACTGTTCTACATGGGCTGAAATAACGCCACTACCCTCGCACACTTTGGAATTAAGGCATGCCTCCTTACCAGGTTACCCCTGTTGATTGTTGGGTAAATTTCTGGGTTTTGAGTCCTGCGTATACCTTGTCCAAACCATACCCAAATCCCTGTTCATTGTATGATCTCTCCTAGCTCCTGAAGGGTGATTTGAACCCCCATGGTGTTCAGAGTCAGTTTTGGTTTCATTTTTTTCCAGAGAAGATTGTTTAAGACTGCCCCCGTAATTGCCCCAGAGTCACGTTTTTGCGTGAGCAATTTTGGGCAAACGGTTCTGAATTAGATCAAACTGTTGAAAACCCAGAACCTTTTTTAGCCCCTTTACCTTCATCACAGGTGGTTTCACCAGAAATTGGTTTTTTACAGAGTTCTAGCTCATGTTTTAGAGGTCATTTCTCAGATCTCTTCAATGGTTGAAGGGAACGTTTTGGTCTGTGTGTATTTGTTGAAATGTTTTCCACAGACCTGGGCCACAACAACTCTCTCACTCATTCAGCCAGGTGTCTTTGCATCCTGTTGAAACCTTGATCAATTCAAAGGGTATTCAACCAATCTGCCAACATTTTTTCTTTTACATCTACAGGACAAGTAACTGTGCAGGCTTATCACTTAAATCTCAGGAGCTTACTGCTATATTCTTAACAATGAAGGTGTATTGTAGTCTTGTTTTGAAATATGATATACACTTTGTGGGTGATTTACATGATACGTTTCAAGTTGAATGTAACACATGACGAAGATTTGGATAGTTCTCAATATATTATGTTGTGATCTCATGTGCTACACTTGCACTTGTTGTCCATCCAATGACATTCCATATTATTGTAAACATGATACTTTGGAAGCCACCCAAGCAACTGAATTTCAGAGGTGTATGGTACCCTTGTTTCGACAAATCGGGCGCTGCCTAAACAGTTCACACTTCAAGGTAGCTGAGTGCGCTTTGTTTCTGTGGAACAATGATTATATTATAAATTTGATGTCACAACACCGATATGAAATATTGCCATTGACTTTCCCTGCTCTGGAGAAAAATGTAAGAAACCACTGGAGTATGCTTGTGGACAATTTGACTTGGAATGTGAGAAAGATGTTGATGGATATGGACCAAGAGCTTTTCCAAGAATGCTAGCGTAGGTTCCATGAAGAGGAAACAAAGGAAATACGCACACAAGAGAAGCACGAAATGACATGGCAATGTTTGGAAGCAATTGTTGTTTCAAAAGCTTTGTCTGGGAGGTAAGTTTCTCTTGAGGAGGTCTTTTGGTCGAAAACTGCAAACTGAAATAGAGTTTTGGGCCTTTTGTGTTTACCTTGAAGTTGTTGCAGTTTTTCCATAGCCTCACGTGATGAAAAATACAAATATTGTTGAACCATTCACATCCCATTATATGTTTGCATTGGGTATTGCAAGGTTTTTCACCTGTGCACATTGGGTCCTCCAGGTTTTGGATAGTCGTGGCTACTTGTTGACTGCTTTGGGCCATGGCTTGTGGCCATCCATGGTACTTTTGGTAGAAATTGTTCAGAATTTTATATTGGCAGATCTCTCTTTTAAAGTGTTGTAGGTGGACAATTAGTGTTGTGGCTTCCTTCAATAGTGGTGTGATTTCAATCTAATTGTCCTGCAGAAGATGCTATGGAACTAGTGTATTCTTTGGATTGGGTGGCAAGATTTTTCATCTTTAATTCCCTAAAATCAATTCTAGATGGATTTATTGATATGAAAAATAGATGGATGTAGGAGTTTTACCTCTATATGGATGGATTTTTTATATGAGTTGCATTCATACCAAAGATTTATTTGATATTTTTTTTATTGAAATAGATTGAATTACGATTTTGTTTGTTCTAAATTAGCATAGAAGTTTGGGTTTGTTGTGATTTAAGTGATTTGCTTTGTTTTTTATTAGTAATCAAATATTTGTTTTAATAATTTGAATATTATTCTATTAGTTTTAATAGATTTAAAACAAGTATGTTCTCAAATTAGACCAGCTACAGAATCAGAGGATTTTGTAGCTAGTCTACAGGATTAGATTTTTACCATTTTATTAATAAAATATCATTCTAACTTATCCATTTCTGACCTATTTCAGGTGAATTCGAATTGCATGGGATAGGATGGACAGTCTAGAGGATATTTGGATGTTTTAGTTTCATTTTGGTTTCTTAGTTTAGACAACTTTGGGATATCTTCCCAGATTTCATGTAAACAGTTTATAACTTCCACAGGGAGTTTTTACCCTGTGGAAAACCTTTAAATACTTCTTATTTTTTGTAATAAGGAGATCTTCATTCGTGGGAGAACAAGGATATGGAATTTTAATACAGACTAAGACAGAAATTAATGTTCTGTTACAGCTTTATCTTTTCATAATATCAATATTTTGTTTCATGTTTATGTGTATCAATTTGCATTTGGTTAATGACTACTTTAGCTATCTTAGTCTTTTGCAAATGATATGATTTAATCAATATAATCCATATCTGATTTCTTCGAGTATTTAAAAAAACATAGCAATTACTTGATTCGGTTTGTGAATGACAGATTTCTCTTCTTCATCAATTGAATTATTAAGTATAAGTTTTTGCATAACAGGTTTACCTAATTGCAGAGATTTATAAATCTTATAATTGTTATGATTTTTTATGTCTTGTTTGTCCTGTAAACAAATTCAAAGAGCATTGCAGCTATCGTTTACGAAAAGCTTCTGGATTATCCGGTGCGAGTTTCCTTCCTCCGACCAGCTTCAAAGTCATCATACACAGGACAAATCTGGAACATTTCCAGGTCTGTTTGTTGTTTATTTGTTTAGTATATTTGTTACTATTTTAGTTAGATATATGTGTAATTAGTATATTAGATTGTTTAATTTGAGTAAGTTTTATTTCTTGTTCATAAAATCAAAAAATCAACAAAAATATCTTTCTCTGTCTTATGGCAGAAAGGAAATGAATTTTTTAGGTTTTATTTAAATCTGTATTTTGTAGATATTGTATATTTTGTGAATAAGTTATATTTCAGGTAGTAATTAGTATAGTATTAGTTAGTAGTTTGTATGTATAGATAGTAGATTAGTTAGTTTGTTTTATTTAGTTTTAGTTAGATTATTTAGTTTAGATTAGTTTTCTCTTTGGTTTTCCTAGGACCTTAGATCGGCTAACGGAGCCGCTAAACCCGTCAGGGTGGTTCATTCCAAACGGCTTGGGTTATTAGACAATCCCGGACCGGTTCCACTCTCTCAGTTGACGCCCGTCAACAAGGTTCCATTATGTTTTATTATTTTTGTTAGATCTTATCAATATGCCGAGGAAAATAAAAAGAAATGCTATTACTACTTTGTACTTTTGATAATATGATTTTAAATTGGGTTTTTAGTATTGAAATTGAGTATATGTTTTTAGTAATATATGTTCTGTACATTTTATATATTACTAAATGTTACAATTTATACAAAATAACAAATTTTTTAAAACATATGTTGAAACCCAAACAATTTAAATGAGCACATCGTCGAGCATATACACAGTGTACAAACAACTATTGAATTTCCGACAGTGAAGAAGTTATATAGTAATCATTCTAGCTAAATCAAAATAACATCATCGGGTTACACATTCGTTCATGGACATCAAAATAAATGAACAAGAAAATATAGTATAGATAACTATTGAATTTATAAATCCACAATAGATACATTATTGTTTAAAACAGAGAAATTTTCCATCGATAACTATAACTATCAGTACGTTTTTCTTTAGCAGCTAATACAAATTACATTGCTAGTTCTAGTACAAACGTGAACAAAATTATAGTAAAATAGAGAGATAAAACCTTTCTGTGTATAATGGAAAAACGAAGGAATAAAACATTGCTTTTTACTATGCCAAAACAGACAAATAAAACAAGTTATGTTTATATATGTCAAAAAATAAGGGAACGAAGTCGTTATTGCAACACATACATTAACAAAATCTTATTAAATAATAATGTCCAATTAACATAGAGTCTTATGACTCTGTTAGAAAAAAATATCATAAACGTTCATGACAGAAATCCGATATAGTAACCGACTAAAAGGTATATATTTTTCCTCTCAAGCGTTAAACTTTGAAAATGACAGTGATTCATGCGAGCAAAACTATAGTTTTAAACCCACAGTTAAAAATCGTAGTAAACCTTGGGGTGTGCATACCTGTGAGTGAGGCAGACGATGCACGATGCCAGAAATGAAGAATTGGATACGCCAGTCCAGGACACATGTCAAATACATAATTTAAACCATTAGTATATAGATAAATTCTATCAATTTTTGGATAGTCTTGTTGTAAAAATTATTACGAAGTGGAAAGAATAACAAAGAGAAGGAATTTTGGGAACTTACCATTGATTGAGTACCTTCATTTGACGCCATGGCCAACAAGATCAGGGAACGAGACCAACTCCCATCAGTATTGGTTAAACGAAATGGAAGGAACCTGCATTATACACCAAAGTTATAATACAAATTTAAAACATCAGACTGCAGGAAAGAATGGTTGTAAAAATTGAAACTATGTTGGGTAAATCGTAAATACATCGGAATATTACCAGATAGGAAGAAAACCACATAGTATCTTTTGATATCCCACTATTTCGAGCATTAAGTACATAGACAGTGAAATATATTTTAACACTCAACACGATTAACATTGGAAAATGAAAATGGTTGAAAGACTCAAAGGAAACCAACTATGATTAAATTCCTCCAACAAATTCGGGTTCCCCTGAAGAGAAGAACTCTAAACTATCATCTAAAATACCACAGGATAATGGGTGAAGAAATTTCCCAATACTGGGTAACGAATGAGGGTTAGGGATAAGTGAAGAACTACATGCAATAGTGCTACCATACAGAACGACTTTTTTACAGTTGACAAACCACGTGGAACAGTGCTACCATACAAGGAATGCATTATCTTACAGAGAAAAAGCGAGTATAATTAGGATCGGAATGACCAAACAGGTGGAAATGAATCCGCAACCCTCTCTATTTTTTAAAACGAAGTACTCCAACAAATAGTAGCGGATCCATTTAACACTTGTTCATTCAAACGGTATTTTCCCAATTAAGAGCCTGACACATATAATACAAAACTCTGCGAGATAATTAAAGAGTTACATGGAAAATGGTGTATAGTAATTAAAATCTATATAAGTGATTTGTACATAGGAAGAGTTAGTGATGGTATGTCATATTAAAATTAAATTTGAAAAAGGGAGGTGATGACTCTAGGGGCTAGGGTACGAATACCAAGGTATATATATATATATATGAATTCCAAATAATTTACCAAGATTTATGACATGTGAATTTGACATTTAGAGTTATAAAAATGTATGATTATTTACTATAGTATTCAATGTAATATTCCCAAGGATTAAAAACACCTCCTAACATAAGTCATCAAATGTTAATAATGTGGTTACTTTACCTTAGGTTTTGTTATCAACAATTTGTATCCTTGTTAGTGGAATTAACACAACAACATAGTATGCATACTATGGACCCACGGGGTATTTAAATATACTATGTGAACTACCTTCCATATACGAATTTAGAGAAAATAAATTAGATAATATATATATATATATATATATATGTGTGTGTGTGTGTGTGTGTGTGTGTGTGTGTGTGTGTGTGTATTTTGGATGTGTGACAAAATGGTATCAGAGGTGAGGTTTTGGCACTTGGTTCGAGAGGTCTTACTCTTAATAGACAAATTATATATATATATAAAAGTAGTAAGAGGTCTTCCTCTTTTTTTTTCTCAAGTAGGAGTTGGTAGCCACCATTTCTGTCGATTTTTATCACAATTAAAACCACCGCAAAGAGATTATACCTTTATGTAGTTGCCACCTCCTTAAAATTATAAACAATCATGTTTTTGGGCTTCGAGGTGATGATTGGGTTAAACTTATCTTATTGAGTTTTTCGTTTGAATTTTCGTTTGTTTTGAAGTTCATGATTGTAAGCATGAATTTAAATAAAAACTTGGTGTGGGCTTTGTCATTATATCTTCTACCTAAGAAATTTCACTTTGAAGGCACCCATATATTGCTAAGCTTCAAGTTTTATGAACTCACTGATTGATTCACTTTCACAATTTTTATGTATTATGGGTATCATGACTTAATTGGTTCTATGGTTCGTCGTTGGTTTAATTTGTGAAATGTATGAATGCACAAACATTGGATTAACATTTGATATGGGTTTCATGCTCTCAACAGTCATATCAACATTCGTGTCACCTGGTATAGGCCTGCCATACCCACGAATTTACCTCACCTTGTTGTCCCGAGAATTAATGAAACCACTCATTATTTGAATTGGAGTTTGATGCTGGTGTAGGGTTTGGTATTCATTATGGGTAATGACTCATAGTTCTATGTGCCCCCTAGTTTTTCATTTTCACAAAATCATTTTATCAAGCTATGGAAGGCTCCAAACTTTGTAGTTTTCGAGCCGTTTTAGTTTGCACAGACCTCTCTCTGCTACTCATTTATTGGAATCCCAAGTCCCCCTGTCATATATTTTTGTCCTTTTCATGGTGGCCATGGCCCCTGTGGTTTGAATCGAACCAAACGATGGTCAAGATCTTCTTTCCCACGATGATTTGAAGGCTCACGGTTGGGATATCTTCCTCAGGAAATTCGATGCCTACAATCTTGCGGTTGGACAGGCCTTTGAATAGAAATTTTATGGGTTTAGGGCCAAGGTCAGGGATGTGCAATTGGAGATCAAAAAAGACTTTATCATCCAAGCAATAGAACTCCCATAGGAAGGTTAAAAGTGGTTTAAGAATGCTAAAATGGAGGATGTTCCATGGAACCTGTTCATGATCTGTTGCGAGTCTACCTGCTACCCTAAAGGTATTCCTATTAACCACCTTAAAACTAGATGGCATGGCCTTATTTTGATTTTGAAGCAATTTATAACATGCGAAGGTCGGTATGGTTTGGTATTTCTATACCACATTCGAGTTCTTATGTTATTCATAGGGTTTTATTTGAACATGTCGTTCTACTTGTTAATGAGCCTATACAAAATGTCGAAACGTTTAAGAGACAGAGCATGAATTCTCTGTTGAGCCTCTTTCATCATGGGCTCATAAAAATCTTGTTGATATCTCACCTGTCACAAATCAGAGATAATTGGGAGAGTTTCCTTAGCCGAAATGGTTTTTCCCAAGCTAACTGACGTAGTTGCACGCGCAGGCACGCCCGCTCACACGGGATCTTCTCTTTCCTCGGCCCGAAGAACACGAACTTCTCCTTCTATTTCCCTATCGGGAAATCTGTACCCACAGATCTCTTTGTGCGATTCCCCCCTCTCTTTGCTTATCGAGGAATCAGAATTCCCGACTTCGCGATGTCAGTCGATCACTGGGCTCTCGAATCCCTGAGACCCGATGGCAAGTCAATCTTGACTTTTCTCTTCCCTCTATTGGAGTTTCTCCTATCAAGATTTTGCTACTCGCGATATTAAGAAACTTGTCTTACTAACTCTCGATACCCGATACGTCGAAACTCCGACGCACACGTGCGAGTTGACCTTTCCACTTCCCGTCACTTCTATTGGGATTTCAGGCTTCACGGGATCGCGAATCCTAATGCCAAAGGTTTCAGGACTTTACTTCCCCGAACTCCAATACGGTGTGCCACCTGTCCTCCACTAACTTATGTGGCCCACTATCCTTTCACCGTCGGAATATCGCGTTTCACGATTTCACACTGCTGGAGTATCCTGTCCTCAAGACTCCCGATACGCCGAACCCCGACTCCTTTGGATGTTTTGACACGCGTCCCAAACAATGGATGATTCTGGGCTTGTTGGGATATCGCGGATCGCGATATCGCAATTTCTGTTGCAACAATTTGGAGCTTCGACTCACGAAACCCCGATCCACGATATGCGTGTGAATCCAATGACTCTCGTGGTCCTGATCAATGGCTCTGCCTCTCCTGAGATTAAACCTTCTGATGTTCTCGCCGTAACATCCTTGCAGCTCCGGAAGATCTAACGTCCTTCGAAACTTCGCAAAATCTCCTAAGAGGATTTCGACCATCTGTTCTCCCTTTCGTAATCCACAAAATGACGAAGTGTTCCTCTGTGGAAACCGTTCACTTGCGCGAGCCTTGCGATACTTCCTGCAAGACTTCTAAGCACAACTTGTCTACGCTGTCCTTCGACAAACTCGAAGGCCTATCCTTCCTGAGCTTGCTATGACTCTAAGCCTTAGAAGAGACTCCTTGCATGCACTCCTTGCGGAAACTCTTCAACTCCGTCTAAGTGATGAAGTCCCTCAACTCTGCGCACACCTGCAGTAGCAGTCTTTCAAAGATTTACTCTGGTTTGCAACCATGAGACTTTTACCCTGCCTGCGCACTACTTGCACGGCTCCTATACCCAACTGCACCTTTGGGACGAAGGAGACAAAATTTATCTCTATCTGAACCCTCTGTCAACGCACTCCTTGCGGACACTTCGATTGCACTCCTTGCAGGAATCCTCTGGCTCAAATAGAGAAACAATTGAAACTCATTCCATATCCCTCTTAGACTTCAATTCATACATGAAATCACATACACAACATATAAAAGAAAATGTAAGACAGGAAGAAAACGTTTATGAGCATATCAACATCAAATACACAGAGAACAACTCAAACCATGAATTTGAATCAGAACTCTTCTATTAATTCAAATGTGTGTACATGGGTGTCTTTTACACAGTTCTCTACATGCTCTTGCTCTCCTCTTCTATGTTCAGGCCTCATGTTACAATGATACAATGAGGGTGTCTATATCCTGTTTCCCTCCTGCTTTCTAAAATAGTCTAATCTATGAATTAAAATCCTATCTACCTGCATTAACTATATTAAATGTCATCTATCTACTAAAGGACGAGATCTATCCACTCAAGGTCCATTACATTACCTAAGTGTGCCTCATTAAATTATCACATTAATGTCTGCGCAATAGTTTCAAGGTGTTTTTCAAAAAAAAAAAAAATGTGTTGGATGCCTTCCAGTTGTCTTCCACTTCCGCGCTGGCTCGCTTGATGTGTGAGTGATGCTCCTGGATCATACACCCTCGCTTGAAAAATTTCATGGGCTCCTGTCCATGAGCTCCTGCACAATCTATCCATGCCTCAGTATCTCCGCTTCATTCTCCTAGCTGGCATCTTCAACTGGATGATTCTTCCACTTGACCAGATACTCGAAGTATTGCTTTCTCCTAGTCTTCTTTCTCACTCTCTTATCCAGTATGTACTCCATATGCGGCTTCTCTGCAACTGGCAATTGCTTCACCCACTGGATCATTGGCTGTTCAGCTCCAGTCTCTGGTTCTCTAGTCCTGTATGGGTATAAATCTGCGACATTGAATATCGGAGATATTCCGATCTCATCCGGTAACTCGATCTCATAAGCATTTTCCCCGAATCTCTTCAAGACCTTACATGGTCCGATTTTATTCATCTTTAACTTATTGTATGTTCCTCTCATGAACCTTTCCTTCCTTAAATGTGCCAGAACTAGATCACCAACTTCAAACTGAAGTTGTCTCTAATTTTGATCTGCTCTGCGCTTATATTCGTGGCTTGATTTCAACAACCGCTCCTTCACCCTGCTGTGAAGTTCCTTCATCGCCTCAGCGAATCCTTTTGCACTAGCACTGTTAGTAGCAGTCTGTTCTGAATCCCTCAGTTCAGAAACTCCTCTCGGTTGCATCCCATATACGATATGAAATGGACTTTTCCCTATACTCTGATTTACTGAGTCATTGTATGCAAACTCTGCCTGGGGTAATATACTATCCCACTGGATGTGGTGCTCTGTCACCAAGATTCTCAACAAGTCTCCCAGACTTCTATTCACCACTTCTGTCTATCCATCCGTCTGAGGATGATAAGCTGAACTAAACATCAATTTAGTCCCCAGCTTCTTCCATAAGGTCCTCCAAAAATTTCCTATGAATTTAGTGTCTCTATCCGAAACTATGCTTTTTGGCAACCCATGAAGTCAAATGACCTCTTTGAAAAACATATTTGTGATGTGAGTCACATCGCTGGTTTTCTGGCATGGGATAAAATGTGCCATCTTGGAAAACCTATCCACTACCACAAAGATTGAATCCACACCTCTTTGTTTCCTTGGCAATCCCAATACGAAATCCATGCTTATCACCTCCCACGGCTTCTCTGGTATGGGAAATGGCTAATAAAACCCTGCATTTTGCTTCCTTCCCTTCGAATGCTGGAAAACTCTACATCTTTCAATGAATTTCTTGACATTTGTTCACATTCCCGGCCAAAAGTATGATTCACTCAGCTTCGCGAATGTCTTATCATGGCCAAAATGTCCTGCTAATCCACCACTGTGCTTCTCCTTTAACAAGTTCTCCCTCATGGAGCAATTTGGAATACACAGTTGATTGCCTCTGAACAACAATCCTTCCTGGATCATGTAGTCCATCCATTGGCTTCTATCTCTGAGAATTGGATTCTCAGCTGCTTCATATGCTTCTGCAAAATCTGCATCACCTGCGTACATGTCTCTAAGGTCATCAAAACCCAATGTTTTGACTCGGAACTCCTACATCAATAAACACTTCCTGCTCAAAGCATCAACCACTTTGTTAGCAGTACCCGAAATGTGTTTAATCACAAATCTGAAATTCTGCATATACTCTACCCATTTTACATGTCTCTGATTCAACTTCTTTTGTTGAGTCACAAACTATAATGCGTGGTTATCACTATATAAAACAAATTCTTTTGGGATCAAGTAATGCCTCCACTTCTTCAGTGCATGGATGATAGCATAAAATTCCTTGTCGTATGTGGAGTATTTCACCTTTGCCTCATTCAGCTTCGCGTTGAAGTATGCAATCGGTCTGTCTTCCTGACTCAAGACTGCTCCTATGGCAAAACTGCTTGCATCACATTTCACCTGAAATGTCTTCTGGAAATCCGGCAACACCAAAACTGGTTGTTCTGTGATCTTTGTCTTCAATAGATTGAAGATATTCTCATCCTCTGTTGTCCAGTGAAAAGACTTATGCCGCTTCTTCACTGTATACATCATCGTTGTGCTAATCCCACTGAAATTCCTGATGAACTTCCGGTAGAAACTAGCCAAACCATGAAAACTTCTCACCTCGAATACATTCCTCGGTGATGGACACTTTTTAATTACTTCTACCTTATCCGGATCCATCCTCAACTCATTTTCTGAAATAACGAACCCCAAGTAAATGAGTTCTATCTTCATGAATGAGGACTTCTTCATATTTATCAAGAGCTTCTCCTGCTGTAGATTTTTCATCACTATAGCTAAATGATTTAGATGTTCTGCCACTGATTTACTGTAAATTAGTATGTCATCCAAATACACAATGACGAAATTCCCAATGAACTCCCTCAGGACTTCATTTATCAACCTCATAAAGGTATTCGATGCATTTATCAAGCCAAACGACATGACTAGCCATTCATACAAACCCTCATTTATCTTGAATGTTGTTTTCCACTCATCTCCTTCCCTCATGCGAATCTGGTGATATCCGCTTTTCAAATCAACCTTTGAAAAGTATTTTGCTCCAGTCAAGAAATCCATCAGATCATCCATCCGCGGTAATGGAAACCTGTACCTGATGGTTATTTTGTTGATCGCCCTTGAGTCGGTACACATTCTCCAACCTCCATCTTTTTTTGGAATGAGTACCATTGGAACGGCACATGGGCTCAAACTTTCCCTGACCAATCCTTTGTCCAATAACTCATGGACCTGCTTCTTAACCTCTTCATTCTCTTGCAGTGTCAACTTGTATGCAGCTTTATTCAACAAACTGGCCCCTGGTATAAGGTTTATATGATGACTCATGCTCCTGACCGGTGGCAACGAACGAGGTAGTTCTTCCACTATGATGTCAGCGAACTCTTCCAGCAGTTCCTGAACTTCATCTGGTAAATCATCCACTCTTGTGCTAGTCAGAACAATCCTCGGCTTTCTGACCACAAAGAATTGTGGATCTTCTTTCTTCTTCACCTCCGTAAGAAGTTCCTTCCCACTCATGAGAAGTATTGTGTTGCTTACTTCTGGCTTCAACTCCTTATCCTTTATCGAAAGCAACATATGTGTTCTCAAATTCTTCTCTAGGGTATATGTGTTCATTCTCCCATCATGAATCACATTTTTGTCATATTGCCATGGTATACCCAGCAATAAATGACAAACATCGATGGGAATAACATCACACAAGATCTTATCATTATATCCACCTATATTAAATTCAACCAAGCATTGTTTAGTAACAGTTACCTGGTGTCCTTTCTGTAGCCATGAAACTCTGTATGGGCTTGGATGATCAGTCGTCTCCAGCTCCAGCTTCTCTACCATTTCGGTTGAAACAAGATTATCCGTGCGACCACTGTCTACGATGACCTTGCACACCCTGTCCTTGGTCTTGCAAGTTGTTCTGAAAAGTCTAGCCCTTTGGACTGATCTTTCCACCTCTTTCTCGGGTGCCAAAATGACTTTTCGCATCATGAGTGATCTTCCGCCTTCTGCATCTTCGGCCTCAACATCCTGCCTCTACGCTTCGGTGATGTGAGCTTCTCCGATGTCCTTCTTTTTCTCGAGAAAATCATAAGACTTGTGCCCATTCTTTCCACATGTGAATCATGTGAAGCATGTGTTTACTCCACCTCTTCCTCTTCCTCTTCCTCTGGTACGAGGAAACATGTTATTATCAGCATAATCTCCTCTCTGTTCATTATGTTGTCCTCGGTGTTCAACATATGGCCCTCGCTGTGAGGTTCCACCTCTTTCAACTTTACCCTGAGATTTCTTCCATTCCTCCTTGGGATTTTAGTATTTATCTTAGGCAACCGACTTGCCTCTGGGCTGACTTCTGCCTCGCCCTCGCTGACCTTTCTTACAGCTCAGCTTCTCTTCATCTTTCAAAGAAATATGATAAGAATCCTCCACAGTTAGGATGGTTACCATGCTCATCTCGTCCTAGATATCATATCTCAGGCCATTCATATACCTGGCAACCTTCTCATCATTGCTCTCCTGATGACCTGCCCTGATGTTTAGTCGATAGAATTCCTCCTTGTATTATTTCACTGTCATCAGCTTCTGTCTCAGGTTCTACATCCTCCTAAACAGAGTAATTTGATAATCTCTCAGGATGAACTTCGCCTTCATTTTCGCGATCATCATGTCCCAGCTCTTGATCTTCTGCTTGCCCTTGCAGCGTCTATCAGCTTGTAGCTCATCCCACCACAATGTTGCATGTCCTTTCAAGCGTGTGACAACATGCTTGACTTTCTTGTCCTCTTCGACATCTTCATAATCGAAGTAGGTATCTAGAGCTCTAATCCAATCTAGAAGCTCCTCTGCATCCAAGTTTCCCTCGTAAACTGGAATGTACATCTTGGCTTTTGCGTCCATCCTAGAAATAGCTATGATCAAACGCTCATTTGATACATCTTCGGCTGCAACTTCCTCCTCGCGTTCAACCTCAATTTCACTATCAGAATCACTCACATCCCCTGCACTGGCTGTGCGTCTTTGCGTTGTCTCCATATCTTCGAGTCTTGCTCGGAGATGAGGCATTTGCCTCTCAATTTCTGGATTTGTTACCTGCCTGCTTCTTCTTTGTACCTCCCTATCCTCTGTATCGGGTGACTGCACGTCCCTTCTCCTGGGCGGCATGGTGAATTTTCTTCTTCCTTCCTACAGAAAGCAAAGAGTATTTTTGTGCTCCAATACCACTCTGATGTAGCCACACCCGCAGGCACGCCCACTCACATAGGATCTTCTCTTTCCTCGGCCTAAAGAACATGAACTGGTCCTTCTATTTCCCTATCGGGAAATATGTACCCATAGATCTCTTTGCGTGATTCCCCCCTCTCTTTTCTTATCGGGGAATCAGAATTCATGACTTCGCGATGTCAAAGGTCGATCACTGGGCTCTCGAATCCCCGAGACCCGATGGTCAGTCAATGATGACTTTTCTCTTCCCTCTATTGGATCTTCTCCTATCGCGATTTCACTACTCACAATATTCAACAACTTGTATTAATCACTCTCGATGCCTGATACGCCGAAACTCTGACGCACACGTGCGAGTTGACCTTTCCACTTCCCGTCACTTCTATTAGGATTTTTGGCTTCATGGGATCGCGAATCCTAATGCCAAAGGTTTCAGGAATTTACTTCCCCGAACTCCGATACGGTGTGCCACCTGTCCTCCACTAACTTATGTGGCTCACTATCCTTTCACCGTCGGAATATTGCGTTTCGCGATTTCACACTGTTGGAGTATCCTGTCCTCAAGACTCCTGATACGCCGAACCCCGACTCCTTTGGATCTTCTGACACGCATCCCAAACAGTGGACGGTTCTGGGCTCATCCGGATATCACGGATCACGATATCGAAATTTCTATTGCAACAATTTGGAGCTTCGACTCACAAAACCCCGATCCACGATATGCGCGTGAATCCATCGACTCTCGTGGTCCTGATCAATGGCTCCACTTCTCCTGAGCTTAAACCTTTTGATGTTCTCTTCGTAACCTCCCTGCACCTCCGCAAGATCTAACAGCCTTTGGAACTTCGCAAAATATCCTCGGAGGATTTCGACCGTCCATTCTCCCTTTCGTAATCCACGGAATGACAAAGTGTTCCTCTGCAGAACCTATTCACTTGCGTGAGACTTGCGATACTTCCTGCAAGCCTTCCAAGAAAAACTTGTCTACGCTTTCCTTCGACAAACTCAAAGGCCTATCCTTCCTGAGCTTGCTATGACTCTAAGCCTTAGAAGAGACTCCTTGCATGCACTCCTTGCGGAAACTCTTCAACTATGTCCAAGTGATGAAGTCCCTTGACTCTGCGCACACCTGCAACAACAGTATTTCGAAGATTTTCTCAGGTTCGCAACCCTGAGACTTTTACCTGGCCTGCGCACTCCTTGCACAGCTCCTATACCCAACTGCACCTTTGGTACGAAGGAGACAAAAGTTATCTTTATCTGAAACCTCTGTCAATGCACTCCTTGCAGACACTTCGACTACACTCCTTGCAGGAATCCTCTGGCTCAAATAGAGAAACAATTGAAACTCATTTCATCTCCCTCTCAGACTTCAATTCATACATGAAATCACATACACAACATATAAAAGAAAATGTATGACAGGAAGCAAACGTTTATGAGCATATCAACATCAAATACACAGAGAACAACTCAAACCATGAATTTGAATTAGAACTCTTCTATTAATTCAAATGTCTATACATGAGTGTCTTTTACACAGTTATCTGCATGCTCTTGCTCTCCTCTTCTATGTTCAGGCCTCCTGTTACAATGATACAATGAGAGTGTCTATATCTTGTTTCCCTCCTTCTTTCTCAAACAGTCTAATCTATGAATTAAAATCCTATCTACCTACATTAACTATATTAAATGTTGTCTATCTACTAGAGGACGAGAGCTATCTGCTCAAGGTCCATTACATTACCTAAGTGCGCCTCATTAAATTATCATTAATGTATGCGCAAGAGTTTCAAGGTGTTTTTCAAAAAAAAAAAAAAATTGTGTTGGACACCTTCCAGCTATCTTCCGCTTCCGCGTTGGCTTGCTTGATGTGTGGGCGATGCTCCTGCATCACTAACCATACAATGAACCTACCTTCAAAAGTAAATCCCATCTTTGATAGTCGCGTGAGCGAACGTAAAGGTGTAAATCCACCTGATGGATGTGATATTAATGAATCTATGTCTATTGCTTTGCAAACCGCCATGGTTGAGAAATCCTGATGTATGTTTTCGCCCAAAATATCATTGGAACAAGTTGTGGGAGAATTAAAAGGAAAATCTTCCACTTTTCTTGTGAATGAACCTAATCATAACCATAATGTTAAACCCACTGTAAGGAAAATTTGTAAGGGTAAGAAAAAGAAAAGCTCAGATTTGAATTTTATGAATAATAGGTCTAGTCCATTAATATATAGGAGTTTAAGGAATAAAAAAAAGGATCATTTGAGATCGATCTCTACAATCGAGGTCAATGACCATTGTTCATATCAAGAAATCAACGATTTTCTTGCTCAGGAAGATCTGGATAACCAGTCTCTCAAAAACGAAACTGTTGGTCGGGTTAAGCAGTCTGATTTTGTCTCTAGGTTACCTCTGTGTCTCAAAGGACAAGAGGGTTTCGTTGGCATTGTTCATGACTTGAATCAAGCCATAGAGAAGCACAAAATACCTATTGCTAAATACTTTCCACATCGGTCTGTCATTACACCAGTACATTGTGACAGTTACTTAGATTGAATAGAATGCTATGACAGGGACATTTCTTTGTTATAGGCTCAAGTAAAATGTATAGCTGCTTGGAATTATCTACTAGAACAAGAGAACAAAGAGTTGAAAGAACACACAGAAAGGGAAAATAAAAGACCCAAGAGATCCGGTCATATAATCATAAAAAATACAACCAACTTCAAAGCCATCATAAATTCGGAATTGTCTGATCCTTCATTTTCTAATTTCTAATGGTTAAAATGATTTTGTTTAATTTTATTACATTCTGTTATGAAAAATCAAAACAGGAAGATCTAATTTTTATTTCCTTTGTTAATAATAAGACTGGCTACAGAATCTATAATTTTGTAGCCAATCTGTTTCTGAATATTAGTTAGCATTATTTTATGAATATCAAATTTGTTTTTCTATCTACAGGAAATTGATGATTATGATGTTGATTATATGGAGAAAACATCTTGGATCATACTCTCCATTATTCAGTAGTTTCTTTCTTTTATGTTGATAAAACTTTGATTTATTTTGACAAACCAACTCATACAGGAGTGGTTTCTAGTTTCCCTATTTTTGTAATACTATCTATTTTTGGGGGATTGCACTCTATCTTGCATGATAATAGTATGTGAATCCTATGCTAGTTTAAATATTGGCCACTGTAACGTTTCCAATATTTACCAAAAATAATACACACACACAAAAAACAAAATCTTAGGGCATTAAACCTCTTCTCTTTCGGACAACTTACCACGAAAGAATTATTGTTACTGCATACAGGTAACGTCGTCAATAACTATAACACGAGATTTTTTCTTTACCAGTTATCAATATGACATTCTGACCTTATAATCTTACTGATTCCCCTTCTAAATTATTTAACACTATATAGGAAAATTCTACCCATAAGGGTCAAGGTAGCGATATTATACTCTTGTCCCTCAGATGTTTTAAAGATTACTAGTGGTTAGTAACCTACAAGAATTATATTGTTGACATCCCTTTACATTTAGTGTTACCAACTTCCCATATGTATAATTCTCCACATTATTTCTAAGGCCTTTAAATTCATCTTCACTTTATACATAACACTTTGTATTGGTGAACGAGGTGGTAACCATGAGACGAACACCCTCACCCTTGAGTATGGTCGCAACTCGTGACCTATAAGGTTTATGTGCTTACAGCCTTGTTAAAAGAATAGATCTATACAATCATAATAATTTAGGTTTTCAAACAAAGGGATATTACATTACTTTCACATGATCGAATACTAGTCTTGAAAACATTGGTTGTGATTTTAACTTAACTATCAACGACCTATCAATTGGTCGTCCATCTGTCATGAATAATTACCTTTGCCCCAATGGATTCATTACTCCTTTGAAATGAAAGGGAAGTAGGTCTACAATTTAACATCGTTGCCTGAACAGGAGGGGGTGATTTGTATAAGGGCATGAACTTCTTAATTGCACATCACATCCTGCAATAAAAGGGAAATGAAGATGAGACAGGAGTGTCACATGCAAGCTTAGAATTTCTATCACTCCATTAAAGGTCGTAGTACTAAGAGAGTTACTTATTGGCCTCTTTGACCAATGTAGACCAGCCGCCTATGTCGTGTCACATGGTGTAGAAGTAGAATACAGCCTTCATTAAACCCATTCGGGTAGTTACCGAGACAGGCCACTGTAAAATTCCCCTGTGAATCAACTTGGGCGTTTTACCCTATGCGACATCCGTTATTCCATTTTTTTATGAGCACAGTGGTATGTCTCCTCCTGAGTGCCGGTAGAGAAAACCTTAGGTGTCCTGTGCCCCTACTGCATTGTACAGGTAAGAACCACCTACGTTCGCATATTGCACTTGTATGAGAATGGTTATACTTTTCTTTAAAGTTAGTTATCATAATGTATTGTCCCTCCATTCTTGGTTCAAGTTTTTCCAAAGTCTTTAAGGGTCTTCATATCTCCATTGTTTTCACAGTACCAACCCCCTCTGAAATCCGTTTTCATTTTCATTTCATTCTTGTCATCTGGTTGGCGAATTTCTTCCTCTTTGAGACAGAATATCTCTAGAGTATCTCCTATGCTATGGATAGTTAAATAGTGGTGACTTAGGGTTTCTTTTACCTTTCCCGTGAGGTAGGCGTTCACTACTCCAGATTCCATTAGGGGGTTTTCTAGTTATGGAATTTGGGAAGGGTTTCGAGAATAATAACAGGGTTCTATCAACCAACAACACCTTAGTAGTTTTGATGAGGTGTAACCTAGTATTTGATTGGGGAATTCTCGTGGAATACCCGACATTTACCCCACCATGGATTAAATTTTATCAAGGCTTCTCCTGAACAAATCCAATGTCAACATTCTTGTGCAACCCAAAGCTTTCCTCACGAGGGTTCTATGTCCAAGTGAGGGATTCGCTCTTGCTGCTTCAACTTATTATTGGTTATATTCTACTGTATTCTTCACAGATTCCAGATGGTTTAACTTGTACACTTATATTCAAGATAATGAAGTAGTAGATCAACTGTCTACACTGTGTGATGTTTCTTGGTTTCTATGTAAGATTTTCTTAAGTCAGGGATTACTCCATTTTCATGTTCGCACTTGTTCAAGGAGATAAAATAAATTTCGATCCCCACTGTGTAATTCATTTTGGGAGAAAAAGGACCTTAGTGAAATTCCACAATATTCTAGGTCTTCCATTCCTGAAATTATTTTAAAAATAAGAGGGCATAAATTCCCTAGCACTGTCTGTAATCCAAATTTATACATTCACTGTGGAGTACGTTTGATACTGTATGCTACTTATGATTATGGTTTGCGATTGTTTCTTGATTATGTCTTTTCTGAATTTATTAATTAGATTGGATTTCTATGATCTAATGATGGGACCCTTTTCCTTTAACTGCGAGGCTACCCATCAGATGATGCTTGGTCCACTCCACCCAATGGGTTTGTAGATGACTACCTCACTAATGTAGGTCGATATGACGACGTTGTTCCAGCATCGCAAGCTAAATGAAAATCTTTACACTTATCTTCATTACTTCCTTGAAATCATTTTGTCTGAGTGATTGTGATTATACTATATACCGACTTTGAATTTATTTAATGACATCTTAAAACCTAATTAAAAATTTCTCCTGATTCTTTTACAGGCCTGCACACATTCCAAGTCTTCGGACCCCTTTTGACAACCTCCCATGTAGGTACTCGTGTTTCATTTTACAGCATGTGTTAAGGAAAGGTGTACTTCAAGTTCTATTGAAAGAAAGGGTTTGTCTTAGGGTATAGATATCATGAAATTTCATACCAGATCTCTGTAACAACTACTTTACTGTACAATTCATTTTTAAAGAAAGACAATAAGCAAAAACCCTTGTTGAGATGCGATTTCTTTTTTTTTTAAACTTTATAAGCATGGTAATGCATAAAGTTGGGGACTCACTTGAGTAACTGTCCATCCTTGGAAACTGGAGTGATTTTTTTAAGCATTTGAATTACAATATTTCTTCGTGTACTATTGACATAAAACATTATTGTATTTATTTTCTCCAATCCTGTGGCATACGGTGGTTAAATCTAAACATTCTTTGCACTATAAATTGTATTGAATACAATAGACAGACTTCCTTTATAATTCTCTATGAGATAATTAAGAACTATACATTGTTATTGCGTAAACTAAAATGGAAGATTTGTTGGAATTACCTCTACTTTCCAAGTCTCGATAAGACTTGTTATATGAATGATTTAGATGTCGAATAGATCAGTAATCTTGTACTAGTAGCTTATGTATATATAATCATTCATATATAACTATATGTATATTCATTATGTCATTCCATATTAAGTATTGTTTGGGCAATTTGCTCTGTAGAATACTCATGATTATATGGTACCACTCTTTGTATTTATCTATGACAATATAGGAAGCTACTATCCCTTCAGATGGTTTCCTTTATGTTCACAATCTCGTGCCTATGATGTTCGAAGTAATATAGTATTTGTATTCTTACTTTGGATGCATCTCCTATCTTTTCCATATTACATTTATGTTTCTATCTAAGAATAGAAAGTTTATTCAATGGATGCAATGAACCTCTAAGGGCTTATCCTACAGTTTATTCCATTCCAACAGTGACCTAGTCTGCAGAACTACTTCTTCCAGTATTATCTAGATATACTCTTTCAACTATTAGATCAAATGAAAATAATATTTGCTCAACAATTTAATCAACAGAGCTAATTTATCTAAATTCCAATTTAGAAGCATTCTGTAAGCCCTTAAGTCAAACAACATTCAATCAGATTTTAGTCCATAATCATACTTCTAACCAGGATTAAATAGGTACCTTCCACTAGCTATCAAATCATATATCATTCTACCAGAGAAAGAATAGGATAAAATATCTGAACAGTTGTTGGATAACAAATGGGAAAAACCACATTCCTCCCAACCATAGAATAGGGAAGCCAAATCACTTGCCCGATTCACCCCCTAGCCTGACCATGAATCCATGAGGGCAAACTTGGAAAACTCCTCCTCAGCAAAGTCCTTCAACTCCAACAGATTCTTATTTCCTCACACTCAATCAGTAGTGTTCATAATAACAAAAAAAAAATAGTCTCTTTTCCCCAGCATACTAGATAGCGTCCTCCCTCCTCACATATGCTATATAATAAAACAATCATTTTTGCCTAGGTCTTTTCTCCCCCTTGGGAATTTTCGTATCTTTCTAAATCCCTGATTTGCAGGGGCTGCCAATGGCCATATATCTAATTTTCCACTTGTAACAATCAGCCCAGAGGTAGTTCCAACATGTTCCCCACTCATGGAGTCATGGTCAGCTGATTTTTAACATGGTTGTTCCATTTGTCTCCTGTAATTAATATAAAATATTTTGTTTTCAAACAAGTGTCATAGTTAAATAATTAGTTGGTTCAAATCAAATCTCTATCCAACAGTCATAATAATTTATTATAATTATCAAATTTGAAATTCGAAATTTCCATAAATGGAAAAAAAATTCCAAATTCGAATTTACTCAAAACAGAATAATTTTCCAACCAATTTTAAATTTCAAAAATACTTTATTTTTGGGGATGTCACATCCTTTCCCCCTTCAATGAAACATTGTCCTCAGTGTTCGTTCCTTTTTTGGCATAGGATTGGATGAGATTTCCACAAATCTCCCTCCAACTCCCAAGTGGCCTCCTCAAGACTAAAGTGCTTCCATTTCACCTTTACCTGAGTGACAAATCTATTTCGAGGTGTTATTTGTCTCTGGTCTAGAATGCGCAGGGGTTCCACAAGGAACTCACCTTCAGGTTCCACCTACACCAAGTTCCAATCAATCATATGAGTAGGTTCATGTACATACATTTTCAATAAATAAATATGAAATACATTATGAATTCTTAGATTAGATGGGAGTGCAAGTTGGTATGCTACGAGTTAAATTCAAGCTAGTATCTCAAAGCGCCCACAAAACCTGGGTGCCAGCTTGGTACAGTTCCCTAACTTCAACTAACTTTTTCAGGATTTGACCTTCAAATAAACATGGTCTCCCACTTGAAATTCCAAGTGTTTTCTTTTCTGATCTACATAGCTCTTTTGTTTGTCCTGTGCTTCCTTTAAGTTTTGTTGTACCTTCCTTACCATGTTATCCATTTCTTGGAGCATCTCTAGTCCAACCATGAGTCTGTCAGCTAGGTTATCCCAGCTAATTGGAGTTGTACATTTTCTGTCGTACAGTACCTCGAAAGGTCTTAACTTAGCCAAAGTTTGGTACCCATTGTTATATGCAAATTCTACCAAGTGTAGATAGTCCTCCCATTTGTTTGGTTTTGTTCTTATATACATTAGAAGCATATCCTCTATGATTTGGTTTGTCCTTTTAGTCTATCCATTCGTTTGCGGATGATAACTCGTACTGAAATTCAAATTAGTATTTAGCCCTGCAAACAATTCCTTCCAAAAAGCAGATGTGAATTTTATGTCTCTATTTGAAATGCACCATTTTATGAATACCATGCAGTATAAAAATTTCATTCATAAATATTTCAAAATGTTTATAGCTTTAAAAGTAGACTTTACAGGAATAAAGTGTGCATACTTACCGAGTTTATTGATTACCACTATGATAGAATCATTATGTTTATGAATTTTAGGCAAACCTATTATAAAGTCCAGCGATATGGTCTCCCATTTCCATTCTGGTACCGGTAATGGTTGTAATAGGCCAACTGGATGATGGTGTTCGACCTTAAGCTCCTAACAATATTGGTACCTAGCCAAGTATTATGTTGTTTTTCCCTTCATATTAGGCCAGTAAAATAGTTTTCTAAGTGTTGTTATTGTTTTATGGTATCCTGGATGGCCAAAATACGGTTTCTTATGCACTTCGTCCAAGAATATTAACTTTAAGTCTGTTGAATCTAGTATGTAAAGTATGTTTTTAAATCGTAATAGTCCCTTCTTGTCAATACTTAGATCTAGCTTATCTGAGTTTGCGGTATTGTTTTGTAATTCTGCCCTTATCTTAGTGTAATTTTCGTCATTAATACCTGTTGTCCTTATTCTTTGTTCCAGATCACTTTCTGCCTTGCTGATATTTATCTCAAATAACCCATGGAATCTTATGCTTAAAGCGTCTGCTATCTTATTTTCCTTACCCTTGATGTGTCTGACCTCAAAGTCGAATTCCCTCAAAAAGACTAGCCATCTTGCTTCTCTTGCATTAAGATCTGGTTAGCTAAACAAATATTTTACACCGCTATTATCCGTCAATAGTAGAAATTTTCTACCCATTATGTAGTGTCGCCACATTTTTAAGGCGTGTATTACCGCTGCCAATTCTAAGTCATGAGTGACATAATTTCACTCATGTTCTTTCAATTTTCGAGACTCATAACAGATAATGTGTCCTTCCTAAGTTAGGACACCACCTAATCCTTTTTTACTAGCATCAACACATATAGTGAAGTCTTTATTTGGGTATGCTACCTTCAATATGGGTGCAGTTGTTAATAATTCCTTCAGTTTGTTAAAACTGTCTTGACACTTCTGTGACCAGTTAAGCTTAGTCCCTTTATTTTGTAGTGATGTAATAGGGTAGACTATCCTGGAAAACCCTTCTATAAATCTGCGGTAATATATGGTGATTCCCATGAATGATCAGATATCCGCTACATCCTTAGGTACTAGCCATTCCATAATGGCTTTTATCTTCTCATGGTCTACGACAATGCCTTCTGTTGAAATTACATGTCCTAGATATTGTATTTCCTTTTGATAAAAGTCGCAGTTATCAAATTTGGTGTAGAATTTGTGTTTCCTCAATGTTTGCAAAATTATTCTTAAGTGTTCATCATGTTCTTCCTCTATTTTTGAATAGACCAGAATATCGTCAACAAATATTACTACGAACTTGTCTAAGTACTGACTGAAAATATTGTTCATCAGACACATAAATGTGGTTGGTGTGTTAGTGAGTCCGAAAGGTATGAATACGAATTCATAGTGTCCATATCTTGTTCGAAAAGTTGTTTTGTTTATATCCTCGTCTTTTATCCTCACTTGATGATAACCGGATCGTAAATCCAACTTTGAAAAGATATTGGCCCCACCTACTTGATCGAACAGATCATTTATCCTAGGTAAGGGGTATTTGTTCTTAATAGTCATTTTATTCAATTGTATATAGTCGATACATAGTCTTAGAGTACCATCTTTCTTTTTCACAAAGAGGAATGGTGCTCCCCATGGTGAAACACTAGGTCTGATATACTTTTTTTCCAACAATTCCTGCAGTTATATCTTTAGTTCTGTCAATTCAGGTAAACTCATTCGATAAGGTGCTTTCGAGAGAGGGGTTGATCCAGGTAGTAGGTCTATGGAGAAGTCTATTTCCCTTCTAGGAGGTAAATTCAGTATCTCATCAACAAACATGTCTCTAAACTCACATAGGACAAAAAAGTCTTCTAACTTTGGCTTATCTTCTTTTTCTAACAGATTCATTACTTGGATGGCATAAACTTGACATCCTTTTCTCATACATTTCTTGAATTACATCGCAGAAATTTGTCTAACTGATAAAGGTTTTGGTATACCTTGGGTTGTTCTAGTGGTGCCATAATCTTCTTTATAGTTAAGTGTCTTTGCATAACAATCTAGTATTGTTTTGTGCTTTTCCAACCAATCCATTCTAATAATCATATCATAAGACCATAGTGGTAGGATGTTCAGACTTGTTCTTATGTTTTGACCATCTAAGATGAACTCAAAATCAGAAATAAAGTCAACTACTTTCGTTTTGGTTTCTGTTGCTAGATGTACCAACCATGATTTTGCATGTTTTAGTTTCTTAAGTTTGTTTGACTCTACTACATCAGGAGTAATATAAATTAACATAGCTCCAAGGTCAATTAAAACAGAAGTTCGAGTATTATTGATTTTACCTCCGATATCTACCACAGAGGACTAATGGTCAGCTTGCCGGCCATCAATGGTTGTGTTTATCCGATGCAGGCCTCTACCCATGTCACCCACCGTCGAGGCTTCCTGTAAATTATGAACAACAGTTTCCTTTGCTAAAATTAAATGTGGACAAATCCTCCTTATATGAGGTCCTCCACATTCCCAACACTTTAATGGCTCGTGGGGACTATCCCCAAACTTCTTCATTCCCAGATTTACCAGTTTACTATTGCCTTCCATATTTGAATGCTTGGAGTGAAAATCCTTTCTCAAAAATCTTTTTGTTGCATTCTGATAAGGAGTTGGCTAGTATCCCTTCTTCTGATGGTTCATTCAATCTTGTTTCTTATCCTTCAAGGCTTTGGGAAACTATACCCATTGTTTATACTGGTCGTAGCACATTCGTGCTTTCCTGAATACTTCACTCAAGGACTTGGGGTTGTCAAACTCGATTTTTTCCCTGTAGGACTATGGTAAGCAGCTTAAGAATCGCTAGATTTTTACCTTATCCTCCCGAATGTATGGTAAAAACTTTAGTATTTCCAGAAATTTATTTATAAGGTCCTCCATCGTCATTTGTCAAAGTCGCATATCATAAAATTATTTCATTTTCCTTTCATAATAACTTTCAGATAGGTACTATTTTTTGAAAAACTTCTTAAAGTCAGACCATTCCAACAATTTTTCCTTTAGGCCTTTGGCCAATTTTAGGTTTTGCCACCAAATGTTGGCCTTCCCTTTCAGAATGTAGATGGCCATTCTGACCTTCATATTGCTGGAATAATTGTAGATCTGGAAGTGTTTTTTGATCTCCAACAACCATGCTTCAGCTTCTTCTCTTGTCCTGGATTCTCCATCAAAGGTAGTTGGTTTAATCTTTTTAAATTCTTCTTCAAGGTGGTCTACTTGTTTTCTTTTCCTGTCTGTTTTAATTTTGTTTTCAGCTGAAGGTATTCCTTCAGACAAACTGTCTCCTTTTTCTGTTTCCAGCCTAGAGTTCTTGGAGGCCCTTTTTGCTGACCTCTTCATCATGGTTATCGTCCTTTGGGATTTTCTTACTCCCTATACCGCGCAACAGGACTTCATTTATCTCTTGTTGTTCCTCCTGTGCTTTCTTCAATTTCTTATTGTCTGCTTTGAAAACCTGCAGGTCAACAATAAGATTCCTCATTGTTTCCAGTACTTCCATAGTAGAGCTTCCGTCACTATTCTATCTTGGATCTCCATGAGGTACCTGTTCTAGATTTCCTTCCATTCTGATTTCTGCATCATCCTGAGCTGCCATAATTCTGTAACACCCTCCTTGTTACGACAACGATTCTGAGAACAGGTGCGATTTTTTTTTGTTTTTGTTAGGTGTGTGCGCGTGTATAAGTAACAGACACACTTGACTCTACGTCGCCACCCGACAACCAACAAGATGCCACCACAAAGATTACCACAAGAATACAAGGGCGCACAACAAGTAGCTGCAAGCAATGAACGACCCAAGACATAAGGTACACACAAATGCTGCAACAATAACGACCAAGGACATAAGGCGCACTACGCAAACATTCACGACATACTGGGCTATGCACAGTACGAACACAGAGGGAAGAATCCATAGTGGTAGGTATTACTATTTCTGCATAGGAAAGCAGGGCGTTTAATCTTAGTTCTCTGCTCCGGAGAGAGAGAAGGTCAGATAGGCTCCTGGCCGACTCCTTAGGTAGAAACTAGTAATCCCCTTAGGTGTGTCGCAAGAGTGGAAACCCTGCCTTTAAAGGGCCCGAGACTCTTGATACGGCACTGGATTCTTTACACAGAAAAATACCCACGCAATCATATATACCAAGGCTACAAGGAGGTGTCTACATCCTTCCCGACACCAGCAGACCACACGATGCAAGAGAACCAAGAACTACAATTTCAAGGGAAACCACGACCTCAATGGAAGACGCAGGTTAAGAGGACTCCGACAATGACCAACCACTAGAAGGACTTATTGACTTCCATTACAACCATTTACTCCTTTTGACTTCTATTAGACGACGAGTTACCCACCCTGCCTTAAAAATGTACCATTAGTTAACTGCATTCCCCGTTATTGATTTATAATGATGGATTGCACTTCGATTCCAGGTCCTTTCCGTTTATAAGTCATTGTTCCCAAGGACATTATACTAGCATTTCCATTCCATAACCATGTCATCATTTTCCTTACTACAATAACATTCAATTTAAAATAACAAGGACCTTACAGGTTAGTTGATATCAATTAAAAATGGTACTACACTAATATTAGCATAACATAACCACATCCTCACCTTTGTATTCTAAAATACATTTATAATGAAAATTATCATGGAAATAAAGTAGCATGGAAATTAAATGACAAGCACATTTACAATCTACTATTATTATTTATAGTTGAATTAACATGAAAATAAAGTAAACTGGAAATTAAATGAAAATAAAGTAGCATGGAGATTAGCATAAAATAAAAATGGTACTACACTAATCTTAGCATAGCATTTCTTCATATTACATTGCAGTGCATTTCATTCGCTAGAATGTATAAATATCGAGATTTTAGGAAGGAAAAACTGAACTAATCCAAAATAATAAAATAAGCCAGTTGTACTACGACCACTTGCGTTCCAGGAATATCTCAATGTCAGCATTTTCTGAAGAAAAACAGAACCATAAAGCAGTACATTTGTAGCAAAGCCAACGTTTAAGCAACATTTAATATAAGGCTATAATTATAAATGAAAATTAACGCATTCAGCCCAAAAACGTTTACTCCTTCATTGATCAATCAATAATGAATGGCTGTGAGTTATCACTTGATGCAATAACTGACAGTAATACTAGCTGGACCAAGGGTATTAACATTCAGCATTTCTTTGTATTTATCAACGCCCTAACATCAAAATTTAATTCACTTTCTGGAATTGACTATTTTAAAGCACGGTGCAAGTGTACTACGTCAATACCTATTAAATAGGAACACAGGGTAAATACAATTTTTGTCCCACAACCTACGCGCAGGTGTAAGGAAACGGGTTTGGAACAACAACTTTGAGTGAAGGCCTGCGGCCTAATCCAACGCTGACAGGGGCGGTGCAATGGTTTTTACGGTTAACTCTCCAGCTAGGGCAAAAAGGGAACTACATAAGTTATCAATGCAGGAACAACAAGGGCGTGCCACAGACTTATCTACTCTAAGTGGAAATGAGTGCGCCAAAGCGAGTGGAAAAACCTTTGTTCCATCAGTGGGTTGGAAGTGATTCACAAATTGAAACAACGGGAAAAAACCTCTGTTTCCATCGGTGGCTTAAAACAATAGGAAATCTGGATAACAAGATAGGGGCATTCCGAGTATAAAATATCATTATATCATGCTGGAAAAATCCGTGAATGAAATACTTAAGGGAAGAATTTAATCGTTATCAGTACATGCTTAATGTACCGTGTAAAGTGCTATCTAAGGGCACGTATAAACGTTTTTAATACACTGTCTTACACATGTAATATCGCAATTTAATAAACTGTCTACTACAGGTTAAAAACGCAGTAAAGACAGTAAGGACGCGGAGCTTGGATTCAATATACTGAGATTAAATTCGATACCCAGGAAGGACGCAGAGTGGGTTCTCGTTCAGCTATTAAATTAGTCTCTCAACATAAAAGGAAAAATGCCAACAGTCATGATGAAAAAAAAATGATATCAGTCATGATTAAAAACGCCCTCGGTGAGATTGAACGCCCACAGAGAACGCATTCGCCCACAGAGAATAAATTCCAGCAATAATCTAACGCCCCAATCACAAATAGAGACGCTCACAGTCAAGGAAGACACCGACAAAATATAAACGCCCACAGTAGATTTCAAATGCCCTAAAATCAATGCCCAGGGACCCGAATACAATAACCATAAACCCAAAGCAAACTTACCAAAAACCCTAAAACTGTACTAAATATATAAAAGAAAAGAAAATAACCATTAACCCCAAAACAAATTTACCAGAAAACCCTAACACGGTGCCAGAACGAAAGAACCATAAACTGCCCTGCTAACATTTTTACAGCATAAAAAAAGGGGTCAATTCCTGAGGTTCATTGCAACCATTCTAAACTAATCCTTATCACAAAACTTAAAGCATTCACACAGCAGACTTAGTCGTATTTGTCATATAACTTTGGTACTTTAAGCTCCAGGCAGACTCATTGACTCGCATAAGTAAATTTTGGATTAAAGAACAAAACTAACTTTCCAGAAATTGATTTAGGCATATACCAAAATTTTAGTCTTAACATTACGTATGATTACAGCCATCTAAATTTTCAGACGCAACACAGACTATCATTCAACCAAAATAAAAACATACCTTGGCCTGTTCACCCGCTCCGGATGGTGTCCATGTGCTCCTTGATGCTCCCCCTCGCTGACCGTAGAGACTACACCGGTACCTCCCAGCCAAACTCTAGGGGTACTCTGCTTCCCCCTGAGCCCCCTGAGCCACAAAGGGGCCACACACAATCCAGACGGTAACCTAGCTTCCCAGCTCACCTCCGACGCTGAGCTATCACTCTAATACAGCTGAGAATATCCCCAACTCCTCACAAGCAATCCGTCCAATTTTCAATTTCGACAGCATAACCCTCCTCATAGCCCATCCCCCCCTTATTTTATGGAGTCTCAAACCCTAAATCATATTTCTTTTAAGTTTCCCCCCCCTTTTTTTTTGTTAATTTAAAAAAAAAAAAAAAACCAAAAAGGTAAAAGCGCTAAGCATCTTTTAATTTAATTTAATTTTATACTCCCGCTTGTTAAAAAAGTTTTATTACTATTGGTTCAATCTGAGTTTATGTATGAGTTTTAAGGAATATAGTTTAATTCCTTAAGCATTCAATTTATTCACTAATGGTTATGTGATCTGTCAATCATAACTATGGCTTTTGGTATTCGTTTATTTATGAATTAGTTTAATTTTTGAAAAACTATTGCATTCATAAGGGAGTTATGTTTCCAATAAGTTAATGAACTCTCATGGCAGGTTGCGGTTAAAGAAGGAGAGGCCTTCAATGAAATTTATTGTCTGAGTTAACCAAAACGTATCTGTTGATATATTGGTTGTAGTTGGATTAAGTTAACGCTAAGAATCCAAGAACTAGAGCTCAGGTACGTTCTAAAAATTGTATTCTCCTTGCACTGCATTGAGGGTGAACTCTAGCCTAAAATCTCCTAATGATGTGTTGCCTAATTATTTTAATGGTTGTTAGGGTTAATTGTTATTACTAATGATATTTGGGTAAAGGATTAGGTCAAGATTGATAGGAGCTATTAGAATTAGGGTTAGGCTCTTTTTTGAGTTAGAGTTAGGGCCTTTTTCCTTAAGGTTAAATGAAATTTTTATCTTAGAGAAGTTTTTTTTTTACTTAGGTTTAGATTTTGAACTGGACGACTATTATTTTAGGGGTGTCGTTTTAAGACTTTATCAAGGCGTTATTGTATTAGAGATATTTAGGTTTGTTTCCTTCATCCACATCAATGCGACGTGCCCTTAAGGATGCACCACGTGCTCCAAGGGTGCCACTCACCTTGTTTGTTTCCTTTGCGCGACGTGCCCTTCAAGATGCACCACATGCTCCAAGGGTGCCACTCGCTTCTTGTGTTTCTTTTGGGCGACGTGCCCTTCAGGATGCAGCACGTCCTCCAAGGGTGCCACTCACCAACTGGACTGATTGGTAGACATCTATAACCCCTGGAGTCAACACTCCGCCAGGTGAACTTGTGGGAGACTAAGGGTTCTAAGGAATAAGGCCCCTGCCTTATTGCGTGCCCCTTAGAATCATCGTGAGTGACTGTCGCAATCTCCCCTCATGGCATCGTGGATCCTCTCGAACTAGGTAATCGTTAACCTACAGTTCGAGCCACGACGGGAGTGCTAGTAGGCGGTGGCAGGGTTGTTGTCCACCCCTCTCCCTCAACCTCTCTAGAACTCGTGTGTGGCCCCTTTACTCCATATGTGAGTCTGGTCGACAAGCTATTGTCAGCATGCATCATCAACAATCATGTCAAAAATGTCAACATCAAATCATCAAATCAATGAAATATCACAGTAAATAAATCAACCCAAAAAGAACACTCCCTGACTCAGTTCGGAATCCAAGGGGGTTCTACCGATGCCTCTGCATCCTCAAGGTCAGAAACCCTACACACTCAATAAAACTGAGTCAATAGCACCTGTCTACAACAAATAGTAACACATCATGTCGTTTGTCAATCGCATCATAATCAAGTATAAATGGTCTAACATCATAAAAGTCCAGATCACTTGCAAGCAAGTGTCCTCAAATCATAAGTTTTCTCAGTGCGCCAGAGCGGGATGTTACATACACCCCCTCTTGGTCTAAACTTCGTCCCAAAGTTTCTCAGTAGAATTGCAGAAATAAAAGTATCACAGTATCATAAGTCTATCTATCAGACAAAAATGGAAATTGTTGATGCATATCATATGCGTCCTCCCAGGTCGCCGAGTGCGGACTATAAAGGTCCCACTGGACCTTGACCTGATCTACCGTTCGACGTCGTAACTGTCGAATGCGATGATCTAAGATGCGGACCGAATCAGCCATGAGAGATCCCTCGTCTGATACCTGCAAGGAACTCAGGTCAATCACGTGTGTAGGATCACTAATATAATGTCTCAAAACAGATACATGAAAAACATTGTGCATACGCCTCCAAGAATCAGGTAAGGCTAGTCGATAGGCCACGGGCCCCTTTCTCTCCACAATCTCAAAAGGTCCCACGAACCTAAGAGAGAGTTTATCTCCCTTTCCAAACTTGATCGAACTCTTATGCGGTTTAACCCACAAGAAAACTCGGTCACCGACCTCGTAACTACGATCGACTCGGTGTGCATCGACATAACTCTTCTGTCGATCCTGTGCTTCTTTAATACTTTGTCTTATGGTTTTCATTTTCTCTTCCATTTCTTGGATCGCTTCTGGCCCCACTAGGACTCTATCCTCAAGCCGATCCCAACTCAAGGGCGTCCGACACGGTCGCCCATAAAGAAACTCAAAAGGCACCATCTTAATGGTTCTCTGGTGACTGTTGTTATAAGCGAACTCTACTATAGGCAAGAATTCCTCCCAACGTTTTTGTTGGTCCATCACGCACATGCGCAACATGTATTCCAAGGTTTGGTTCATTCATTCTGTCTATCCGTCAGTCTCTGGGTGATACGTAGTACTAAAATTAAGTTGGGTTCCCAAGGCCTCTTGGAAACTCATCCAAAATCGTCCAGTAAACACCGATCCTCGATCGGATATAATATTTTTAGGCACGCCATGTAGCCTCACAATCTCACTGATGAAAACTCTTGCTATGTCAGGTGCCTGATACATCGTATGCACCGGAATAAAGTGAGTACTCTTCTTCAGAGTGTCTACTACTACAAAAATTGAGTCGTGTCTCTTTGTCGTCGGTGGCAATCCAACAATAAAATCCATCGAAATAACTTCCCATTTCGATTCCGGAATGGTATGTGGTTGAATTAATCCTGCCGAGTGTCTATGTTCAGCCTTTACCTACTGACACTCTAGACATCTGGCCACATAGTTGACTATGTTAGCCTTCATTCCCTTCTAGAAGAATAAGGGTTTAAGGCCTGCCCTCATCTTCGTGACTCCTGGGTGAGCCATGTAAATTGCTCTATGAGCCTCGCTCAAGATCAACATCCTCAACTCATCATTTGGTGGTACGTAAATCAGACCCCTAAACCTCAATAACCCGTCGCTATCAAAAGAAAATCCCTCATATCACAGTACCATCATGGTGTTTTTTCCGATAAAATCCTCAACTTCCTTGTACCTGTCATCGTCACGTTGTAAAGTGAGAATCTTCTCATGTAGATCCGTCTGAAGAGGCAACACCAAAAAGATGCGTGGTCTCCGACTCAAAGCATCATCCACTTGGTTCACTATTCCCTTTATGTAAGAAATCTCGAAGTCGTACTCACTAAGCAATTACGACCAACGTCGTTGATGCGCGTTCAGGTCGCTTTGCGTGAAAATGTGTTGCAGCCCACAATGATCAGTCCTTAATTCAAATTTTCGTCCAACAAGGTAGTGTCTCCAAACCTTCAAGGCATATATGATAGTTAATAACTCCAAATCGTGTGTCGCGTAGTTCTCCTCATGCCTTCTCAGCTTCCTCAAAATGTAAGCAATCACTCGTCCATCCTGCATCAAGACTCCGCCTAAACTTTCCTTGGATGCGTCAGTGCATACCAAGAAGTCTGCGTCCATGTCAGGGACCTTTAGTATTGGCACGATTGTCAACAAATCTTTAAGCCTCCGAAATGTTTCCGCGCATTTCTCTGTCCAAACAAACTTCTTGTTTTTCTTCTGCAATTCCGTGATCGGATTTGCTATCTTCGAAAAACCCTCGACAAACCATCGATAGTATCCTACTAATCCCATAAAACTACGCACTTTTGTGACATTCTTTGGCGTAGGCCATTCCATAATAGCCTCAACCTTGGTTGAATCCACGGCGATACCTTCGTCAGAGATGACATGCCCTAAGTAGTGAATCCTCGATTGATAAAAAGAGCATTTGGACAACTTCCCATACAATTTGTGTTCTCGTAAACATTGTAGTACCAAGCGCAAGTGCTCATCATGCTCCTCTATCATCCGAGAGTAGATCAAAATATCGTCAGTGAATACTTGGACCAACTTGTCCAAGTACTTGCGGAACACCCCGTTCATCAAACTCATGAATACCCCTGGGGCGTTTGTCAGTCCAAATGGAAAAACAGTAAACTCGTAATTTCCAAATCTCATCTTAAAGGTGGTCTTAGGGATGTCATCCTCCTTGATCCGTAACTGGTGATACCCGTATCGCAAATCGATCTTGGAGAACACTGTCGCACCCTTCATTTGATCGAACAGATCATCAATTCTTGGTAAGGGATACTGATTCTTGATCGTGGCCTTGTTCAGTTGACGGTAGTCAATGCAAAGCCTCCATGATCTGTCCTTCTTTCGTATGAAAATAACTGGTGCACCCCACGGTGACACACTAGGACGTATCAGTCCCAGGTCCAACAACTCCTTCAGTTGCATTTTCAACTCTTGCAACTCCGAGGTCGACATCCGATAAGGCATTCTTGCTATCAGTTTGGTTCTTGTTTTTAGGTCTATGGTAAACTCCAGTTCCCTTTCCGGCGACATCCTAGGAAACTCCTCTAGAAATACGTCCGCAAACTCCTTCACCACCGGAAGGTGTTCTAGACCTTCCGCTACTCCCTTCTCGTTTAGCGCAAGGATCGCATAAAGTTTTCACCCCTTGAGCATACTCTTCCGTAACTGTAAGGAAGGGACGAACCGCAAGGAAACTCCCTGGTTCCTTCCTAAAATCACACGTCTCTATCCTTCGTCATCAACCAAGATCAACCGTTTTGTCTTACAGTTGAGTATCGCCTCATGCGTTTCCAACCAATCAATACCAATCACAACGTCATAAGATCCTAAGATCGTGACGTACAAGTTGACCCTCGTGACAAAGTCTCCCAGGTTAAGGGCACATCCCGTAACCTTTCCTCCAACCTTCTGTTTGGCTCTCGAAGCCATGTCCACGAAGCTAAACGCATCCTGTTCGACTGCCTTTACCTTAATCCTTTTTAGCGCTGCACCAGAAATGAAACTCTCAGTAGCTCCTGGGTCTATCAAAATACTAAGGGTCTGGTCAGCGACAGTACCTGTCATCTCAAGCACCATCGACTGGTGCTCTGCCTGGCGTTTATTCACCGCTACATGAATCCGATGGGCCTTGCCCATATCTCCCATGAGGTCGGGTCCGGCTAATCCGGACACTCTGGTCCTCTCCACAGGACAATTGCGCTGGTAGTGTGGCTCCCCACACGTCCAACACCCCTTCTTCAGCCCAGTATTCCTGGTACCCGAAGTAGAAGATGACTGCCCACCGGCCTGAAACCCTGGTCTGTTCTGCTGAACGGGCCTAAACTGCTACCTGTAACGGCTGGTGCGCACAACTAAATCTCAGCAGGTGTCGGCGCACTGGCCTCGTCTCTGTCCAATCGGCTGATCAGAGCCTCAGACATGCGCTAAAAGGATCTCATCATCCCAATAACATCGCCCACTACTATTTGCTCCTACCCAAGAACCTGCTCTCCTCCCTGGGGGTTAGACCCCTCAGGCGTGGATGCTACTGGAGGCGTCACGCCTCCTCCCCTAGCACCCTGTCGTCTGCTTCCGCGGCGTCCTCTAACCATGATTACCTGCACACACACAATCAACTTGATCAGCAATAGTATATAAAATCCACTCATGTCAACGAAATCTGTAGCGAATCCCAGGTCGCGGATCGAATCGGCTTTGATACCATATGTAACACCCTCCTTGTTACGACAGCGACTCTGAGAATAGGTGCGATTTTTTTTTTGTGTGTGTGTTAAGGTGTGTGCGCGTGTAGAAGTAACAGACACACTTGACTCTACGTCGCCACCCGACAACCAACAAGACGCCACCACGAAGATTACCACAAGAAGACAAGGGCGCACAACAAGTAGTTGCAAGCAATGAACGACCCAAGACATAAGGCGCACACAAGTGCTGCAACAATAACGACCAAGGACATAAGGTGCACTACGCAAACATTCACGACACACTGGGTTATGCACAGTATGAACACAGAGGGAAGAATCCATAATGGTAGGTCTTACTATTTCTGCACAGGAAAGCAGGGCGTTTAATCTTAGTTCTCTGCTCCGGAGAGAGAGAAGGTCAGATAGGCTCCTGGCCGACTGCTCGGGAAGAAACTAGTAATCCCCTCAGGTGTGTCGCAAGAGTGGAAACCCTGCCTTTAAAGGGCCGGAGACTCTTGATACGGCACTGGATTCTTTACACAGAAAAATCGCCCACGCAATCGTATATACCAAGGCTACAAGGAGGTGTCTACATCCCGCTCGACACCAGCAGACCACACGATGCAAGATAACCAAGAACTACAATTTCAAGGGAAACCACGACCTCGACGGAAGACGCAGGTTAGGAGGACTCCGACAATGACCAACCACTAGAAGGACTTATTGACTTCCATTACAACCATTTACTCCTTTTGACTTCTATTAGACGACGAGTTACCCACCCTGCCTTAAAAATGTACCATTAGTTAACTGCATTCCTCTTTATTGATTTATAATGATGGATTGCACTTCGATTCCAGGTCCTTTCCGTTTATAAGTCATCGTTCCCAAGGACATTATACTAGCATTTCCATGCCATAACCATGTCATCATTTTCCTTACTACAATAACATTCAATTTAAAATAACAAGGACCTTACAGGTTAGTTGATATCAATTAAAAATGGTACTACACTAATCTTAGCATAACATAACCACATATTCACCTTTATATTCTGAAATACATTTATAATGAAAATTATCATGGAAATAAAGTAGCATGGAAATTAAATGACAAGCACATTTACAATCTACTATTATTATTTATAGTTGAATTAACATGAAAATAAAGTAAACTGGAAATTAAATGAAAATAAAGTAGCATGGAGATTAGCATAAAATAAAAATGGTACTACACTAATCTTAGCATAGCATTTCTTCATATTACATTGCAGTGCATTTCATTCGCTAGAATGTATAAATATCGAGATTTTAGGAAGGAAAAACTGAACTAATCCAAAATAATAAAATAAGCCAGTTGTACTACGACCACTTGCGTTCCAGGAATATCTCAATGTCAGCATTTTCTGAAGAAAAACAGAACCATAAAGCAGTACATTTGTAGCAAAGCCAACGTTTAAGCAACATTTAATATAAGGCTATAATTATAAATGAAAATTAACGCATTCAGCCCAAAAACGTTTACTCCTTCATTGATCAATCAATAATGAATGGCTATGAGTTATCACTTGACGCAATAACTGCCAGTAATACTAGTTGGACCAAGGGTATTAACATTCAACATTTCTTTGTATTTATCAACGCCCGAACATCAAAATTTAATTCACTTTCTGGAATTGACTGTTTTATAGCACGATGCAAGTGTACTACGTCAATACCTATTAAATAGGAACACAGGGTAAATAAAATTTTTGTCCCACAGCCTACGCGCAGGTGTAAAGAAACCGGTTTGGAACAACAAGTGTGAGTGAATTCCTGCGGCTTAATCCAACGCTGACAGGGGCGGTGCAATGGTTTTTACGGTTATCTCTCCAGCTAGGGAAAAAAGGGCACTACAGAAGTTATCGATACAGGAACAACAAGGGTGTGCCACAGACTTATCTTCTCTAAGTGGCAATGAGCATGCCAAGGCAGTGGAAAAACCTTTGTTCCATCGGCGGGTTGGAAGTGATTCACAAATGGCAACGAGGGGAAAAAACCTATGTTTCCATCGGCAGGTTAAAATAGAAGGAAATATGGATAACAAGATAGGGGCATTCCGAGTATAAAATATCATTATATCATGCTGGAAAAAGCCGTGAATCAAATACTTAAGGGAAGAATTTAATCATTATCAGTACATGCTTAATGTACTGTGTAAAGCGCTATCTAAGGGCACGTATAAAAGTTTTTAATACGTTGTCTTACACATGTAATATCACAATTTAATAAACTGTCTGCTACAGGTTAAAAATGCAGTAGAGACGTAGTAAAGACAGTAAGGACGTGGAGCTTGGATTCAATATACTGAGATTAAATTTGATACCCAGGAAGGACGCACAGTGGGTTCTCGTTCAACTATTAAATTAGGCTCTCAACATAAAAGGAAAAACGCCAACAGTCACGATGAAAAAAAAACGATATCAGTCATGATTAAAAACGCCCTCGGTGAGATTGAACGCCCACAGAGAACACATTCGCCCACAGAGAATAAATGCCAGAAATAATCTAACGCCCCAATCACAAATAGAGACACCCACAGTCAAGGAAGACGCCGGAAAAATATAAACGCCCACAGTAGATTTCAAACGCCCTAAAATCAACGCCCAGGGACCCGAATACAATAACCATAAACCCAAAGCAAACTTACCAGAAACCCTAAAACTGTACTAAATATATAAAAGAAAATGAAATAACCATTAACCCCAAAACAAATTTACCAGAAAACCCTAACACGGTGCCAGAACGAAAGAACCATAAACTGCCCTGCTAACATTTTTACAGCATAAAAAAGGGGTCAATTCCTGAGGTTCATTGCAACCAATCTAAACTAATCCTTATCAAAAAACTTAAAGCATTCACACATGCATACTTAGTCGTATTTGTCATATAAATTTGGGACTTTAAGCTCCAGGCAAACTCATTGACTCGCATAAGTAAATTTTGGATTAAAGAACAAAACTAACTTTTCAGAAATTGATTTAGGCATATACCAAAATTTCAGTCTTAACATTACGTATGATTACAGCCATCTAAATTTTCAGACGCAACACAGACTATCATTCAACCAAAATAAAAACATACCTTGGCCTGTTCGCCCGCTCCGGATGGTATCCGCGTTCTCCTTGATGCTCCCGCTCACTGACCGTAGAGACTACACAGGTACCTCCCAGCCAAACGCTAGGGTTACTCTGCTTCCCCCTGAGCCCCCTGAGCCGCAAAGGGGCCACACACAATCCAGACAGTAACCTAGCTTCCCAGCTCGCCTCCGAGGTTGAGCTACCACTCTAATACAGCTGAGAAAATCCCCAACTCCTCACAAGCAATCCATCCAATTTTCAATTTCGACAGCATAACCCTCCTCATAGCCCATCCCCCCCTTCTTTTATGGAGTCTCAAACCCTAAATC